>CM062819.1:534858452-535278273 GCA_031772625.1 Pinus tabuliformis
AAACCAATAGGCTTAGGTGGTTCTTCAAAACTCTAAGGATGAGAGGATGAATTTTGAGGATCAAATGATGGAGATTCATCTTTATGTTTGATTGAATATTTCTTGATCAACTTTTCAAGATTTGATAAAGGTTTAGGTGGTTCATCATCTAGATTAGATCTGATATATTTTTGGGGATCCATATTTTAACCAATGGAGTATGGCAGGTGAATGAACTAGCCGAAAAACCTCTTGTTCACCATCATTGAGGTAATCTCAATCATTGTCCCAGGGAAAAGCAACTTCAATTTCTCATTCCTTGGCAATGGCACCAATTTGATGTTGTCCTTTGTTGACAACTCTTGGTTAAAGAACTATGCTAAAGCATCTATGAAGTTGATGTGCTTTAATAATGGTTGGTTCAAGGATAAAACCCTTGTTTAAGTAATAATCCTTAGTCTTTTAAAGATTAATCAAAGTGTTGATTTCCAACAGTAACAACATACAATATCTTAAAGGTGATGATAGAAGAATAAAGGAAACATTTGATTTATATGCATTCAATTTGAATACTTAATGATCAAATGTGAATAGAAAGCATATGGAAAAATATCCCATAACTGACATTAATACATACAAGAATTGTACAGAAGGCAACAATCTAATTATTGCAGAGTAATTCACAACAAACAAATAATTTTCTTAATTAACTCAATGTTGAACATAACTTTGCTAGGGGAGATCAAGGAGGCTAATCCTTAGCCTAACCTTTCCTAGTTATCCACATAATTTAATATGTATTGAAGAACAAGATGATGAAATACTAGAACACTCACATGAAAAATAATGTTGCCATAAGCTGAAAACAAAACTCCTTGATTAACTTCGAAAATATTCAAGTATTACAACAAAAATCTTAATCTTGGTCCAAGAATCAAGCCTTCCTCAATCATATATATATATATATATATAGATATATATATATAGATATATATATATATATATATATATATATATATATATATATATATATATATATATATATATATATATATATATAACAATAGACCCTATACTATAAATATTATAAATCCTATCTTATAAATATTACAATTAAAAATAGTTTTTTATCCAAAATATAATTTGGATAATCTCAACAAAATTCGATAAAATGAGCCTCAGTTGAGGGTTAGAAATGTCGATTTTCAAATCAATATGGATAGGATGAATCCAAAAAATCTATTACAACAAAAATAAAAAGTATTTCACTTGATTTTCTTTAACTGCCGTTGAATTCTGAAATTGGTTCCAAAATATTTGAATGTGCTCTGATTTAGCTCCTTTAAATATGGATCTTCCTTCATTATCTACTGAAATATTTTCTGCCTTCGAGAAACTGCCTTTGACCTGAAAAATTAAGATATGACATCAAGAATTTGATGCCATTCTTCTTCTACTAGATAAGTTAACACCACCATTCTTCTATAAGATTCATCTACCTCTGTATATTTCTAAAAGGTTGGTTTAACTATGAATACATATTTGATGTCATAACATATAAACAAATCATCAGATAATTTTTCAAGGAGAGTTTTACCACTCAAATCTCCTTTTAGCCCAATAAATTTTGACTTATCCAATGCAACTCTATTTAATAATATCTAATATTTATCTTCATTTACCATTTTCCCCTGTGAATTTCTAAAGCAGGGAAACAAATTTTTGTGTAAAGAAGATAATTTTCTATTGAATTTATCAATATCAACCTACATAGAAACACACTTTTCTTGCAACTATATCATTAAATTCTTCTTGGTCAAAACTTTTCTAATTTGTATGATTGTATGATTCCTATTAGGAATACCCATGTCTTCTAGCTCCTCTCTTTTTTTTTAATTCAAAAATTTGATAATCTTATTAGCTTGATTTGACTTAGTTCCAAGTTCATTTTTGATTTCATCAATTGACTTTTTTTTCTTTCCCTAATAATTCCTCTTGTTCAACTCCAATCTAAATTGACTTCCAAAATCTAGGTATCGGAAAAATGATTTCCATCCATATTTTTTCCTTTGCTTGAATCAAACATTGCACATTGTCGACTTGACTTAGATATTATTCCAGCTATTTTTCTAATCTGGAAGTTCTTTGCATTTCAAAAACTAATGCATTATCTAATTTAATTTTCTCATTCTTAGTTCTCTCTAATTTTTTCTTCAATTTTCCAATTTCTTCATTGTTGAAATTGAGAGATGATAATGCTTGTGTCATTTCTTTTGTTGCATCATTAATCGATGAACCTGCTTGTGATGTTAAAGGATCTATTATTTTTTCTTGCTCTCTTTCTTTCAATATATGTTCCATTTGTGTCCATCTTATGTATCTGCAAATTATGTTCAATTATCATCGATAAGAGTGTTTCCTTTTCCTTTTCCAATTCTCCCACTTCTTTAGTTTGTAGATGTTCAACTGTGGGCATATTTAATCTCTTGCATAGAGCTTGAATATCTGCATTCCTATTCTTTATAATTTCCTTAGTAGCATTAATATAATGAGGATCTAGTCCCAACTTGATAATTATATCTTATAATGACTTGATCCTAGTCTATTTAGCAAGGGAAGACATTATTTCGTTTTTTAAGTTAGTGATAGTATTTTTAAGTTAGTGATAGCATTATTCATGAAATTATACAACTTTCATAAACTTATATTAGAACTGGTTAAAGTAGAGTAAATAATCTCCCCTATCAATCTATGGAGATAAATCTTATCGATCATATGAATTTGAGTTGCGTTGAAAGAAGATACAAAAGTGTTAAAATATTCTGCATCTTTAGCTCTTGAGATTTTTGGTTCTAGAAAAGCTAATTAAAACCTTCCGTTTTCAACTCTGGAACTAAAAGCATCCTATTCTTTGTAAAAGGGTTTTGTGTTTAGAACTAAGAGTAACCCATTGGCTTAAAAGTTTCATTTTTTCTTTTAATCTCCATAAACTTATAAAATATGCTTTGATTAGTAGAACAAGGAGTGGAAAAAGAATGTGTAGCTGCTATTTTAAATTGTTGTAGATTAAAATTAGGCTCACTTGAGAGGAAAACTGTAGTTTGTGTAGATAGATCTGTAGATTCTTTTGTTTGTCTCATTTTTTGTCTTTTGTAGACTCTGAATTCTGTTCCTTCTAATTCTATGGCATTCTTAATTCCCCTTTTCAACCCTTTTTCCTTTTGTTGAGGAATTGATAAAACATGTAACTTTGTTGACTGCTCCATCTCTTGTTCTTAAGACAATTCTTCTAGGGTGCCTTATTCCGATGTTTCTTTATTAGCATATATTTAAATGTTTGGCTTTGGTGTATGAACATAGGGAGTATAACCCTATTGCACCCTAGTAGAAGAAATTTTTCCAATTAGGTCATAAGACCAACTCATTCCCTTTGTGAATTTCATCTACCCTTATAGAAACTCAACTTCCTTATCAACTACTCTAATGTTTAAAACAAAGGGTCCCACTTGTGCTTTGAGCTTAAAAGATCTTCTTTCTTTCTCGGTAGGAAACACATTTGTTCAATATTCATACTCTGTCTAATGAATTCAAGAGCAAAAATATTGAATAGAAGAAAAACTTGCAAATGATATGGAGGGAGCTCACATCCATACATTCTTATTTCAGTAAATAATTTATATACCTAACTTAGTTTTCTCACTAAGATGCAAATTACATTTGACTTCTAGCAAAATTATTGAGACTATATCACTGTTTAAAAGACTGATAAAAACTGGTCTACAAAATTTGTAAAAGAAAATTGTTTAGAGCGTTTTCTGATTATAGAAGTCCAGTGGAAAACTAACCATTGATTACTCTGCATATCCTTCTTCTATATCTGTATTTGAGGGAACCTTTCTGATTGATGGTACATGAAAAAAAAACTAAGGCAGACTAATATTTGAATGTTCTTTCAATTCCAAATTTCAAAAACTATTCATGAATGATATCTGAAAGGAATTGATTGAAATTGAATAAAACTAAAGGATTTTTTCCTGATGAAAGAGGTGAGTAAAATCCAAGGACTACTTCATCTACCACTTCATAACTTTCATACCCCAAAAGATAACATAACATGGATATGATTTGTCTAGTAATATCTAGGAAAACATTTGAAGAATGGGGAGGATTAAGTTGGGGAATACTAGGTCCTTTTGGAAAAAAGGACTCAATTAGAGAAGTCCTTTGTTGAGGGGCCAACTTCTAATAAATTTCCAACAAAACCTCACTGGAGAATGGATGAAGAGAGTTGGGAATAAAAACTTGAAGAGCCTAAAAAATGGACTCAGAGGTAATATAGAAGAATGGCTCTCCATTTTTAGCAATGATGGCTTTTTCACTTAGTTGGTACCTATTTGAACACCGTACTATGAACTCAAGAAAATGTGTGTGTGTGGAAGCACAAATTGGGGAAGAAGGGACTCCTAGAGTGAAAATTTATCATTATTATCTTGGAACTTATATAATTCCTAATTTTGTAGATCATAGATATCAAATTCACATTTTGTTTCCTGTATTCTAGAATCCAAATCAATTATTGGAATTTCATCTAATTTCTTAGACATAGAAGATGATGGATTCTTTGACTTTGTTTTTGCAGAATTTCCCTTCTGTGAACTCATATTTTTAGTATGAAATTATTAGATCCCTATAATACTAGTGATTCCCCCATTACTATTGTCATTGTATCTCTTATTGTTATTGTTGTGCCCCTATTGTCCCCATATTGTTATTATTGTGCCCCATAGAATCCCACTATTGTTATTTTTGTGCCTTTATATTATTATTGTTAGGTCGGCTTGGTTATATTGTGTCCCCTTAGACTCCTATATATAGAAAGGAGGTTTTTTCATTTGAATCATCCAAGAATAGTTCATTTATGTAATGTAAAAGAGGTTGCCCCCTCGAAGAGGCTTATTTCTAAGGCGTTGATCTATCTTTTCTATCTTTTTGTGAGCTGGTTTCATAACATTTGGTATCGGAGCTTTGGATTCTAGGGTTTTGCTGCTCCAAATAGGTCATCATGGAATTTTTGCTATAACATTTTTTCCTGCGATGTTTCAAAAGTGAAAAAAAAACACATTTGAGAGAAAATCATGTTGAACCTTGGATGTGAATTTCAGATCCTGTCTCACTATATTTTCGGAGATATAGTCTGAGGAAGTTGGGGTTTTTGCAGACCCCCGAAATACATTCCAAACAGGTCACCGTGGGAAAATCATTATAACTGTCTCTCTGGGCATCAGATTGAAATTTTGTAAGAAGTTATAGAAATAGGACAGATTGTAGTTTCTTGTATATAATTTTTAGATCCTAAGGTCAAAATAGTGACACGTGGAACTTCATACAAGTTCACTCTTCTAAAAAGGTATATAATCAGGTCATCTTGGGAGATTGTGTATAAATATTTCTTAGAGAATCCAATTTTGATCAGATTGGTGGCATTATAAAGAGGACATAGAGGGATACAACAGATCACAATTTCAGAACTGGAAGAGTTGAAATCGCAGAACTACATCAGATTCAATATCAGGCTCCTACAAAGTGAAAAAAAAAAGTGTGTAGTTTTTTTTTCAATTTTTGCATAAGCTTAGTTTGAAAAATTAGTTTGAAGGAATTCAAAGGGCATAATGAAGCATTATTATTGGTAATTGATGCCCTGAAGAAATGACTCATGAAGAAGAGGAAGAAATGCAACATGATATATCAAAATTATAAGACCAAGTACAACAAATGTCACTCGCACAAAATGTAACAAAAGCTAAGATGGATGATTTAAAGAAAGACGTACAAGCTAAGATGGATGGTTTAAAGAAAGGCATAGAAGCTAAGATGAATGGCGTGGAAGTTAAGATGAATGGCATGTAAGCTAAGATGGATGGTTTGGAAACTAAGATGGATGATTTGAAGACAGATTTGAAGATAAGCATGGAAGATTTGAAGACAGATTTGACAAAGTTTCTACAATAAATGCTTACTAATGGTGAAAGGGTAGTAAAGGAAACTCATGATGAGAACAAAATAAATGTTAATCATGATTTCATAGACTCTAATGTTGGATCAAAAAACCACCATGTTCCAAAGATCTATATGAGGAAGTTTGATGGCAAGGATCCCAGAACATGGATACTACAGATGGAACAATTTTTCAATCTCCGTATTGTGCAAAACACACAAAAGGTACGCATTGCAACTTTATATTTGGAACCAAATCAGTTTGTATGGTATCGATGGCTTTTCTCTCGTAAACAAATTGTCACTTGGGCTATTTTTACGGATGAAATGATAGCACATTATGAGGATACAAAAAGCAACACTTTTTTTAGCCAATTGACGAATCTCAAAAAAAGGGTTCAATGATGGAGCACATTGAGGACTTCCAAAAATTGAATATAAGGGTAAAAGATATTCCAGAGGAGCATAGGATTGATATGTTCATAGGGACTTTAAAAGATAACATCTAGCATGAGGTTCACCTTTGGGAACTAGATTCATTGGAGAAGGCATTCAGGTTGGCAAGAAAAATGGAAAGCAAAATTATGGCAACAAGGAAGCCTACCACTCACAATCATAAAGATGGAAGTGTTGCTACCCCTAGCCATCCACAACCTACAAGGTTGACACCACAACAATTGGAAGAAAAAAGAAAAAAGGGGATTTGTTATAGTTGTGATAGAAAATACACTAAAGGTCATAAGTATGCTGAGAAGAAATTATTTTACATAGATTGTGAAGAGGAGGCAAAAAAGGAACGAGAAACATCAAAAGAAGAGGATATACACCAGGAAAAACCCCTAAAAAAAGAAGAAATGAATCCGACCATATCTTGTAATGCATTGGCTGGAATTACCACTCCTCAAACTATCAAGATAGAAGGGCATATCAAGAAGAAAAAGGTAATAGTTTTGATTGATTCGGGAAGTACCCATAATTTTATTCATTATAAGATAGCCAAAGAATTGAATTGCTTCCTATATCCAGCACCAGAGTGTCAAGTGATGGTTTCAAGTGGAGGAACCATAAATTGCTCAGGAAAGTTCCATACTATCAAGCTATCCATGGGAGAATATGTATTGAATAGCCCAATGCTTTCCATTCCAATGGGTGGTGCTGATGTTGTACTAGGAGTCCAATGGCTACAATCCTTGGGTACAATAGCTTTTAATTTTCAAGAAGTTTTCATGAAATTTTCTTCAGAAGGAAAGGAAATTGAATTAAGGGGTATCACAAGGAAACCGAGAAAGATAATCAACTCTAATGGAATGACAAAGCTTCTAAAGAAAGAACAACGAGGCATAATTGCACAATTATGTTCACTAGAGGTTCCCACATCGAAATCATCCATTTCTCTAGATCTCCAAAATGTCTTGGACAATCATTCCAAGGTATTTGAGACTCCCAAAGGCCTCCCACCTATTCATGATCATGATCATGTTATCAATTTGATTCCAGGAAGTGTTCCTCCAAACATCAGGCCTTACAGATATCCCTATGTCCAAAAGAGTGAAATTGAACATATGGTTGCAGAAATGCTAGAGGCTGGTATAATTCAACCTAGTCAAAGTTCTTTCTCTGCTCCAGTAGTATTGGTTCACAAGAAGGATGGATCATGGTGCATGTGTCCAGATTATAGGGAGCTCAACAAGCTCACTATTAAAGATAAATTTCCCATTCCTATCATTGATGAATTATTGGATGAATTTCATGGATCAATTTACTTCACCAAGTTGGATCTTCGTTCAGGAGATCATCAAATCAGAATAAAGACTGAAGACATTCCAAAAACAAATTTAGAACTCATGAAGGTCATTATGAATTTTTGGTCATGCCTTTTGGCCTTACTAATGCACCTTCTACATTTCAAGGTTTGATGAATTCCATTTTCAAACCCTTCCTTAGAAAATTTGTGTTAGTATTTTTTGATGATATACTATTCTATAGTAAGTCTTGGAAGGATCATGTCCAACATGTTGACATGGTGCTCAAACTATTGGAGGAGAAACAATTATATGCAAAAATGTCCAAATGTTTCTTTGGATTACAAGAGGTGGAATATTTGGGTCATATTGTATCTCATGAAGGTGTTAAGGTAGACCCTAGAAAAATTAAAACCATTAAGGAATGGAAAATCCCCACATCCATAAAGAATCAACGAGGATTTTTTGAGTTGACAGGGTATTATTGCAAGTTTGTTAAGAATTATGGGAGAATAGCAGCACCTCTAACAACACTATTGAAGAAAGATGCATTCTCATGGACTCCAGAAGCAACGAAGGCCTTTGAAAATCTTAAAGAGTCAATGTGCCAAGCACCAGTCTTAGCTACACTGGACTTCACAAAAACCTTTATTGTGGAATGTGATGCCTCAGGAAATGGAATTGGTGCTGTTTTAACGCAAGAAAAAAGACCCATTGCTTTCGAAAGTCATCCAATTAAAGGAAAATATTTACACAAAGCTATTTATGAGAAGGAAATGCTAGCAATACTACATGCACTTAAGAAATGGCGACCCTACCTAATGGGAAGACACTTCAAGGTAAAAACAGATCATGATAGTCTTAAATACTTTTTGGAACAAAGATTATCTTCAGAAGAGCAGCAAAAATGGGTCACAAAGATGTTGGGCTATGACTTTGAAATCATCTACAAAAAAGGGAAGCAAAATGTTGTGGCAGATGCACTCTCAAGAAAGGATGAGGATGTGGAAGTATTTATTTGCACCATTTCTATTATCCAACCAGATTGGATAAATGAAGCAAGGGATGAATGGAAGAATGGCGATGAAGTGTGGGCACTCATTCAAAAGATACAACAAGATCATAGTACATCTGATACATTTAGTTGGAAAAATGATTCGTTTTGGTACAAGGATTGGTTATACCTATGTAATAATTCCCAACTCGAGCAAAATATTCTTAGGGAATTGGACACCTCTCCCTTAGGAGGGCACTCAGGATTTCTAGAAACTTATCACAAGGTTAAGAAGGATTTTTTTTGGGATGGCCTTAAATCGGATATTCAAAAGTTTGTGGCGGAATGTTTGGTTTGCCAACAAAATAAAGTTGAAACAATTAAGACCCCAGGACTGTTACAACCCTTATCCATTCCGAGCCAATGTTGGGAGGAGGTTTCAATGGATTTTATCACAGGTTTACCCAAGTCTGCAGGAAGAGTGTTATCATGGTGGTAGTTGACAGACTTACCAAGTATGCACACTTTTGTGCATTATCTCATCCATTTAAATCGAGTACAGTTTCTACTGCATTTATGGAAACAATTCAAAAGCTACATGGAAAACCAAAGATTATTCTAAGCGACAGAGATCCCATTTTCACTGGAAATTTTTGGACAAAATTATTTTCTTGTCTTGGGACTCAGTTAGCTCATAGCTCATCTTATCATCCTTAATCTGATGGGCAAACTGAGATAGTAAACAAATTTTTGGAAGGATATCTTTGTTGCTTTGTATTTGATAAACAAACACAATGGGTCAAATGGTTGCCTTTGGTTGAATGGTGGTATACACTTCCTTCCATACTACAACAAAAATGACCCCATTTATGGCACTTTATGGATATCATCCACCATCCATCACATCATATTTAAGAGAAAATTCTAAGGTTCAAGTAGTGGGAGATCACATCGAACATCAACAACAAGTTCTCCAACACTTAAAGGATAACCTTACCCTGGTGCATAATAGAATGAACAGTAGGTAGATCAACATTGTAGCGAAAGAAGTTTTGATGTAGGTGATTGGGTATTCCTATGGCTACAACCATATAAACAAATGTCCCTCAAGCAAGCTAAGAAGGATAATAAATTATCACCAAAGTATTATGGTCTGTACAAGGTGTTGTAAAAGGTAGGTACTATGGCATACAAATTGCAACTTCCTGCAGCTTCCCGAGTGCACCCAGTTTTCCATGTTTCATGCTTAAAGAAGGTCATAGTGACAAGATTCCAGTTCAAACAATATTGCCATAACTTGATGAGGAAGGAAAAATCATATTGGAACCTGCAATAGTGAAATAAGCAAGAACTCGACAGCTACAAAATCGATCAATTTCAGAGTATCTCATCAAGTGGAAGAACTTACCTGTTGAAGATTCCACATGGGAGGATGAGAATTTTATACAGAGGCACCCAGAACTACTCAAGTGTTGAGGAGAACACTTTTTTGAAGGAGAGGGGCATGTTAGGTCCCTATAATACTAGTGATTCCCCCATTACTATTGTCACTGTATCCCCTATTGTTATTGTTGTGCCCCTATTGTCCCCATATTGTTATTATTGTGCCCCATAGAATCCCACTATTGTTATTTTTTTGCCTTTATATTATTATTGTTGGGTTGACTTGGTTATATGTGTCCCTTAAGACTCCTATATATAGAAAGGAGGTTTTGTCATTTGAATCATCCAAGAATTGTTCATTTATGTAATGTAAAGGAGGTTGCCCCCTCGAAGAGACTTATTTCTAAGGCGTTGATCTATCTTTTCTATATTTTTGTGAGCTAGTTTCATAATAGAAACTAGGGAAAAATAAAATGGAATTACCGATATAATTATGGTCACTAAATATTATTTCTATTGATAACTTAAAGCAATTATGATAAAAAAATGTTCTTCTTCAGCTGTAAGCTTTGACAAGGGTACAAAGGATAACGACTTTAAATAAAACTAAAATAGTTGTAGTGGCAGGAATGTCGGGTGTAGATGAAAATAGAGGAGTAAAGTGTATTTAATGAAACAAACGTTAAAAAGATAAAAATTTTATTTTGCTGTAATGGGAATTAATGGACTAACAGTTGGGAACAATGTATTTGATAAATAACAATTGGAGACAATGTAGAAGTTGAAGAATTTAAAATAGCAGTAGTCTCAAAACATTTGGCGGGATGCTACATTTGGAAATAACCATAGGTGGGTTTGTCATGGAGGGGGGGGGGGGGGGGGGGGGGGGTGCAGTCTGAAATTGATCAAAATCTTCCACATATCAAAAGTTGTTTTAGAAGAATAGGGAATAGTGGATCCCCCCTCTACATTAAACATTGAGCAAGCAGGGGGTCCACAATCAGATGGCCATCGTTGATGACTTTATACAAAATCTTCACCGTGGAAAGGTGTGAGTGCTTTATTCACAAAGTTTAATTAAAAGCTTTATAAATATAACCAAACTCTCTCTCTCTCTCTCTCTCTCTCTCTCTCTCTCTATATATATATATATATATATATATAGCGCTTATAAATATGAGCACCTATTTTATTTACAAAGTGCATAAATAGTTATTTTTTTTGAAATATTTTCTTGGAAAAATAATATGGAAAGAAAATGTTGCAACAAGGGGTACTTAAATGCCACTCCTTGGCATGTGGTTTCTCCCCTAAATTTAACATCGACAAATACTCCTTTTTCGAAATTTAAAGATCACCTCCCTGATTTCTCAACTAATGACACCATCATTACTAATGAACACTTAATTGTATTCTGTAATGCATGCCATAACATTGGTGCCAACAATAATTATACATCCATCCGACTATTTGTGAATTCCTTTAAAGGAAAAGGAACAACTATTTTTTTTGAATTTCTTCCCAAATCCTTGTCCACCTAGATGGAGCTTTGTTACTAGTTTAAATCCACTTATGGCCAACCTCAAATCCTTGTGGATCTCGTTCGTGATAAAATAATGTTACCTATGCTAAAGGTGAAACCATTAAATATTTTAATCCTTGTTTCACTAAATTATATAATCAAATTTTGGAGATTATCATTACCACAAAACCAAGTTGTAATAGCCATTGTGAAAATTCCATGTGATAAAAGTTAATAAAGGAAAGAATAATAGCCACAGTTGATGGGACACTTATTCCAAGTTGAATGTTGGGCAAGACATCCTAGTGTGGGTGTTCCTTGGTTTAGTATGGCTAAAGAAAATTGGAAAACAAAATCGCTAAGTATTTGGAAAGGAAAAACGGAATTTTTGGCACATTTGATTATGAAAATAATGGAAATTAGGAGAAAAGGAAGGTGAAAGGTCATAGGTTGCATGTGAGGAGGAAATTGAAGGAAAATAATGGAAAATGAATAAAATAGATGCCTAATTGATACCAAGGATCAGTTTTTAATCTTTTGTCCGTTTAGTTTTGGAGCTTTCTCATTATTCTCTCTTTATCACTCTTGGACTCTTAGAGTTTTCATGGAGAACTTTGGCATTGGATCAAGAAAGGAAAAGAAGGCAAGAGGAAGCAGGGATCAAGAAAGGAAGAGCAGGATCAAGAAACTACATCAATATTCTTTGTAGGCATCAATTTGCATGTGTATTTTCCTTGCTAGATTTGGCATGCATGGTATTTCATGTGGTTCATTTTGCTGTTACGGCACGGGTTTTCGAGGTGTGACAGTGTTTTCAACAAAGCCTTGCCATTTCCTGATAGCCATGGTGTGATGGGGTTCTCATGTTTTGGTTGAGCTAGATTGCTGAATGGATTCAAAGCTGAGTGAGGTGGATCTACTAATGATAGAGAACATGACCTAGTGGTCCTTAAACCAGACTGTGGATCACAGTAAAGTCATTGACCTAGTGACCCCTGAGCTAGACTGTGGGTTGCGGTAAAGCGAGGATTGCGTTATCTCGGTGGGTCTAGGAATCCTTGCTCATGAATGGCATGATATACAGTAGAGCCTAGAGGGTGGTGTCTCGGTTTAGGGCCTAGTGATCCCTGGATCAAACCATGGATTGCAATAAAGCTTGAGAGACTAGGAGACAGGAAAATTCCTCACGGTGTAGGTGAAGACATCTGGTGGCATCCATGTTTGTTTGGCCTAGTGATCTAGTGGAGATCACAGTAAAGCCTGTTATTACATGTTCATTGTGTTTGTCTAGTGATTCGGGATAGATTATGATAAAGCATCGTATCTATTAATGAGGGTGAGGTGGATTAGCCTTGGGATGCTCTGATTGGTTCTTTTGGTTTGAGTCCCACATTCATGCTTGGAATATGGCATGGGGGAATAGCTGAAGAGAGATTTGGATTAGCCATTCTATGGTCGGGTGGAATGTGGTAGTCCCATCCCAGGTTTGGATTCTGCATCATTAATATGGGATTGTTTCTCCTTGTATTTATATGAGTATTATACTAGTTTATATGTGGATCATATGGCTGTGATTTCATTGGTATTTCTGTTGCTATTATGCTGGTTATGTATGTATTTTATGACAATGGTTATGTATGGATCTCATCATGTTTTTACTTGTAAATGAATGGACAATTTATCTATGACCTAATAGACGATAATGTAACAAATGATATGAGGGAACAATGGTTCTTAGCAATTCTCAGATAAGTATGATATCCCTATGCTTAAATCTATTGTTTACACCTGTAGATTGCATATTCGTGATATGTTTGACAAAATGCCTGTCATGGCTAGTAGGGGTCCAGTTAAGGGCTTGTTTAAGTATTTACTTTTGCATCATTGTTTCCTTGTTATCTTACTGACCTGAAGGTGTCATTCGATTTTGGGCAGTGACCTAGCTTCTAGGCCTAAAAAGGTGTCTCAAATCCTAGGGACACTGGCACAACACTGAGAAAAATAGTCCCTGGATGCTGGCATGCTTTGTCATGAGAGTGTCCAGAGCCTCCTGGATGTTGGCAGGCCTATAACATGAGAGCATCTAGAGGTCAAGTGATCAAAAACTTCAGTGGGACCCAGGGGCTAGCTACCTGAGTGGTTGTGATAGTTCCTAGGATTCCTGTAACTGATGTGGAAGGTTTGTATGTTGTGCTTCCATTGATTCCACTACCTTAAGGTCACATAGGAAGTTGAATTCAATCATAGTAGCCTCTTGTCACATGTTTACCCTCATTGGCTAGTTACTTGGGTAGATGTGGGAGGAGGGTTTTATAGAGTGGTATCAGAGCATGGTTTACCCCTCGGATTGGATTGGTGGTGTGTTGGTCATGCATTCATGTTATTTGTGTATGTTTTAACCCTTACAGAAATTACCTGCATACGAATTCTAAAACACAGAAAATAAACAATGCGAGAGCATAACACATAAAACACATATACACAGAGATTTTCCCCTGGATCCCAAAACCAGGACTACCAGCTTGATTATTCATTATGTTCCTTTCAATGTTATAATACATATTTATACATGCTGAAGCATCCAATACCATGGACTGAAAACCATCGCGTCCAATACCATGAACCGAAAACCATCGTGTCCAAAAACATGTGCGAAAATCATGCACAAAACCATAGGTGGGTTCGCCCATCCTAACATAGGGTCCAAAACCAAAATTTTCTGGGGTGCTGCCCTAGACCCCATAAAGTGGGGTTATGGATACACCTCAAACGTCCTATGACCCCCTCCCACTACACAATAAATGCAACGAAGGGAGGCTCCACCCCCCGTCTAACCCCCTGGTTAACTACGTGAGCTAGTTGTGGAAAGAATATAACAAAACCCATCATTCTCCCACTTGTTGTTTATTTCCATAGGGGGCCACAAGAGAGCTTAATCATTTTTCCAGCCCTGAAATGCCCATTGTCTCTCTACACCAAGAGAACTTCTCAGAGCTCATAGATTTTGTCAATGCATCTGTAGTATTCTTCAAAGTGTCCACCTTTACCAACAACACCTTTTTGTCTTCTATCATATCCCTCACAAAGTGATACTAAACATCAATGTGCTTTGTCTTTGAATGATATGCGGGGTTCTTTGCCAAGAAAATTGCACTTTGGTTGTCACAGTCTATCCTTATAGCACCCTGTACTAACCCCATACTTGAACACAATCTCTGCAACCAAACTGCTTCCTTGCTTTCATGAGTGGCTACCATGTATTCTGCCTCTGTAGTTGATAGTGCCACTATAGATTTTTTCTTACTCATCCAACTAATTGCACCTCCAAATAGGTTAAACACATACCCACTTGTAGATCTTCTCTGATCCAGATCTCCAGCCCAGTCTGCATCAATAAATCCACGAATATCCAACATTCTATCCAATCCTGATCTTCCTTGGTAGCACAAACCATAATCACTAGTGCCACGCAAATACTTGAAAACCCGCTTCACTATTGTCTAATGCTCCTTCCCTGGTTTTGACATAAACCTACTTAATATTCTCACTGCATGTGCAATGTCTGGTCTAGTACAAACCATTGCATACATCAGGCTACTGACTGCACTTGCATATGGAACACGAGACATGTCCTCTTCCTCTTCTTGTGTCTTGGGACACTGTTCAACAAATAACCTCACACCTACATGAATAGGAACCTTCACTAGTTTACTATCCTGCATATTAAACCTCTGCAATATTGTCTCGACATACTTCCTCTGGTTTAACCAGAGCTTCCTCTTTGTGCAATCTCTTTTAATTTCCATGCCCAAAATATAGTTTGCAACACCAAGATCTTTCATGGCGAATTTGGAGGATAATTGGGTCTTCAAATCCTGGATAATTTCTTTGTCATTTCCAACCAGCAACATATCATCCACATACAAGACCAGATAAATAACACAGTCACCAATTAATTTAAAATACACACAGTGATTTGCTTTGCTTCTGGTGAAGCCAAGTCCCCGTATAAATGTATCAAATTTTTGATACCACATCCTTCGTGACTGTTTTAACCCATACAGAGACTTCTTTAACTTGCATACCAGTTCTTTCTTACCCTCCACTGCAAAGCCTTCAAGTTGCTTCATGTAGATCTCCTCTTCCAGATCCCCATGAAGAAATTTTGTCTTGACATCCATCTGTTCTACCTCAAAATCAAAAGCAGCAGCAACAGATAAAAGTAATCTAATAGAAGTTACCTTGGAAATAGGAGAAAAAATATCACCAAAATCAATTCCTAGCACCTGGGAACAACCTTTTGCTACCAACCAAGCTTTGTATTTCTCCACCTTTCCTTCTGCATTTGTCTTCTTCTTGAACACCCATTTGTTGCCAATGGGTTTCCTTCCCGCTGGCAACTCCACCAGATCCCAAGCCTCATTTTTGTGCAAAGATTCCATTTCATCAACCATGGCCTCTTTCTAGAGTTTTCCATCCTCTGAATCTACTGCTTCTTTCATAGTTCTGGGATCATCGTCAGTAATAAATAAAGCAAAATTTGAACAGAAAGCAGATGGACTATACCTTTCTGGCTACCTTCTTTCTCGAACTGATCTTCTCACAGCCAGAGTTTGTGGCTCTTCATCTTCTGATTCCTCCTCTGCTGTAGAGTTTGATTCTTCCTCCTTTAGCTCAAACTCTACCTTCTCAGGTTCCTTTGGTTGGACTTCAAGTTTAATAACATCTTTCACCTCTCTGAACGCCACATCTTGGCTGTACACAACCTTCCTTGTTACTGGGTGCCAAAGCTTATAACCCTTTAAACCATCCTTATACCCAATAAAGATGCACTTTTCAGATTTACTATCCAACTTGGCTTGTTTCTCCTTTGAAACATGTACATATGCATCACATCCAAATACCCTCATATGTGAAAGAGAGGGTTTCTTACCAGTCCATACCTCTTGTGGAGTCTTATCCTCCAACGCTGATGAAAGTGACCTGTTGACCAGGAAACATGTAGTATCCACCACCTATGCCCAGAATTCCTGTCCTAACCCGGCACCACTGAGCATGCTTCTTTCCCTTTCCATCAACGTCTTATTCATTCTTTTTGCAACTCCATTTTTCTGAGGTGTATATGAAGTATTCTTCTGTCGTGCTATACCACACTTCTTACATAATTCTTCAAATTCCTTGCTGCAAAACTCTCCACCATTATCTGTCCTTAGCACCTTTATCTTCTTCTCTGTCTGATTTTCCATGAGAGCCTTAAATTCTTTAAACTTGTCAAAGGCTTCAGATTTATTCTTAAGGAAATATATCCATTTATTCCTTGAGAAATCATCTATAAATGATACATAGTACACAGATTTACCCAGTGATGGAACCTTCATAGGTCCAAACACATCACTATGCACAAGTTCTAATATCTGTTTCGCCCTCTTAATACTAGAGGGGAAACTCACCCGATTCTTCTTCCCATATACACAATTTTCACAGAAATCAAAATCTAGAGAGCTATTACTCATACCTTCTACCATACCTTTACCATGAAGTATTCGAAGGCCCTTCTCTCCAATATGTCCAAGCCTTTTGATGCCACAACATGGTCTTCTCTCCAGAGACCATTAGATTTTCTGCTCCACTTTCAGGAACCACAGAACTATTGCACCCATCAATAACAATGCTACCTTGCAACTTGTATAGAGTTCCAATTCGAACTCCCCGCATCAATACCAGTGCTCCCTGAACCATTTTGTAGGTATCCTTCTCGAACACTGTTTTTACACCTGCATCATCCAACTTGCTTACAGAAATCAGATTTTTGGCCAATGCAAGAATATGCAGAAAACTCGGAAGTGTTCTAACCCTTCCACCTTGCAACTTCAACTTTACTTTTCAACGACCAATGATTTTAGCCTTCCTATCATCCCCTAAGAAGACATCACCACCAACATATTTCTCATACTCGTAGAACCACTCTCTATGGGGAGTGAAGTGAAAGGATGCACCTGATTCAATCAACCATGCCTCATGATCTACATGTGTACTTGAAGGAGCCAAGTACACATCCCCACCTTCATCTGAGGTGGTTTTCACCTCTACAAAAGGAGCATCATCAGATCCCTTTCCTTTATTAGGAGCTTTATATTTATAGTCCCTTTTGTAGTGCTCTTCCTTTCCGCATTTCCAGCACACCACCTTTACAGGTTTTCCTGGAGATTTAGATCTCCCTCTAGATTTAGATCTCCCACTCGATGACTTATTTTTGTTTTTGTTCTGGGACCGTCCTCGTACAGACAAGGCATCAACATTTTGGCTCTCCATATTTTTCTGTCTCATCTCCTCTGTCAGCAAGGATGAGACTATTTCATCAAATTGCAAGGTAGTTGCATTGCTACTTATTGCAATAACCAGGCTATCCCACAAACTGATGCACTTATCTTCATTTGAAATTTTAATATCAACAGATGCTAATTGACTTACCATAGTATTAAATGCGTTCAGGTGCTCTGTCATCGAGTCTCCATATTTTATCCTCAGGTTATACAACTTTCTCCGTAGGAACAGTTTATTCACCAGAGACTTAGATTGGTACAAAGTCCCTAACTTTTCCCACAAAGCCTTTGCCGTAGCTTCCCCTGATACATTCAACAATACTGAATCTGAGACACACAATCATATTGTGCTCTTTTCCTTCTAATCCAACTTCTTCCATTCTTCATCAGACACTCCCGTTGGTTTAGTACCCAGATCTATCGTGATCCACTGATCTTTATCCACCAATAGATCCTCCATCTTGAGTTTCCACAACTCAAAAATATAAATTTCCCGATATCTATATTTCCACTGCTTGGCATCTTCTTTCACCACTAGAATCGATCTCACAGATCTCCCACTGAACAGGGTCTACCACAGGCTCGAGCGAAACCCCTCAGCAACAAAGGCATCCCCTTGAAGCCAAAACAGCTTTGATACCAAATGTAGGTTTTAACCCCGTACAAAAATTAGCTGCATACAAATTCTAAAACACAGAAAATAAACATTGCGAGAGCATAACACATAAAACACATATACACAGAGATCTTCCCCTGGATCCCAAAACCAGGACTACCAGCTTGATTTTTCATTATGTTCCGTTCAATGTTACAATACATATTTATACATGCCGAAGCATCAAATACCATGGACCGAAAACCATTGCGTCCAAAAACATGTGCGAAAATGATGCACAAAACCATAGGTGGGTCCACCCATCCTAACATAGGGTCCAAAACCAAAATTTTCTGGGGCGCTGCCCCGGACCCCATAAAGTGGGGTTATGGGTACACCGCAAACCCCTTGTGACCCCCCTCACTACACAATCAGAGCAACAAAGGGGGGCTCCGCCCCCCTCTAACGCCCTGGTTAACTATGTGGGCTAGTTGTGGCAAGAATATAGCACAATCCAACAATTTGCACATGTGATTAATCATCCTTGTGGTCTATGTGTTTGTTACATATGCATGGTGTCAGTCATGTTTGTAGTGATGTCACCATGTGGAAGTGGATGTTTTTATTATGAAGTATGTCATCATGAGTGTATGATTGGTTACATGTTGTTTATGCTTGCGTATTACCAATGTACGTCGGTATGGTTGTTGTTGTCACACATAAGGTTATGGTATGTGTAGTTGATATGGTCATGATTTGATCACTAGACTCTAGCTAGACTGATGGTTACATCAAAATGACTAGAAAGATAGTAGACTACAAAGACTCTCCCTATCAATCGTATGAGTAGTGTGGTGTTGGAAACTCTTCTGATTTAGTAGACGCATTGAGAAGCTTAAAGGAAGAAATAAGGAAATGTAAGGTAGACAATGACAGTTTCATACAGGCACAAGAGAAGAAAGCAGAGGTTAATGTTATACTCCTACAAAGTTTGTCAGAATTGCAGTGACAAGGGCCACTTCAGATCAACCATGGACAGGAGGAAAAAACTAATGGGGCATATGGAAGTAGGTCTCATGGTGGTCACATTTCAGATAGAGATGACACTATTAGAGATGGCAAGTTGTTGGATACTCTAGATAGGAGAGGTGATGGATATAGGTACTATTCTAGTTCTGGTTCTAACAGACATCATGATCATTATCATTATCATCCTTACAGGAGGAGTGATAGGGGATACTTTCCAGATGAGTTTAAGAAATCAAAGCCACCTAATTTCTATGGAGACTTGAGGAAACCTGAAGATGCAAAAGCTTGGATACATGGGATGAATAAATTATTTGAGTTGCATGAGTACAAAAAAAACATGAAGGCTAGAATTGCTATCTTTAGTTTGAAAAGTAAAGCAAACATTTGGTGGGAATATGTGAAGTGGGTCAGAAACATCAGGATAGAGGACTTCAGTTGGCATGAGTTCAATATGATTTTTCAGGAATAAGTACTTGTCAAAAAGGTACTACGACAGTAAGGCCAAAGAATTCTATGAGCTAAAGATGTGATCAATGATAGATGAAGAGTACATGACTAAGTTTCTGGAGCTATTGAGGTATGTACCATATCTTAAAGATGAGAAGGCTAAAGTTCATTAATTTTTCAGTGCATTTCCATTAACATTTAGAGATCGGGTTGAGTATAATGAGCCTCAGTCACTTGAGGAAGTTAATGGGAAATTGAAGAATTTCTATGAACAATGAAAGCGAAAGAATGAATCTCAACAAGGATGGAAAGGAAAAGAAAAAGGTAAAGGTAAATGGAAGCCAAAAATAACAAGGCCTTAGAATGCAAAAGAGAAAGAAAATGTGGCACCACAAAAGAGGTTCAATGTAGCTAGATAGGGAAATGGGTCATAGCAGTAACATAGAGGTGAGGGTATTGGTCGGTTGGAGTGTTGGACATGCAGTAAAGAGCACCTTAAGAGAGATTGTCCACAGAATAAGGGTGGTATGCCTAAGATATATAGTGTGCAGAATGCACAGACTATTGGGGATGTTGGTCAGAGTGTTCCTTGTATTTATGCAGCATTGGATAAAAAACAGGCAGACCATCAGGCATATATCATTGAGATGGATAGTAAGCTTTGTGATCAAGTTATTTCTATTTTGATTGACCCTAGATCAAATTATAGCTATGTTAGTCCTAAATTTGTGGATAAATGTGGTTTGAGTAAGGAATTGCATGCAGAATATTGGTTAGTGAAGTTGGCTACAAGTACAAAGAAGTGAGTTCATCATTGGGTAAGGGATTGTGCATTTTATTTGAATTTTATGCCTACCGCAACACATTTGAATGTATAACCGTTGGGATCATACAATATGTTCTTGGGCATGGATTGGATGTATCTTAATAGAACCAAGGTGGATTGTTATGATAAAGCAATTGAGTGTGTTGTTGACAATGGGAAACCAAGAGTCTTACAATGAAAGAATACTACCACGTCGATTAAGATGGTGAAAAATATGCAGGAAAAGTGGAGTCACAGGAAAGGGTGTGTGTTATTTGCAGTGCACATTTCTAGTGACAAAGGTAAGGAAGCTGAGGATGCATATGTTTTGAGTAGGTACCCAGTTCTACAATAGTTACAGGATGTATTTCCCGAAGAGATTTCAAAGTTGCCACCTCACAGGGAGGTAGAATTTTCTATTGAGTTGGTGCCATGGGCAGCTCTGACATCAAAAGCACCTTACAGGATGAGCACACCTGAGTTAGTAGAGTTGAAGTTGTAGTTGAAGGAAATGTTGGATAAGGGATACATTAGACCAAGTGTATCACCTTGGGGTGCACTGGTATTGTCTATAAAGAAGAAAGATGGTACTCTCAAATTGTGCATTGACTAAAGGCAGTCGAACAAAGTGACCATCAAGAATAGATATCCATTTCCAAGGATTGATGACTTTTTTGATTAGATGAAAGGAGCAGCCATTTTCTCGAATATTGATTTGAGATCCGGATACCACCAGGTACACATCAAAGAGGAGGACATTTACAAGTCAACTTTTCAGACTAGGTGTGGGCATTATGAGTTTGTTGTAGTTCCATTCGGTTTGACTAATTCTCCAGCTAAATTTATGTACTTTATGAATAGTGTGTTGCATTCGTATTTGGATAACTTTGTGATTGTGTTCATTGATGATATATTGTTATATTATAAAAATGAGGAAGAGAATGCCAAACATTTAGTAGTAGTGTTGATATTATTGAGGGAGCCTCAGTTGTATGCTAAGCTCAACAAATGCAGTTTCTGCTAGACTGAGGTACATTACTTGGGACATGTTGTCTCCAAGGAGGGCATTATAGTAGATCCAAAAAAGATAAGGGCCATCATGGAGTGGGTAGCTCCTAGAAATGTGGATGAGGTAAGAACTTTCATGGGGTTGGCAAGATGTTACAAGATGTTCATCATGAACATCTCATAATTTTCTTATCCTATTACATCATTGCAGAGGAAAGGTAAGAAGTTTGAAAGGATAGAGAAGTGCGAGGCTAGCTTTGAGTAGCTTAAGAAGTTGTTGACACATGCATCAATGTTAAATATTGCAGATTTAGACAAAGAGTTTGTATTATACACAAATTATTGCAAGAAAGGACTTGGTGGAGTCCTTATGTAGGATGGATAGGTGGTATGCTATGAGTCATGAAAAATAAATTAGCACGAGAAGAATTACATGACACATGATATTGAGATAGAAACGATCATATATGCATTGAAGATGTGGAGGCACTATCTTCTTGAAAGGAGGTTTGTGCTAATGAGTGATCATATTGGGTTGAGGTATTTATTTGACCAACCAAATATGACTGCTAGACAAGCTAGATGGTTGGACATGATTAGTGAGTTTGAATTCGAGATCAGGCACATCAAAGGAAAGGAGAACAGGGTGGAAGATGATCTTAGTAGGAAGGTACATGTAAATCACTTAGCAATTATGAGCTCAGATGGCATAGACTTACAGGATAGGATCTTGTAGGTAGGACAACAAGATGTTAGGTACATGGAGATTATGCACATGTTGTAACAGAGTATAGGTACATGTACATGTGGTGGTATAGGTATAGGTACAGTTACAGGTACAGTACAAGTGCAGGTGCACAAGATGTGGATTATGTCTTACAGTAGATGGATTGGTTATATTTAGGGACATGATATATGTATAAGACAGTAGTGAGTTTAAGAAGGTGCTCTTGAGGAATTTTCATGTGAAACCATATTCAGGTCACCCAAGCTATCACAAGACATTGACCATAGTGAAGAAATTTTATTATTGGCCGAATCTAAAGAAGGATGTAGCAGAGTTTATGGATAGGTGTTTCATTCGTTAGCATGTGAAGGTAGAGTGCAAGCATTCAGGGGGATTGCTACAACCAATTGCAATTCCAGAATGGACATGTGAGGTCATCTCCATGGAATTTATCATAGGGCTACCAAGGAAAGTGAGACGACATGATTCCATCATGGTTTTTGTGGACATGTTGACAAAGGTTGCACACTTGATTCCAGTTAAGTCTACATTCTTAGCTAGTGATGTAGCACAAGTATTCATCATAGATGTGGTTAGATTTCATGGTGTTCCAACGAATATTGTGTTAGATAAGGATGCAAAGTTCACTTCCAAGTTTTGGAAGGAGTTGTTGCAGGTTTGGGCACAAAGTTGGTCTTCAGTACAACTTATCATCTACAAACATATGAACAAATAGAGAGGGTCAACAGGATATTGGAGGACATGTTGAGGATGTACATCAGGCATCAACAATGAAAGTGGGAAGAGTATCTTCCACTAGTAGAGTTATCTTATAACAATGGGTATCAGGTTTCTTTGAAGATGAGTTTGTTTGAGGCATTTTATAGGTGGAGTTGCAATACTCCCATCAGTTGGAGTGGTCTAGTTAACATGGTGTTGTTCGGACCGAATATGTTGGAGGACATGGAATAGGAAATGTAGGTTCTAAAGAATAATCTAAAGGAAACACATTATAGGTAGAAGAGCTATGCAGATCAGAACATGTTTTTCAAGGAGTTCCATGTAGGGGAACAAGTGTACTTGCGCATCAAAACAAAGAAGAGCTCCTTACAGATTGGATCATGTGCCAAGATGGCACCAAGATTTTGTGGACCCTTTAGTATTATTGAGAGGATTGGGCTAGTAGCATATCGACTTGAACTGCCTCCAACAGTGAAAGTCCATGATTCTTTCCATGTGTCATTGCTTAAGAAGTATGTTAAATATGTTGATCATGTGATTGACTGGTCTGTATTGCAGGTGGAACCAGATGGAGAATTCCAGCCAAAGCCTTAGTGTATATTGTAGAAAAACGTGTTCATGCTCCAAAATTGAGCAATTGAGAAGGTTAAAGTGCAGTGGAAGCATTTTGGGCCCGATGAAGCTACATGGGAGATGACACATGTTATGCAACCAACTCAGAAAATAGAAGAAAGAGATAGGTAAATGACTTCAAAATTAGCCTCTTCAAGGGGGAACCTCCTTTACATTACATGAAATGAACAATTCACGGATGATAAAAATGACAAGACCTCCTTTATATACATATGAGTGTAAGGGATCACAATATAATCAGAGCCGATATAATAATAATAATGTAAGGGCGCAACAATAACAATAGTGGGCTTCTATGGGGCACAATAATAACAATATGGGGACAACATGGGCACACCAATAACAATAACGGGTACAACGACAATAATAATAAGGAAATACACTAGTATTATAGGGACCTAACATGCCCCTCTCCTTCAAAAAAGTGTTGTCCTCAACACTCTAGTAGTTCTAGATTCTTTTGTATAAAATTATCATCCTCCTATGTGGAATCTTCAGTGGGTAAATTCTTCCACTTGATGAAATACTCTAAAATTGATCGATTTTGTAGCTTTCAAGTTCTTGTTTCTATGACTGCTTTAGGTTCCAATATGATTTTTCCTTCCTCGTCAAGTTATAGCAATATTAATGAGGCTCATCATTGGGTAAAATATATGGACCTTAATACACTTCCAAGCTTACTAAAATCAACTCTTCTCATAATTATTTACATGTTTTAATTATATTTTTCTTAATGAGATGAGTAAAAGTAAGATGTTGTGTCTAGTGGTCTAATGTGCATTAATTGCATGTTTTTGGGAGAAAATTATGGCTAATTAAGGTGTAGGAAGTCGAATGAGACAAGAAGGAGAGATTATAGGAGATGGATCTCCCTCATTAAATCCTCACTCTTTTGAAGATCCCCCAATCAAATCACGCCGGCTCGGAGTTGTAGGCAACCGAGTCATGAGGATCATTGGTAACCGAGCCAGTGATAGTTAAGAACCAGTTAATCTTAAGATTGGGAGCCAAGCCTCCCTAGATTTAAGGAAGTTGTTGGCAACTTCAGTTGTATAAATAAGGAGGCCTAGAGCCTCATTAGGATTTAGATTTTTTATGAAATATAGATAAGCACTTTTGAGTTGAAGGATTGTGATAAAATAGTGTGATGTATTTTTTGATATGCTAATGAAAATGATAATTCCCTTGATCCAACACTAAGTTGACTTAAAGGGCTAAAGCTCTTGGGTTAGGGCCCAACCCTAGCAATAGAGGTTCCTCTCACTATACTTATATGCTTAGGTTATTTCATATACTACTTGTGGATTTGATATATTGAAAGTATTGCTTTCATTTGTACATGGCTTTAACAGTAGCATTAGAGAGAAGGAAATATAAAAAAAGGCTGATAACAGGTGGATCTTACCTCATTCCTCCCTTCAGGGACCATGGTTTGTGGAAAAACTCCCATTCATCCCAAAAAGAGAGAATTCTTATGAAATTTAGGGTTTTTCTGCTAATTAGGTCAACGTCTTGCAGTTTTAGAAGATAGGCAACATTTGTCATTTTTGATATCTTAAGATTTGTATTAGATTTCATGGTGCTTTCATAATAGGCTTCAAGAATTTCCATGCATGAACTAGGCAAATAAATGATGAAAAATCTATTTTCCTATGTTGTTGTAAACCTTTCTTGTTTTGAAATGATTTATGGATAAATGCCAACAATGATGTGTATATTGTAGGAGTTTCAATATTACTAGAAGACCTCATATCATTAGCCTCAGCCAAACCATACCCACCCATGATTGTTAAAGGCCGCTAAGTTCACAATCCGAGTTATCATTTCACAAGGACAACTTGCCATGCTTGTTGAGAAAATCCAACCATCATAGAGATTTGGTTTGTGTTCTGAGTGAGTTCCAACCACTCGTCTACCTTATTCCTTCCTTCACTCACCTTTCCTAAGCTCCATACCACCATCCAAACCACTCCTTATGCTTTCGACCTGTTCTTGTAGGAAAACAGGGGATCCTATAGATGAATTACGACATCTTGAAGACATCTTGTAGGATTACCTATAATGGCTTGTTTTGAGCTTGATTTGTGATAAATGCATCATGAAAGCTAAGAGAAGACCCTTGCTTTCCTCCCAAGACATTTGACCCATCACAACCTTCTCTCTCTACACCTATCCCACCTGCCATGCAATCAAGAAGGAGAATGCTAATCCTTCTTGATTGCATGGCAGGTGGGATAGGTGTAGAGAGAGATGGTTTTGATGGGTCAAATGGCTTGGGAGGCAAGCATGGGTCTTCTCCTAGCTTTCATGATTCATTTCTCACAAATTGGGCTCAAAACAAGCCACTACAGGTCATCCTACAGGATGTCCTAATTCATCTATAGGATCCCCTATTTTTCTACAAGAATAGGCCGAAACCATAAGGAGTGGTTTGGACGGTGGTATGGAGCTTAGGGAAGGTGAGTGTTTGAAGGAATAAGGAAGGGGAGTGGTTGGAACTCACTAAGAATTCAAACCGAAGCTCTATGATGGTTGTATTTGCTCAATAAGCATGGCAAATTGTCCCTGTGAAATGATAACTCAGATTGTGAACTTAGTGGCCTTTGGCGATCATGGGTGGGTATGGTTTGGTTGAGGCTGATGATATGAGGAATACTTGCAATATTGAAACTCCTACAATATACACATCATTTTTGGAATTTATCCATAAATCATTTCAGAACAAGAAAGGTTTACAACAACATAGGAAAATAGTTGTTTCATCATTTATTTGACTAGTTCATGCATGGAAATGCTTGAAGCCTATTATGAAAGCACCATGAAATCTAATAAAAAGCTTAAGATATCAGAAATGACAACTGCAACCTATCTTCTAAAACTGAAAGATGTTGACCTAATTAGTAGAAAAACCCTAAATTTCATAAGAAACCAAAATTCTGTCTTTTTGGGCTGAATGGGAGTTTTTCCTCAAACCATGGTCCCTTAAGGGAGGAATGAGGTAAGATCCACCTGTTATCAGCCTTTTTTTGATATTTCCTTATCTCTCTAATGATATTGTTAAAGATATGCACAAATGGAAGCAAACTAATCAAATTCACCAATACTTGCAATGTAACAATGCCAAAATCAATTCAACAAGTAATCTATGAAATAACCTAAGCATACAAGTATAGTAAGAGGAACCTCTACTACTAGGGTTGGGCCCTAACCCAAGAGCTTCAGCCCTCTGAGTCAACTTAGTGCTGGATCAAGGGAATGCTCATTTTCATTAACATATCAAAAAATACATAACAATGTTTTGTCACAATCCTTCAACTCGAAAGTGCTTAGCTATATTGCATAAAAAATACGAATCCTAATGAGGCTCTAGGCCTCCTTATTTATACAAATGAAGTTGCCAACAACTTCCTTAAATCTAGGGAGTCTTGGCTCCTAATCTTAAGATTAACTGGTTCTTAACTATCACTGGCTTGGCTGCAAATGATCCTCATGACTCGGCTTCCCACAACTTCGAGCTGATGTGATTTGATTGAGGGATATTCGAATGAGTGAGGATTTAATGAGGGAGATCCATCTCCTATAATCCCTCCTTCTTGTCTCATTTGAGTTCCTACACCTTAATTATCCATAATTTTCTCCCAAAAACCTACAATCAATGAACATTAGACCACTAGATATAACATCTTACTTTTACTCATCTCATTAAGCAAAATATAATTAAAACATGTAAAGAATTATGAGAAGAGTTGATTTTAGTAAGCTTGGAGGTGTATTAAGGTCCATATATTTTACCCAATGATGAGCCTCATCAAATTTTCTTTGAACTGGGAGCTTGTCACCTATAACCTTCTTTAAGCATGAAACATGGAAAATTGGTTGCACTAGGGAAGATGCAGGAAGTTCCAATCTGTATGCCATAGTACCAATATTTTTCATCACATATGTATATGGATGTAAATAACTCCTTTATCTATGGTATAAAGCTCCAATAAGTGGTATGGGTTTCATGTCATTATGTTGTCATGCTGGTTTGCATTTCAATAGGGTGATCATTATAAATAGTACATCGAGCTATGTTATAAAGCTCCATGGGTAGTATGATTTATTTTTAGTATAGGTGTGGCTGAACACCAAGTATGGTGTCCCCCAAGGGGGAGGGTTCTATAACAACCCTGGTGAAAATTCCATGTAATAAAATTAATAAACGCAAAAATAATAACCACGATTTATGGGACACTTATTCCAAGTTGAATGTTGGGTAAGACATTCTAGTGTGGGTGTTCATCTTTTTGGTATGGCTAAAGGAAATTTGGCAAAGGCAATGAATAAGGCTATGGAAAGGAAAAGTGGTATTTTAGCACATTTCTTTATGAAAATAATGGAAATTAGGAGAAAAGGAAGATGAAAGGTCACAGGTTGCATGTAAGGAGGAAATTGAAGGAAAATAATGGAGAATGAAGAAAATAGATGCATAATTGATAAAAGGGCTTCTAAGGATTAGTTTGTAACCCTTTCTCGGTTCAGTTTTAGAGCTCTCTCATTATTCTCTCTCTCTCTCTCCCAATCTTGGACACAGATTTTTCTTGGAGCACTTTGGCATTGGATCAAGAAAGGAAAAGAAGGCAAGAGGAAGTAGATATCAAGCAAGGAAGAGTAGGATCAAGCACCTACAACAATATTCTTTACAGGTATCGATTTGCATATGTATTTTCCTTGCTAGATTTGGCATATATGGTATTGCATGTGGTTCTTTTTTCTGTTATGGCATGTGTTTTTCTAGGTGTGATAATGTTTTTAGCCTAGCCTTGCCATTTCCAGATAGCCATGGTGTGATGGGGTTCTCTTGTTTTGGTTGAGGTGGATTTTCGGATGGATTCAACGCTGAGTGAGGTGGATATACAAATGATAAAGAACATGGCCTACTGGCCCCTGAACTAGATTGTGGATCATGGTAAATCCAATGGCCTAGTGACCCTTGAGCCAGAATGTGGGTTGCGGTAAAGCCAAGATTGTGTTGCTTCGATGGGCCAAGGAATCCTTGCTGGTGAATGGCAGGATATACAGTAAAGCCTAGAGGTGGTTGCCCTTGATTAGGCCTAGGAATCCTTACTAGTGAATGGCGGGATATACGATAAAGCCTAGAGAGTGGTGTTTCAGTTTAGGGCTTAGTGATCCCTTGATCAGACTATGGATTGGGATAAAGCTAGAGAGGCTAGGAGACAGGAAAATTCCTCATGGTGTAGGTGAAGAAATCCAGTGGAATCCATGCTTATTTTTCCTAGTGATTTGGTGGAGATCATTATAAAACCTGTTATTACATGTTCATTGCATTGGCCTAGTGATTCAGGATAGATTACAGTAAAGCCTAGTTTCTATTGATGAGGGTGAGGTGGTTTAGCCTCGGGATGCCCTGGTTGGTTCTTTTGGTATGAGTCCCACATTCATGCTTGGAATATGGCAAATGGTTGAAGAGATATTTGTCTCAACCATTCAATAGTCGGGTGGAACGTGGTAGTCCCATCATGGTTTTGGATTTTGCATCATCAATATGAGCTTATTTCTCCTTGTATTTCTATAAGTATTATACTGGTTTATATGTGAATCATATGGCTATGATTTCATTAGTATTTCTATTGCTATTATGATGGTTATGTATGTGTTTTATGACAGTGGCTATCTATGGCTCTCATCATGGTTTTACTTGTAACTGAATGGACAATGTATCTATGACCTAATAGATGCTAATGCAACAAATGATATGAGGGAACAATGGTTCTTAGCGATTCACAGATAAGTATGAGATCCCTATGCTTAAATATGTTATTTACACTTGTAGATTACATATTTGTGATATGTTTGATGAAATGCTTATCATGGCTAGTAGGGGTCTAGTTAAGGGCTTGTTCAAGTATTTACTTTTGCATCATTGTTTCCCTATTATCTTTCTGATTTGATGTTGTCATTCAATTCTAGGTAGTGACCCAGGCTCTGGGCCTGAAAAAGTGGCTCACATCCCAAGGACGCCAGCACAACACTGAGAAAAATAGTCCCTAGATGCTAGCATGCCTTGTCATGAGAGCGTCCAAAGCCTCCTGGATGCTGGTAGGTCTATAGAATGAGAGCATCTAGAGCTCAAGTGGTCGAAAACTTCATTGCGACCCAGGGGCTAGCTACATGAGTGGTTGGGATGGTTCCTAGGAGTCCTGTAACTGATGTGGAAGGTTTGTATGTTGTGTTGCCATCGATTCCACTTCCTTAAGGTTAGATATGAGGATGACTCCAATCATAGTAGCCTTTCATCAAATGTTTACCCTAGTTGGATGGTTACTTGGGTAGATGTGGGAGGAGGGTGTTACACAAGTGGCCATGATGCACTATTACAATACCTTGCCTCCCACTTACCATCATAGGTTACAGTAGAAAAACAAAGATAAATTGAGTTTTACCTTACATATATGCATGGAATAGGAAGATAAATTACATCACATTGGTCCTTTACTTGAAGATTCAATAAATCAATCTAACCTATCTTCTATTCTTAAACCCATGCAAGACATGAGTAATCAATTAATTTGTTTTAAGAAGAAAGTTGCAGCACAACCATATGTTGAAGCTTCTACTTTAGCCCATACTAGAAACCATTTCCAAGCATATCATCAAAACACCCTTCTTTCCCAACCATGGTGTAACATATTCTAAGAATACCACAAACAAAATACCTGTGAGGTTAATAAGGGAGTGTAGGAGAAAATATTTGGTAAGAGAACCAATCCCATGATTACAACCTTGGATTTGGAAGATTACAATGAAGTCATGATGGATAAAACCAGGTGTGCTTTTAGAGCTCAAAAAGCTAAGAACAAACCCTCTAGGGAGGATACTATCCAAAAAACCTCATATGTCACCTCATTACATTTGAATGTAAATTCTTCCACCTCTTCCTCTTCAATTTCTTCTTGATTTAATACTTTAAACTAGATGGCTAGTTTCAAGGTTGATGATACATCGCTTGATGTGGCCACTATTCTCGAGTAACAAAAACACTTGAAAAACTTTCTTGAAGGTAAAATACATGCTCCAATAAATTTTCTCGAGAACCATTATGAAGAGGATGCTCTTGTAGACAAAGTATTCATTCTAAATAATTCTAGAAATTTTGTTAAAAATCCTCCTTTTTATGTATCTATGAAGTTATGTGATAAAATTTCTCATTGTTTTTTGGATTATGATGGGCCACGACCCAATGTCATGCCTAAAGTGATTATAGAGGAGTTAGGTATACAATGATTTGAAGAGAAACCCAAGAGAATGACGCCTTATAATAATTATCAACAAAAAACTATAAGTGATATTAAAGATGTTACATGGTATTATGCATCCTAAAATTAGGACTAAAACACCCTCATCCCACATCTACCCAAGTAACTGACCAACTAGGGTAAATATGTTACAAGAGGCCACTATAATGGGATTCAACCTCCTAGGTCACCTTAAGTAAGTGGAATTGACAGAAACACACCACACAGACCTTCCACATCAGCAACAAAACTCCTAGGATCCATCCCAACCACTCAGGTAACCAACCCCTGAGACCAAGTGAAGTTTTAGTGCATCAAACCCCTGGATACTCCCTTGATATGGACATAGGTGTGTCTGGGAGGCTCCAGAAGTTCCTAAAACAAGGGAAAGGGAGCTTCTAGGGATATTTTTCCCTTGTGATGTGCATGTGACTTCGAGATTTGTGCCATGTTTTTAGGCCCAGAGCCCAGGTCACTACCCAGAACTCAATGACATTTTCAGAAATGAAATTTCACAGTGGAACAAAGATACATTTGCAAAAACATCAACAAGGACTAGAATGGACCCCTACTAGCCATGACATGCATTTCATCAAACATGTCACAAACATGAAAGCTACAGGTCTTAATAACAGAACTGAGCATAGGGGTCTCATACTTATCTGAGATTCACTATGAGGCATTGTTTCATTATCACATTAGATGCAATATCATCTATTAGGCCATAGATAAACTGTTCATTCATTTACAAGTAAAAACATGATGGGAACCATACATCATGAATATCATAATACATTTTCATAACCAACATAATGACAACAAAAAATAGTAGGGAAATAACAACCATATAATCCACAGATGAACTAGTATAATACTCATGAAATAACGAGGATAAATAACTTCATATTAATGAATGAAATGACCAACTAGATTTGGGACTTCCATGAATCACTAGACCATAGATTGGTTGAACCAAATATTTCTTTCAGTGAATCGCCCCCGTGCCATATTCCAAGCATGAATGTGGGACTTAAAACCAAACTCAACTAAGGCTTCCGAGGCTACACCGCCTCACCCTCATCAATAGAACCAAGATTTACTGCAATCCATCCTGGATCACTAGGCCATAAAAAAAGCATGGATGCCACTAGATTTCTCCATCTACACCATGAGGAATTTAGATGTCTCCTAGTCTCTAGGATTTACCGCAATCCACACTCAATCAGTAGGCCTTAACCAAGACTTCACCCTATAGGGTTTACCATATATATTTCCATTCACCGACAGGATTCCTAGGCCTAATCAAGGGAAACCACCTCTAGGATTTACCGTATATACCACCATTAACTAATTAAGGATTCCTAGGCCCACCAAGGCACAAAGTACCTAGCTTTATCGCAACCCATAGTTTGATTTATGGGTCACTAGGCTAGTGGTTTTACCACAATCCACAATCCGGTTTAGGGACCACTAGGCCATGTATTCTTTATTTCTGATATCCACCTCACACAACTTTGAATCCATCCAACAATCCATCTCAACCAAAACATGAGAACCCCATCAGACCATGGCTATCTGGAAATGGAAAGGCTGGTTGAAAACACTGTCACACCTGGAAAAACCCATGCTATGACATCAAAGAACCACATGCAATACCATGCATGGCAAATCTAGCAAGGAAATCACACATGCAAATTGATTCCTGCAAAGAATCCTGTTGTAGTTTCTTGATCCTACTCTTCCTTGCTTGCTCCTTCCTTCCCCTTGCCTTCTTTTCCTTTGTTGATCCAGTGCCAAAGTGCTCCAAGAAAACTCTAAGTGTCCGAGCGTGAGAGAGAGAATAATGAGAGGGATCCAAAACTGAATTGACAAAAGGTTACAATTTCCAAGCTTGAGAAGAAGCTTGCTCACTGATCTTCAAAATCATTTTTATCAATGAGGCCCCTTTTTTCTTCATTTTCCATTATTTTCCTTCATTTTCGTCCTCATATGAAACTTGTGAACTTTCACCTTCCTTTTCTCCTAATTTCCATTATTTTCATAAATAAAATTCCAATTAATGCCACTTTGCCTTTCCAAATATTTTTCCATTACCTTTATCAATTTCCTTAGCCATAATAAAACGAAGTGACACCCATCTAGGATGCTTTTTCCCAACATTCATCTTGGAATACATGTCCCATGACCTTGGTATTATTTTTACTTTATTAACTTTTACAAGGAATTTTGACTAGAGATGTTATAGAACCCCCCCCCTTGGGGGAACACCATCCTTGGTGTTCAATGACAGCTATAACCAGGAAGACCACTGTAATCGAACATACTACCCATGGAGGTTTATAAATTAACTTGTTGCAATATTTACAACGACCACTATTGAAACATGAAAAACATATTGTTTATTAGAGCTTTATAACCTAGCTCATTACGGTATTTACAATAACCACATATACACATATGCCCATTTACCAAACCAACAAATAAAAGGATATGATGCTTGCATCAACAACAAGGTAATATAGAGGCTTACACCTACACCCTCAAAAGTAATTCCAGGATTCACTTTCTTCCCAGGAAGTCCAAAATCCACTGCCAAAGCCAAAGCTGCATTTAATGTCTAGCTCTACAATCCTACGCCACTTGTCCTCTCAACGAATAGTTACTGGATCATTGTTCTAGGGAACACTCCCAATGTGCATCTCATTCCATATGGAAATGCTAATGACCAAAACAAATCCATCCCCAAACCTCCCTTCTCTACTACAGAGTCCCTCAAGCAATCTAATCACCCCTTTCATGCAGTCACTCACCTTCCAAGTTCCTTGGCATCCCCTATCCTGGGCGATCCGTCCATTGGCAAGGCTTACTTTCATCGAAAGATAAAAAAACCAAGACATATACCTACCTCAAAACCATCATACCGGTCATAGCACGATCATGGAAATCAATGGAAAATATTGGGTATCAATGTCCCACAATGGCCCTGCTCCATAAGTGATTTACCAACATATTGCTTCCCATTCCAATTCCTTTTGTTGTTGTTGCTAATGCTTTCCATCAGTTTCGACCACCCAACTGGGCATTTCATGCTTTCCTGTAACAAGCACATAATTTCCATTAGATTCAAAATAAATTAAAATAAATTCATAGAATACCTCATTGGTAGCTCATCAATGAGGTATAGTTTCAATCCTTTTTACTTCATTTCACAACAAGTCAAACTAACATCTTTGATAAAATCATTATGTATAAACATATCAAATCAAGTTAGCTCAAAACACAACCATCATAAATCAAAATCATGAATCACATGCAATCATAAACCAGAATCATAGATCACATATAACCATCATAAATCAGAATCATAGGTCATATGTGTATAAAACTGAAATAAAATACTAATACTTATCCTTTATTGCTCCTTACTTCTGCCTTTGTTCTTTCTGTACACACACCAGATCGGTTGCCATGCCCGACAAACACCCATTGCCTTTACTTCTCTTCAAACATGTACACATAAACAATGTACATCACAACACATACATCCAACACAACGTATGTCATCACACAATGCATACACCTACACTTGATATACATCATGACACATACACCTACACCTGGTGTACAACACATCACAATACATACTCCTACGTTCAGTGTACAACACAATAAATACGTACACATAGTACAAAACAACGAATACACATGTCATGATGCCACGACTACATAATGCACATACGTAGTACCACATGTAAAGAACACAACGTGTACGACATGCACATAATACCACATGTACACCAGTACAACATGTACACATTATGACCTATACACAACACCACCTCCACAACGTGTACACAACATCACATGTACATGGCACCATATGTACAATGTGTACACACTGCCACATGTATATCACACCACCTATACAATGTGTACACGATACCACAAGTACACATCACCACATGCATGACATATACACGACACCACATGCACACAACGGCACACACATGTCATGTACACAACACCACCTGCACACAACACAACATGTATAACATGTACACAACACCACATGCACACAACACTAGATATACAATCATGCACACAACACCATATGTACATAATACTACATATACAACATGTACATATAACCATATGCACACAACACCACATATCCATCATGCACACAATACAATATGTGCACAACATCACATATCCAACATGTACATAACACCATCTATACCTAGCATTTCATATGCAACACAACACCATATATACAATTGACACTCAACACCATAGGTACAATCACTGAATATAGAATATGCACAACACATACACAAAAGTAGCACTACACATCCAACCACACTGTCTATACCAAGAAACCTTGCTTCCAGTGTCTCTCTGCCATCCACGCTTATCCTAGCATTTGCAGATCATACTGATTTCATTCCGCTGATGTATCCCTCAGTATACCCTATCCATAACATAAACATAATGTAATCACATAATATCAACTCATAACCACATGATACTGACCTCTTATATTTGTCAAGACTACACTTCCCACTTGATTCCTCATAAACCGGGAACCTCTTCATGTCATTCACCTATGTAAGCAATCATTCCTCCACAATAATGATTCTTAATGACATTGTGAGACAACAACATACATATACACATACACATATATACATATAAATATTAGCATTAAACAATCATGATCATGTCAGACAATGACATACATAATACATATATACATATTACATATACGCATATATACATATAAACATTAGCATAAAAATAATCATGATCCATGATGACCTTGTCAGACATGATATACATACATATATACATATATATGCATCAGCATAATCATGATCACAACATAATTACCAAATATCATAAGGTCAAGGTTAAGAGAACTCCCTTTATCTATTCATAGCATGCACAACATTGAGAACAACAATTCCAAACATAGCCAAGGCATCTGACACCTCAAAAGTCCATTTACTTTACCTTTCCTATTACCTTTCTCATGATTGTTCTACCATCATTCATTTATCCCAATGGACCCAACCAACTCAATCGACTGTCGTACTCTTGCCTTCAACTGCCCTTATACATGCATTGAGATTCATCCGAGTCTTACATTTCCTGCTAGATTTCATTCAACTCTCCCCTAGATCCACTAACTTTCCTCTTTTCCCAACCAATTCCCAATACTCTCAAAACATAAAAGTCAATACCAATAAGAAAGCAAGAGTAAACCATGAAAACTAATAGCAATATGACATCATAAACAAAGTGGTATGACCATATACTAGACATAAAAAACTGCAAATCAAGCGCAAACAAATCACAAAAGACCGAAAGCACAAAACTAACAATAGACACCATGACTCAATCCCATGGTTCCCAAGGAAAGCTCAACTCGAGCCTTCTTTAAGATTTCATGGAAACCTCTCTTGCCATGCAACTCTGTGCATCACACTACCATAAAAACATAATTGTCAGTGTATAAATGAATATAACAATATACCAGTTAGCTTACCTTGTTATGCTAAGCATGTTTCCTTGTAACTAAACACATTTGTACCATGTCTCAAGGGACTCTAATTCCCTTGATAGATATAGCTATAACTAGACACCAACTGTTATTCCTGTCAAATACATGTCCACGAATATAGCACATATTCACATAATTTCAAACAAATTACGGTTAAGAAGACTTCTTGTATGCAAAGCACTCATTCATTTGGACTTGCGGTTTCCAAACATAGCCAAAAGAATTCTTGCCCCAATTCATCTCTTTTACCATTTACCTTGCTACAATTGAGTCGTACGATATACTTGCACATCACCTCGTTGTTAGTTATATAAACACATCAACTATTACCTTGTCATGTTGATACCAGGCATGTTTCGTGCAACTATTCACACATGTCGATCACATGTTCCAAATATCAACGCAACATATATATTAGTTGGAAATAAACCTTCACCAAGTCTAATAAACATGTCATAATCAAAATAAACTCACATTCATTAGTCATAATACATAATATACTCAAGTACATATCAACTGCCTCAACACATGTTTTTGTACAATAATCTTAAAGCAAGATCATTTGAATGCATACCCATATTATGCAATTCATTAAGCATTCAACCAACTTGCAAACATACCATGTTAAATAAATCCACTAGATGACATAATAGACACCAAACACTCAAACACCAAATATACAACATAATCAAACAGTCAAGCACCAAATATATGACATAAGCAAACTCATACCTTAATGTATCTCAGGGGAGGCTATCTTGTCTGCACAATCAAGCTATATTAGCATGATATAACTTCACAACATATCAAATCAACCATAAATAAGGTCATGATATCCATAACAGTAACTAGCTAACATGTTCACATCATAAACTCATAAACAATTTTCATTTAGGCATAACAATCACATATGCACAATTAGTCTAGATTAGTATGACATAATATCACAATATATTCACTCATACCTAACTGTCATAACCATGATCATCTGCATAGGTCAATTAAAATTAGAACCAAACATAATAACATCATAACCTCAGCTGTAATGACCATAATCATCAGGCGTACAACTGCAATGAATATAACAACAAGTTACTATCCTTCACAACTAACTGATACATGTACATATGATCACATTGATTAACTAACATCTATCATACATGTAACCATAATAATAATAGAATGGCAAGCATATAAGCAACCCTAATGCATATAATAATCCATTAACTAACATACATGCGTGCCAAACATATAATACATGTATGATGATATTATCTTACCTCATACTAATGAATGCAATGGACAACCAAGTTTGGGACTTCCAAAAACCACCCAATTGTAGATTGGCTGAACCAAATATTTCTTTCAGCCAATCACCCCCATGCCATATTCCAAGAATGAATGTGGGACTTAAAACCAAACTCAACCAGTGCTTTCTGAGGCTACACCACCTCACCCTCATCAATATAACTAGGATTTAGTACAATCCATCTCAGATCACTAGGACATAAAATAATCATGGATGCCATCGTATTTCTCTACCTACACCATGAGGAATTTAATTGTCTCCTAGTCTCTAGGTTTTACCACAATCCACACCAGATCACTAGGCTCTAATCCAGACGCCACCCTCTAGGATTTAATATATATCCCACCATTCACTGGCACGAATTCCTAGGCCTAATCAAGAGCAACCATCTTTAGGATTTACCATATATCCCGCCATTAACTGGTAGAGGATTCCTAGGCCCACCGAGGAACATAATACCTAGATTTACCACAACCCATAGTCTGTTTCAAGGGCCACTAGGCTAGTGGTTTTACTTCAATCCATAGTCCAGTTCAGGGATCAGTAATACATGTGTTTTTTCTTTCAGAGATCCACCTCACTCAGCTTCAAATCCATCCGATAATCTAGCTCAAACAAAACATGAGAAATCCATTATACCATGACTATCTGAAAATGAAAAGGATGGGTTGAAAACACTGTCACACCTGGAAAAACCCATGCCATGAAAACAAAGAACCACATGCAATACCATGCATACCAAATCTAGTAAGGAAATCACACATTCAAATTGATACTTGCAAATAATCCTATTGTAGCTGCTTGATCTTGTTCTTCATTGCTTGCTCCTTCCTTCCTCTTTCTTTTCTTGATCCAATGCCAAAGTGCTCCAAGAAAACTCTGTGTCCAAGAGTGAGAGAGAGAGAGAGAGAGTAAATAGAGGGCTCCAAAATTGAATTGACAAAAGGTTACACTGACCAAGCCTAAGAAAAAGCTTACCCACTAATACTAAGAAGCCTTTTTATCAATGATGCCCCTATTTTCTTTATTTTCCATTACTTCCTTCATTTTCCTCCTCATATGCAACCTGTGACCTTTCAACTTCCTTTTCTCCTAATTTCCATTATTTTTCATAAATAAAATTCCAATTAATGCCACTTTGCCTTTCCAAAGCCTTTTCCATTTCCTTTTCCAATTTCCTTAGCCATAATAAACCGAAGTGACACCTCACTAGGATGTTTTTTCTCAACATTCATCTTGGAATACATGTCTCATGACCTTTGTTTTATTTTTCCTTCATTAACTTTTACATGGAATTTTGACCAGGGTTGTTACAAGGATAGCCTATAATATAAAAGTTATGGATGGCCAATGCGAAACCATTTGATTATTCTTGGAAGAGATTGGAAAATTAGGACAAGTGCATATATTTCATTGGATGACACACACATGAACCTTCCTAAAGACAAAAATAACATCACTGTCTCAAGGGAGGGAATAATATTACCTTACATTGAAAATTTGCTACAACCCCATATTAATTATATAGAAGAAGAGTTGGGTGTTAAATATTTGTTTACTGAACAAGAATCTCCTCCTCCTTTCCCTGCCAATAAAGAATATCAAGTTTGGAATATGCACTTCGATGGCACATCCTCCAACGAAGGAAATGGTGCTACCATTGTGCTATATTTTCCCATAGGTAAGATACACTAGTTTTCCTTCAGACTTGAGTTTGAATGTATAAATAACATCGCCGAATTCAAAGCCTTGCTTTTAGGCATCGAGTAAGACCTCAATATAGGTTGTATGCATTTGAGGAATTTTGGTGATTCTCAAATTACTGTTAACTTAATCGAAAGGGTTTATTCCCCGTCTAACAAATTAATCAAGAGATACACTCAAGGTATCTTAATTTTTTTCTTTCTGAATTTCTTTCTTTTAATATCACTCATATTCACAGGGAATTAAATTTCTTGTCATATCACTTGGCGATGTATGTTGCTTCCCATATGTATCTTTACCTAAGAGGCCTGATTACATTCTATAATCACTACATCAACCTTATCTGCCTAACAACTAAGAATAGTGGAATTTATTCTTGGAAGATGAGAGAATTTTCTCATTCATCCATCGGAAACCTTTGGCAAGCAGATTATTTCACTCAAGGAAAATTAATACCCAAAAGGGATTTCTTCTCTCGATTTTTTTCTCCTAGTGGTGTATCTAATAATAAAGAGAGACCTAAGGAGGAATAAAAAATAAAATATATGAAACTATACATTTGAAAATTGGAAATCCATGAAACCCCTAAAGTCTTACAAGTAGCTTTATGATTTTCATATTATAATAAAAAAATATTTCTTGATCTATTACATGAGTTCAAAGATGTCCTTGCTTGGTCATATAACTATCCTTATGATTCTCAAAATGATAATTCCAATGAAAGAAATAATAACCAAGGGTGAAACCCTATTGATTTCCCACCTGAAAAAGAAATCATGAATGGTCAAACAAAATCATCCCCCTCTCGGGTTACCTTTCCTATTGAATACTCCATACAAGTTACTAATTTCATGCTTATCGGGAAGATAAATCACAAAGAATGTTTCTGTAATAAACTATGTACTTCAAATACAACAAGCATTTAAAGCAACTTTTCCACCCACTACATGGACAAGGGATGATATATTTGTTTCATTGTTTTTCTCTATAATTATTCTATGTTTATCCTTTTGAAAATTTCAGTTGCTATTGTTTTAAATTATTTATTTATTTATTTATTTACATGGTTTAGCTTCTTTATTTCCTTTTCTTTTGTTGTTTTCCTTTACTCTATCTATTATTGCTGTGAGTATAATATTGTTATTTCCATTCAAAAATCTAGGCCATTTATGACAAGATTGGAAAAATGACTAACTCTATAAATATCATACGTATAACTTCTAATAAAATATACCTATTACACAGTAGGAAAGAGTAGTGGCTATTTGATGGATTGAAAAAAGGTGATATCATTAAACTTGACATCTCCCAATAATTTCTTCTACTAAAAAACATAACATGCCATGTTCTGTCCATTCTTCCTGGATACCATGCTCCGTCCCATGTACATGAAAACATGCCTACCTTTTCTCACTATTCCAAGTACTAATTTTACCTAGCAATCCTAGAAATTTTGAGTTTTGGCCTATCCATACAATTTTCCCTATGGAGTCTCTAGATGTTGAGTTACTTATACAAAAATTGTGTACTGCCATAATCACAATCCCTCCTCAAAAAGACTTTAAAATAATGCTTTTAAAATAAATTAAAATTCTTAGTTAAAATAGGTGGGGTCTCGAGGAAAAATAAGGAGTATTGAAATCATGGCTTAGTTTAAATTCTAATATTAACATGTGTTTATATGAAGTTTTACATTATCATACATGTGATTGGTCGACAATGCATATATTAATGAAATGTTTTGATAGACTCATGATATTAATGTTTACAATAGTTTATTGCACACTCTAATATACTCATATTCATGAACGAAACAAATAATTTTTCTCCCATTATAGATTCAAATTTACAGAACATACTTTTTAAAGTGTCATATCTGTAATCATCCCATCTACTTTATTTAATTTATAAAAGAATTCCTTTTTTATATAAAATATGTCGATTTAAAACACTTGTCTAAGTGACAAATGTTGTGCATGATGAATTAAATATAAGTTTAATATTGATGTGGTTAAGAGGGGCACCAACGCATACGTTTAACATTGATATGGTTAAGAGGGATGACCTTCTCCCTATCACTCACATCATGTGTAGGCCGTACGTCGATGGAGACATGGCCAAGGCATTGAGCACAATTTGTAGGAATTTTCTCTTAGCATTGAGGTACGGTAATAATAGCTAACACACAAATATTTATGCTCTGTCATCAATAGTTATTCATACCATGCCTTGGTACGCAGTTAATAAATATGATGAGACCCCTTCGACGCCCTTAACACAAGCACAAGGGAATTTTTATTAGCATGGTTAAAACAATGTGTATCGTCCACCATACAATGTATATGTGATTCATCAACCTCGTTGTTATTTATAAAGAAATGTAAGACATTTCAAGTATGTCATTGACTTCACACTACGTGTTAAGTAATTGCGCACGCAGGAGGATCATACAACATGGGATATATCCACCATTGGGGTTATGAAGACGTGACATGCCTATAACTCGAGGAGGACATCGGAGAAAGAAACTAGAGGAAGGTAGTTAGAATGCCTGATTTCTCTTAGAAAAGGAGTTAAGATCTCCAAAAACAAATTTAAAAACTAAGCTCTCTCAAGTTCTCATCTCATTCCTGAACTACTTCTCATCGACAATTACTAATGGATTTGGAGAATACAATTCTTGTTGTAATAGATATGACATGAATTGACACCTGAAGTTTTGATTTGAAAAATATTAGATTTGCTTTTAATATGTGGATTGTGATAGATGGAGTTAATCCATTTCATGTTTTTTGTTCCCATTTTTTCCACTCTACCTTATTGGTCTGCATGCAAACAATTTGGTGTTTCTCTTCTCATTCCTTTCTAGAAGATGGCCTGCTTACCTGTATGTGCCATCTGTGTAATTTTTCCAATTCTCTACCTTTAGGTTATTGGCGTGCCTCAAAAATATGTGATAGGGCAAACCATGCCACCACCATGAGCCCTTGATGCAATAAGGTCAATAAGTTTACTTACCACAACAATTTTCTCTAGTCCCTTAGCACTCATATTCACATGGTATCGAGGGAATATCGCCCATATACTAGGTCTTTGTTTCAATATGCTCCACTAATGCTAAGCAAAGAGCCCGAGTCAGGGCACAAAATCATAAAACACAGTTTTATAAAGTCATGTGTTGTCCAGTCAAATAATGCCTCACCCAAGGCCACCACATGATCATCCGCGCATGCCTACTAATCAATTATTTCCTTAACCTATTATGTCGGCAATATTTCACAAAAATAAAGGTTTTTTTTTTTTTTTTTTAGCTTATATATGACAGAATGGTGGCCCTCTTAGCATATTTTTGATGAAGTATTCATACCTCTTGACTCGGCCCTATCACTTTTCTTTGCATAAATTATGATAGGAAATAGACCCATGCCATAACAAGCTTTGTGTAATCTCACTTTACTGCCCTTTGCCTAACGCATATACATATATAATTTGTTTTATTTATGCTCATCCAACATTCCCTTAGATATTCAATCAACTACGAAAATCATTAGGTATCATAGAAACCTTTTAGTTGCCATATCCATGCACATCAATACTTTGTTTTATATGACTATGATAACTCTGACTAGGTAAAAAAGGATGAAACCAAAATAGAGCCCACTCACTCATAGTTAAAATTATTTGGGTGAAGTTTCTATTCCTCACCGATAGTTGCATGGTGGTATAACAAACACCATTAAAAGTCAAAGAAACAAAATATTCCCCCTATGCACAAAGGTCACTCCAGTCGAGACACATCATGAAGGATTGACTGATTGTTTTGGTAACATCATGTAGTTTTAACCTGCACCTTGTTGCCCATCTAGAATCTCAAGTCCACACTTGCTCATATGCACTCATTATTTCAATATACATTGTATCAAGTCTGATTTCACCATGTAAATGAATGTTTCCTTTTTCATTGTCGGGACTTGAAGTTTTTAATACTCATCCATATTTTGAGCCAACTTACCTTGACTCTCTTATGGTTAATTAACTGATTTTTTTTAATCCTTTTATTATGTCTCAGTAAAGCCCAAAATAAGAACTGATGCACAACAAGTTCTTTTCTACATCATACATAACACTTTCCACTTCCCATTTTGTAACAACATTCCATATTCAAATCATTTTTATAATCATCAAGCATAGTTATCTGCAAGTAAATGACCAATTTCACTTATGCATCTGCTCGCTATTTATACTTAGTCTCTTACATAAATTCTTATTTGCATTGATATTTATGGATATTGTTTAAAAAAAAGGAGCTTTGAATATTGCCTTAACTTTTACTTTTTCACTCCCTTCTGTAAAATATATCTATGTTCCATATATGCATTGGTCATATCTTCCTTGTGGCATAACCAAAAGGGAAGACACCTCGAGATAAATTGTTTACATACTGCTCTCCCTTACAATTCCATGATTTTGATAAACAACTCATATCGACATAGAAATGTTTTAGTCCTCCTATTATGTTATTGTATCACCACACATGTTTTACTACACTAGTCTTAGATGCATGCATGTACAATTCCTTTCCCATTTTATTTCATATTTCGCTTATGTGTATATACAAACACTCCAGTATTATATGAAACATGATTATAAATAGTCTTTATTTTGCTATATTATAATTAGGGGTTTGATAGCTGCATAACAAAATTGTTTTGATTACAACACAACATGAGATTTTTTAACATAGGTTCAAGAGGAAATAGAAGGGGATGGAACAAACTAACTAACATGTCATGGATAGAGAGAGTAGAAACAAAAAGATCAAATTATCTATTATTTTTGATGCAAACTTTGAGGAATTTAACTAGTTAACTCAAACTGAGTCACTTGTACCTTGGAGGTCCTCCTCCCCCTCCTCGTACTCCACATGCATCACATAATATGCCTTTGCCTCACCCAATATAATGTAATTTCCTAAACCTTAGGCTCCCCAACAACAACTATCTTAGAATGATGGATGGGAGGCCAACCCTACAAGTTTTGCCTCTAGATTTTCTCATTAGCTCATTTCTTCTAATCAATTTGTGCATATTATCATTACTCATCTTCATATACAATTTTATCTATTTCATGTTACATTATTTCATGATCAAGAACACCTTGACTCCCTTGCATAATTGGCTTGGGTAAATTTCATGCATATGTTATGCCTGTACACTCCCCTTTTGAGGCTACCTCATATAATACTTTATGGACAAAGTCGGGGACCCCACTTACTTTGAAAAATTAATCAATTAAAAGAATGATCCCTCCTAAATGCCTTCTCCCAATTAAAAAGAAAATACATTTATAATGATACACAATTAGTTAATAGACAGTTTTTCCTTGCAACTACTCAAGGGAGGTTTGAAACTAAATAGAAGGTAAGAAGGGAGGATGGAAAATGCTAGTGAGAAGAGTTATGCATAAATTCTGAAAGTTGTCTTTTTTCCTCTAATTCATTATTTCTATAGTACTAGAGCTTACTTGTTATGTTGACAATGAAAATACTTTCAAGAGCGACAAGGAGAAAAGTGAGGTCATCTAATTTCTAGTTCTTTTCAAAGGCTATTGTTTATTTCTTGCATCATTTACTATTGTTAGAAGGTCTGATATTTCTTTTGTATCAATGCTAATTGGAATAATTTTGTAGAAATCATTGTTTTTCAATCTTATTGAAAGAGCTTGTGTTTCCCAACATTGTATGAATTCTGTTAAATCTTAGACATTTTAAAGTGATTTCTTGTCCCAATTTTCACATAAATTAGTCGAAACAACATGTTGTACTCTCATTTTATTAATAAAATTAGTATTTTTGACTACTGATATTTTTAGCATATTTTCTCCAATGAATTTTCTTTATATATTTTTTATTTTTTCTTGCAAATTTCTTTGATATCAATAACATAAAATTATTATTAAATTCACATCAGATTTTACATACATACTTGTGCAACCTATGGATAGTAGGGCATGGTTTTTTAAAAATATGTCTGTAAATGTTGGCTGTTATTTTTTCTTGATTTCAAATTATTAACTTACACCAATAAATATAATCGTACATTCAATTTTCTTTTCGCTTATTCAACCATTGTAAACATTTTTTTTTTTGCACAAATATGCTAAACAAATTTATCTTCTTCATTGTAAATAAAAGTTGTTGTAAATAAATTGTATTATAATTCTGGGCATTAAACCCTAGGGTTAGTCCCATTATCTCACTAGCCTAGTCATATTAGAGGGTGTTAGAAACATAGCATAAAAGCTTTGCTCGTCAACAAAGGGGACTCAGATCACAACCCTGTTCTTCTAGATATCAAGCCTTTTCCCTAACAACTCACCAACCGCTTCAAATTAAATCCCTCTTGGTTCAAAGAGCCTTCCCTTCATGAAGCTTTAAAACATCATTAGATCCCTTTCTCCTCCCTTATATCTGAATCCTCCTCCATTTAGTTTCAAAAAAACCTCAAATGGTCTAAACAAATAATATCCTAATGGGAAAAACACAATAGGAGGATGACACAAAAGCTTTGGCTGACATTGAGTCTAATCAGAAAGAATCATATGATCAAGGATTCTCTGGGGGTGCTTTAGTAGAACTCATGGAGGCTATCAAAGAAGTGGAAGAAAAGTAAATGAAGTTTTTCTTTAACAGAGAAAAGGAATGAAGGATGAAAAGTAGATCCCTTTGGCTTCAAGTAGGGATGAAACTAAATATTTTGATCAAATTTCAAACTAAAAAAGAAACTATAAATATTATTTGGGGTATAAAGAAATATAATGGCTCCTTAGCCACATCTTTTAATGAAATTTCCTCTTAAGGATGTATATACTTCAAAGGGATATTTCAACAAGAAAATTGTGCTACAATTGTTGAAATTGTAGCAAGGAATCACTTATTTAACTTGCGCCTTAGTCAAATATGCTAATTCGAATTCAGTCTCGTAGATACTTGAGTTAGTTGTCAGCTAATAAGTGTGATCAAATATGCTAATTCGAATTCAGTCTCGTAGATACTTGAGTTAGTTGTCAGCTAATAAGTGTGATGTGGCCTATCACTGAGTTATTGTTAGTAATTCAAGTTAGATGGCTTTTAGTGAGTTATGTACTAGTTGATAGCTAAAATTTAGCTATCTAGTGGAGTTAAACTCTAGTGTCTATCCGTTATCTAATCTCTAGTTCTAGAATAGAGATAGACTTGAGTTCTTGAGTTTAGTTGAGTAGTTTAACTATTGTTAACTCAACTGAATCTCAATTAACTAGTTGTAGCTACCAAATTTAGCCCTAGTAGGTCATGTAATTCAAATTTCCTATTGAGACTAGATGAAGCCACAAATCTATTTATTCATTGTACACAAGATGTTCTATGTGAGCTTGAGAAGAAAGTAGAGCAATAGAGCTTGAGAAGCAGACAAAGAAATTATCTTAGGACTTGCATAAATAAATAGGATAAATTCCTGTTTTTTAGGGGCGGAATTACGCTAGGAAATAGGAGCTCCTAGCAGGCCTTATTTTCCTAAGTGTTGGGAAAGTCTTGTGTAGAGTTGATCAATATTGCAGGGAGCTTTAGGGTTGAAGAAAATTCTATGTAATAGGTCATATTTCTCATTTGATTTAATACAAGCAAGAGGGGTTTTTCCCAGTTGGGTTCCCCAGATAAATTTTGCGATCTATGTGTGATTGTGTTTCTATTCATCGTTTTCCTTCTGCATAATTTTTGTTAGAGAAATATTGTGTCTTTTGTGATTAGTTTTCTCTCATTATTAGTTGCAAGGTTTCAAGTATTTTCTACATGGAATCAGAGAAAAAACAAGATAGAGACCGAGTTCCTTGATCAGATTCAAAGCGAGTTGAAGATTAGATTAGTTGGTGCATGAATTCTAAAGGTGCAGGAATGATGTCATCTTATGATTTGAGGATAGAGCATGCATGGGAAGGGAATTCAATTTTCTATGCATGGAAGGACATAATGGAGGTTGTGTTAGATGATAATGGGGTTTTGGAATACATCAAAATGGATATTCCTAAACCTCTTGCATTAGATGCACAACAACTGGCTCAATGGAAGAAGGACACTACTAAAACTAAGAGGATGATTCTAGAAGGATTCATGGATCATATTGTTCCAAATTTTCATGGAAAGGATACACCATTATGTATGTGAAAGGACCTTACTGATCTATTTGAAAGAAGTAGTGATTCCAGAGAAATTTCTTTGATGAACGAATTGAGGATTGAAGAAAAAGGGTATGATGTAGTATTTAGCAATGGGAAGGCCTACCTTTAGCATTTTTCTTTAAGTTAGGTCAAGTAGATTGGTGTCAGGATCATGAGCCTCTACAAATTGGAGGTTTTTTCATGTACAACCTTGAGGATCAAGGTAGATAATTCTCATAGTAGAGATGTGGTGGTTGAATGATAGCAGGATAGAACTATCAAGATCAATCCTTGGCCAGTATCTTAGTTTCATTCTAAGCTAGTTGGTAGTTGAGATGACTAGTAGGATGATGATGGAGACTAGTTAGAGACTTCAAGCATAAGGAGAGTTTGAGCCAAGTGGGCAGAGGATTTAGTTAAGGGAGCTCAAAAGAGAGTTGAGTCTCCGGACATCAAGAAGCAGACACCCAGATACATAGGGTACATGGCACTCTCTAGTTAAGAGGGAGAAACTACAACATCAAATAACTTAACAGAGGTGAAGATAGATCCAAGTGGAGGAGGTTCTTCCAAGAAGCCCTTCCTCGCTAAGAGGGAGTGTTGAAATTGTGTTAGGTCCCTATATTACTAGTGTAGCCCCTTATTGTTATTAGTGAAACCTCCTTATTGTATTGTTGTGCCCATGTAGTCGCCATGTTGTTATTATCGTGCCCCATAGAAGCCCACTATTGTTATTGTTGTGCCCCTACAATATTATTGTTATGTAGGCTCTAATTATATTGGGACCCTTTAGACTCCTATATATAGAAAGGAGGTCTTGTCATTTGTATCATCCAAGAATTATTCATTTGTGTAATGTAAAGGAGGTTTCCCCCTTGAAGAGGCTAATTTTGAAGTCGTTGATCTATCTTTTCTTTTATCTTGTGAGTTGGTTGCATAACATTTGGAATGAGAGCTTTGGATTCTAGGGTTTCGCTGCTTCCAGCAAGCCATCGTGAAATTTTCGCTATAACTTGTTTTCCACGAAGTTTTAGAATTTGAAATTAAAACCCATTTGATCCAAAATCATGTTGAACCTTGTGTCCAAATTTTAGATCTTTCGTCGCTATATTTTCAAATATATGATCTAAGGAAGTTACGGTTTTTTCAGACTCCTGAATTCCATCTCAAACACGTGACCTTGGGAAAATCGTCATAACTTTCTATCTAAGCATCGGATTCAAATTTCGTAAAAAGTGACAGAAAGAAGACAGACTGTAGTTTGTTGGGTACTGTTTTCAAGGTCGAAGGTTGTTAAAATTGGCAACTAGGGTCGAACTCCATGTGGGTCATCTTATTTTTGGCAACTGATATTTTTCTTGGATCCCTCTCATCGAGAGGTGTAGGATTGATCTAAAGATCATCTGATTCCAATAAGTATTCATGGAGTTATGAATTTATTTGCATTATAAGACAATTTGTCAAGGTCGGCCAGCAACCCAATAAACCCCACGTGCTCAACATATTAGTATAAATAGAGGTGGCCTTCAAGTCATTTCAACACACTTGGGATCTCTTCCTCTCTCTACTTGTCTTGGAGTTTTAATAGGAGGAGAGATCATAACGAATAAGGTTGCCTTGAACCAGAGGGTAGAAAGGCAGAACTGTTGGAAAAGCCAAAACTGTTGGAAAAGCTGGAACTGCTGGAAAAGCTAGAATTGTTGGAAAAGCTGGAAAATCCGGAAAAGCCGAAACTACCAGAAAAGCTAGAACTGCCGGAAAAGCTGGAACTGTCGGAAAAGCCAAAACTGCCGAAAAATCCAGAATTGCTGGAAAAGATAGAGCAGCTAGAAAATCGGAAATGCCAGAACATCCAGAATTGCTGAAAAAGATGGAACTGCCAGGACTGCTGAAATTGTTGGGACTGCCGAAATTGCCGGGAACTGACGAAAAACCCGGAGCATCTGTCTCCAAAGGAGAGCAGCATGCAAGGGATAACTACCTAACATTGGGACAGTTGTATGGTACTTAGCAGCAAATACACCAAGCATGCAATGTTACATCTAGCATGCAAGGGACAACTAGCATACTTTCGGAGCATCTGTCTCCAAAGGAGAGCAACATGCAAGGACAACTAACTAACATTGGGGCAGTTGTATGGTACTTAGCAACAAATACACAAAGCATGCAATGTTACAGCTAGCATGTAAGGGACAAATAGCATGCAACAACAAGCATGCTAAGGAAAACAAGCATGCTAGGAACAACAAGCAAGCAAGGGACAACAAGCAAGCAAGGTGTGGGCAACACATAGGTCAAGATGGCAACATGGTGTAGCAATGACACATAATGCAGTACAATGATGCATACAATCATGATTAATGAAGCGTGATGAGATGCAACATAGTGATGATGGGTGTAGCATGGTGCAGCGCAATGAGGTGCAGCATGATGACGAAATGCAGCACAGCGATAGGTGAAGGAGTCACCTTGGAGAATTAGTTGAAGAAGCATGTCTTTAACTAATCTCATGTATCATCTTCTTAGAGATGATCTATGTTCTTATCTAGATAAGTCAAAGTGTTGACTTCTGTTGTAAACGTACTATCTCTCTCTCTCTCTCTCTCTACTGAACTATTTAAGAACATATAAGAAGAATTGATCAAGGGTTTCCCTAGATTGGGGTTTGTCCTTAGCTACTGCCACACCTTGTGTCCTCTTGTCTTGGCTTGTCTTTTGTGATTTATGTTTATGTTCTATCTGCAGTTTACTTTAATGCTGATGTGATTTCTAATTTGGAAAAGATATGGAGTTAACTGTGAAAGTTGAAATAAATTGCTCTAAGCATAGAACATACCTAAAATTAACATGGTATCAGCACTGAGGTGAAGACAATTCCCAAGTAAGAGTGAAAGAGAAATCAGCGAAGATAGTTGGGAAGGGACAAAAGGATCAGTGGATTCCTCATCCCTCTTCAAATTCACCAAGGGTGAAGTCAAAGCAGAGAATATTATTAGAATGGCGTAGCAGAATATGGCCTACCTAAAGATCACTTCATTGGAAGACCGGATCTCAAGGTGGAAGGAAAGGTAGATAACTAGTTCGACCATTATGTGAAGGAGTGTCCGAATGGTAGGGACACATCACTTGATGATGATAATAATCATTCTAGGGACATATTCAATGATCAAAGGAATGACAAGTAATGCAGGTCATCAAGGAAATGGCTGACTCTTCATAGAAAGCAAGGAACCCTACGTATGAAGAATCAAATGTTGTTTCTGATAAGATAAACAAGCGTTATCTTGTATTGGCCCTCTCCTTCAGATTCTTTGGGAATCTGGCTTATAAATTGTAGTGCTTCAAGGCACTTCATAAGATAGATGGTTGCACTCTCTAATTTGGTAGAGATGGAAACAATCATGGGATTATACTTGGAGCTGATGTCACCTATCCCGGAAAGGGTGCAGGGAACATTAACTCTCAATTGAATAAGGGTAACTCGATTCATTTACAGAATCTCTTTTATGTACCTGATTGCAAGAAGAACCTGGTGTCCATCTCAGAAATGGAAGTCAAAGGTTTTAGGGTGGCATTCATTGATGGAAAGGTACGTGTTAAAAAATATAATGTTCAAGTTGCAGGATGGTCCATTGGGGATCATGTCAATTGACATATCACATATATAACACCAGAGGTCTACCTATGGGGCCCTACCTGACGTGAGTCAAATGGTGATAGGGATGTCTGAATTCAAGTAGAGCATGAAGGTACATGTCTGAGATGTACAGAAGGAAAATATTATAAGGGGACCATTCCCCTCATGTAGCAGGTCCACAGGTTTGGAACAACCCAAGGAGTTTGAGATTCATGATTGGGAATCTCATGTATACAGGTGGAAGAAATCCCTCTATGGCTTGAAGAAAAACACCTCGGGCATAATATGAGAGGATTGATAGCTGTCTGATGAAGCTGAGATTCACTAGGAGTGAAACCGATCCAAACCATTACTCGAAGGTTGTGGATGATAGACCTCTCATACCAGCACCTTATGAGAACGACCTATTTCTGACAGGTGCAGACCATCTCATTTGCAGAAGTAAGAGGGAGTTGGATTCCGGGTGTGGAATGATAAACTACAAGCTTGTGACTACCTTGAGGATCTTAACTTTCAGAAGTTATATGGTAGTGATGTCAGACCAGATTTGGGAAATGCCTCTGAGTTTCATAAACTCATTCGCGTTGATGTTCTTGGTGAACTTCCATTCGAACATGTGTTTTGCAGTTAGCATGGTGAGCTCATATTGGGTTGAGCCTCATTGGATTGGTGCCAAGAATCTTCTGAGATATCTTTGGGGCACAATCTCTCATGGATTGAGATACACTGTTGGAAATATGAAACTGAATGATTATTCGAATGTTGATTGGTCAGGCAGTGTGGAGGATCACTAGAGCACTTCTCACTGTCGGTTCTCTTTGGATTCTATTTTGATATCATGGATGAGTAGGAAATAGATGTCGACTACTATAAGCATTGTCGAGACCGAATACATAGCTATGAGTGTGATCTAGTTTGAAGTTTCATGGTTGTAGAAGCTCTTAAGTGAGCTGTTTGTACACATGATAAATACCACCGTGATTTTCTGTGACAACCAGAGGAGGGATTTGATTATTGAGGAATCCCATATTTGATGATTGCTCCAGCAGATAGACATCAGATACCGCCTTATCTGCGATATGGTAAGTCGATGAGTGAGGAGGCTCCATCACATTGAGACTGATGTACAGGTCGCAAATATTTGTCAAAGCCCCGGGGAAAGGTCAAATCTGTGACTTTCCCAAACTACTTGGAGTCATTGAGAGACCTTCTTATAAGGGTCTTGCATGTTGCATGCATTGAAATCTAGGAGCTCTGGGGGGCTTGGGGTACTTACTAGAGCAACATACGACCATAGGGCAACTCACCCTCCCCTGGTGGTGCGATATAAACAGGATGATTAGTTCTTCTGTGGGCCGGGATGATTAGTTATCCCATGGCAACTGTGGAAAAAGATCATTAGCTATTTTGTGGGTAGGGATGATTGGTTCTCCTATGGCAACTGTGGAACAGGATGATTAGTTCTCTTGTGGGCCAGGCTGATTTGTTCTTCGTGGCGACTATGGAACATGATGATTAGTTCTCCTGTGGGCTAGGATGATTTGTTCTCTGTGGTGACTGTGGAACAAGATGATTAGTTCTCTTGTGGGCCAGGATGATTAGTTCTCCATGGCATCCACTGACAAGATGATTCTTTCTCCTGTGGACAGGATGATTAGTTCTCCTGTCGAGGCATCCTACCCATGTAGTCTGGGACTCATAGGAAGTACCTCTCATCTGATCAATGAGTAGGGAAATGAGGATAGGGACCATAGTAGTACTATGGATGGATGCATCGCTGTATCTACTATAATCCCTATCCTAGGATGACCTCCATTGATCTGGGATCAATGAAACTGATCTGGGATTAGTATGAGTGGTTTGAGACACTCTCTTGTGACATTGATCTGGGATTAATGAAACTAATCTGGGATCAGTATGAGTGGTTTGAGACACTCTATTGTGATATTGATTTGGGATCAATAACACTGACTTCGGGTTAGTAAGAGTGATGTAACACACTCTCTTCAGATGAAACTGACTTCGGGTCAGTAGAGAATGGTATGAGACATTCTTGATCAATTCTTCTTCTTCATGGTTCAACAAAGCAAAGCAAAGCTCAGTAGATCAAAGCAGAGCAAAGTAGAGTAGAGCTCAGCAGATCAGAGCAGTACAGGGCACTAATGGCAGAGATAGTACAGTCAAACATATGGATCAACGGATGGAGTTCTCCCTAGTTGAGAGGGAGTGTTAAAATTGGCAACTAGGGCCAAACTCCATCTGGGTCATCTTATTTATGGTAGCTGATATTTTTCTTGGATTCCTCTCATCGAGAGGTGTAGGATTGATCTAAATATCATCCGATTCCAATAAGTATTCATGGAGTTATGAATTTATTTGCGTTATAACACAATTCGTAAAGGTCGACCAAGAACCAAATAAACCCCACGTGCTCAACGTTTTAGTATAAATAGAGGTAGCCTTCAAGTCATTTCAACACACTTGGGATGTCTTCCTCTCTCTACTTGTCTTTGGGTTTTAATAGGAGGAGAGATCCTAAGGAATAACATTGCCCTAATCCTGAGGGCAGAAAGTTGGAACTGCTGGAAAAGTCGGAACTACCGGAAAAGCCGAAACTGTCAGAAAAGATGGAACTATCGGAAAGGCTGGAACTGTCGGAAAAACTAGAAAAGACAAAACTGTCGGCAAAACCGAAAAAGTTGGAATTGCTAGAAAAGGCAGAACTGCCGGAAAAGCCATAACTGGTGGAAAAGTCAGAACTTCCGGAAAAGTCGGAACTACTGGAAAAGACAAGACAACCGGAAAAGCTGGAACTGCTAGAAAATCTGGAACTGCCGGGACTACTGGAACTACCGGGACTGTCGAAACTGCCGAAACAACCAGAGCATCTGTCTCCAAAGGAGAGCAGCATGCAAAGGACAACTAACTAACATTGGGACAATTGTATGGTACTTAGCAGCAAATACACCAAGCATGCAATATTATAGCTAGCATGCAAGGGACAACTAGCATGCTTTCAGAGCATCTGTCTCCAAAGGAGAGCAGCATGCAAGGGACAACTAACTAACATTGAGGTAGTTGTATGGTACTTAGTAGCGAATACACCAAGCATGCAATGTTACAACTAGCATGCAAGGGACAACTAGCATGCAACAAAAAGAATGCTAAGGACAACAAGCATGCTAGGGATAACAAGCATGCTAGGGACAACAAGTAAGAAAGGGACAACAAGCAAGCAAGGTGCAACCAACACATAGGTTAGGATGGCAACATGGTGCAACAATGGCACATAATGTAGTACAGTGATGGGAACAGTCATGATTAATGAAGCGTGATGAGATGCAACATAGTGATGATGGGTGCATCATGGTGCAACGCGGTGAGGTGCAGCATGATGATGAAATGCAGCACAACGATAGGTGAAGGAGTCACCTTGGAGAATTAGTTAAAGAAGCATGTCTTCGACTAATCTCATGTATCATCTTCTTAGAGATGATCTATGCTATTATCTAGATAAGTCAAAGTGTTGACTTCTGTTGTAAATGTACTATCTCTCTCTCTCTCTACTGAACTATTGTAGAACATGTAAGAATAATTGATCAAGGGTTTCCCCAGATTGGGGTTTGTCCCTGGCTACTGCCACATCTTGCGTCCTCTTGTCTTGGCTTGTCTTCTGCGATTTATGTTTATGTTCTATCTGTAGTTTACTTTAATGCTGATGTGATTGCTAATCTGGAAAAGGTATGGAGCTAACTGTGAAAATTGAAATAAATTGCTCTAAGCATAGAACATACCTAAAATTAACAAAGGTTAAAAAAGTGACACATGGAACTTCGTACAAGTTTGCTCTACTGAACGATTCTATAATCAGGTCATCATGGGAGATTGGGCATAACTATTTCTTGGAAAGAGGACTTAGAGATCCTACCAGGAAAGAAAAATGTGTGTATTTTTTAAAATTTTCTTAAGTTTTGTTTGAAAGATTAGTTTGAAGTGATTCAAAGGGAATAAGGAAGCATAAATATCATTAATTTACGACCTAAAGAAAGAAAATGGAAGCATCTAGTAAGTAACTCAAAATATCTACTATGACGCATGAAGAAGAGAAAGAAATGAAACATGATATATTAAAATTACATGGCCAAGTGCAACAAATTTCTCTCTCACAAAAAGTAACAGAAGCTAAGATGGATGGTTTGAAGAATGGAATGGAAGCTAATATAGAAGCTATAAAAAGGGACATGTCAATTTTTAATTATGGTTTGAAAGCAGACATAGAAGCAATGATGAGTGTCAACATAGGGGAGTTGAAGGAAGGTTTGGCAAAGTTGCTAGAAGAAAGTTGTCCCAGTGGTGACAAGGAAATCCATGAAAATCATGATGAAGACAAAAAAATATCAATTTTGATTTTAAAGATTCCAATGCAGTGTTTAAAAACCACCACATTTCAAAGATAGAGATGAGGAAGTTTGATGGAAAGGATCCGGTAACTTGGATACTACAAATGGAGCAATATTTTGATCTAATGATTTGCAACCCTCAGAAAATGTACGCATTGCATATTTATATTTAGAAACCAATTAGTTTGTATGGTATAAATTGCTTTGTTCTCATAAACCACTTGTCACCTCGTCAATTTTTACAGAGGAAATGATAATACATTATGAAGATAAAAAGAGAAACACCTTCTTTAGCCAATTGATAAATCTCAAACAAAAGGGTTCAATGGCGGATCACATAGAAGACTTCCAAAAATTGAATATTAGGGTAACCGATATTCCAGAGGGGCATAGGATTAATGTCTTCATAGGGAATTTAAAAGATAACATCCAACATGAGGTTCCCCTTTGGGAACCTGATTCATTGGATAAGGCATTCAGGGTGGCAAGAAAAGTTGAAAGAAAAATTATGGCAACAAGGAAGTCTACCACTCACAACTATAAAGATGGAAGTGTTGTTTCTCCTAGTCTTCCACAACCTACAAGGTTTACACCACAGCAATTAGAGGCAAAAATAAAAAAAGGGCTTTGTTATAGTTGTGATAGCAAATACACTAAAGGTCATAAGTGTGCTGAGAAGAAATTATTCTACATTGATTGTGAAGAGGAGGAAGAAAAGGAACAAGAAACATCAAAAGAGGAGGATATACACCAATAACTAACCCCAGTGAAAGAATAAATGATTTCGACCATATCTTGTTATGCATTGGCAGGAATTAACACTCCTAAAACTGTCAAGATAGAAGGATATACCAAGAAGAAAAGGATAATAGTGTTGATTGATTTAGGTAGTGCCCATAATTTTATTCATTGTAAGATAGCCAAGGAATTAAATTGCTTCCTATATGAAACACCAGAGTGTCAAGTGATGGTTGCAAATGGAGGAACTATAAATTTCTCTGAAAAGTGCCATAATATCAAGCTAACAATGGGGGAATATGTCTTGAATAGTCTAATTCTTTCCATTCCCATGGGTGGTGCTAATGTTGTACTAGGAGTCCAATGGTTACAATCTTTGGGGATGATAACTTTCAATTTTTAAGAACTTTTCTTCATTTGTTTTGGTAAGGAAAGGAAGTTGAATTAAGGGGTATCGCAAGGAAGCCAAGAAATATAATTAGATCTAATGGCATGACAAAGCTTCTGAAGAAAGAACAACGGGGAATAATTGCACAATTATGATCACTAGGGGTTCAAACATCAAAATAATATATTTCTCTAGATCTCCAAAAAGCCTTGGACAATCATTCCAAGGTGTTTGAGAATCCCAAAGGCCTCCCACCTATTTGTGATCAAGATAATGTGATTCACTTGATTCCATGAAGTGTTCCTCCAAACATTAGGCCTTACAGATATTCGTATGACCAAAAGAGTGAAATTGAACGTATGGTTGCAAAAATGCTAGAGGCTGGTATAATTTAGCCTATTCAAAGTTCTTTCTCTGTTCCAGTAGTATTGGTTCACAAGAAGGATGGATCATGGTGCATGTGTCCGGATTATAGGGATCTCAAGAAGCTCAATATTAAAGATAAATTTCCTATTCCTGTTATTGATGAATTGTTGGATGAATTACATGGAGCAATTTACTTCACCAAGTTGGATCTTCATTTAAGATATCATCAAATTAGAATGAAGAATGAAGACATTCTAAAAAAAACATTCAGAACTCATGAGGGTCATTATGAATTTTTGGTCATGTCTTTTGGCCTTACTAATGCACCTTCAACATTTCAAGGTTTGATGAATTCCATTTTCAAACCATTCCTTAGAAAATTTGTGTTAGTATTTTTTGATGATATACTAATCTACAACAAGTCTTGGAAGGATCATGTTCAACATGTTGACAGGGTGCTCAAATAGTTGGAGGAAAAACAATTGTATGAAAAAGCCTCCAAATGTTTCTTTGGAGTACAAGAGGTGGAATATTTGGGTCATATTGTATCTCATGAGGGTGTTAAGGTAGACCCTAACAAAATTAAAGCCATTAAGGAATGGAAAATCCCCACAACCATAAACAATCTTCGAGGATTTCTCGGGTTGATATGCTATTATCACAAGTTTATCAAGAATTATGGGAGAATAGCAGCACCTATAAAATAATTATTGAAGAAAGATGCATTTTCTTGGAATCTAGAAGCAACTAAGGCCTTTGAACATCTTAAAGACGCAATGGTCCTGGCTATGCCAGACTTCAAAAAACCTTTATTGTGGAATGTGATGCCTTAGGAAATGGAATTGGTGTTGTTTTAATGCAAGAAGGAAGACCCATTTCTTTTGAAAGTTGTCCAATCAAAGGAAAGTATTCACACAAACCTATTTATGAGAAGGAAATGTTGGCAATACTACATGCACTAAAGAAATGGCGACCTTACCTAATGGTAAGACACTTCAAGGTAAAAACATATCATGATAGTCTTAAACACTTTTTGGAACAAAAATTATCTTTAGAAGAGCAGCAAAAATGGGTCACAAAGATGTTGGGTTATGGTTTTGTAGTCATCTACAAAGAAGTGAAGCAAAATGTTGTTGCAGATGCACTCTCAAGAATGGATGAGGATGTGGAAGGATTTGTTTGGGCCATTTCTATTATCCAATCAGATTGGATAACCGAAGCAAGCGTTGAATGGAAGAATGATGAAGAAGTGTGGATGCTCATTCAAAAGTTGCAGCAAGATCCTAGTATATCTGATACATTTAGCTGGAAAAATAATTCATTATGGTACAAATATCGCTTATATCTTTGTAAGAATTCCCAACCCAAACAAAATATTCTTTTTGAATTGCACTCCTCTCACTTAGGAGGGCACTCATGATTTTTAAAAACTTACCACAAGGTCAAGAAGGAATATTTTTGGGAAGGCCTTAAATCTGATGTTCAAAAGTTTGTGGTGGAATGTTTGGTTTGCCAAAAAGATAAAGTTGAGACAATTAAGACCCCATGTATGTTACATCCTTTAGCCATTCCAAGTTAATGTTGGGAGGAGGTTTCAATGGATTTTATCACATGTTTACCCAAGTTCGAAGGAAAGAGTGTAATCATGGTGGTAGTTGATAGACTTACCAAGTATGCACATTTTTGTGCATTATCTCATCCATTTAAAGCCAGTACAGTTGCTACTACATTTATGGAAACAATTCAAAAGCTACATGGAAACCCAAAGATTATTATAAGCGAGAGAGATCCCATTTTCATTGGAAATTTTTGGACGGAATTATTTTCTTGTATGGGTACTCAATTATTTTTGGATGGAGATAGTGAAAAAATGTTTTGAAGGATATCTTTGTTGCTTTGTATATGATAAAAAAACATAATGGGTCAAGTGGTTACCTCTTCCTGAATGGTGGTATAACACTTCCTTGCATACGACAGCAAAAGTGACCCCATTTATGGCACTTTATTGATATCATCCACCATCCATCGCATCATCTCTAAGAGAAAATTCTAAGGTTCAAGCAGTGGAAGATCATATCGAGCATCAACAACAAGTTCTCCAAGTTTTAAAGGATAACCTTACTTTGGCACAAAATCAAATGAAACAAAAGTAAGATCAACATCGCAGCAAAATAAGTTTTGATGTAGGGGACTAGGTATTTTTACAGCTAAAACCATACAAACAAATTTCCCTCATGGAGCATACTCTCTAAAATTCAGATCCCTTGCTCTAGCATAGGAAAATGGAATTAATTAGTCCCCATGGGTGGGGAAAGGATATGGAAATTGAATTGCCTCCCAAATATAAACTTTTTATGTAGGTTTTACTCAAAAATAAAGCCCCAACATTGACAATCAACAAAAAAAATATTTTAGTGGGTTCAATATCTCACCCCTTTGTCAATTTTATTTAAAAAAAATGAACCATTTGTTCATTGGTTTTACCTTCACACACATAATATGGGGAGAAATTTGTCTTCCTGAAGACAATCATACACCTAGGAAGGTCTTTCTATAGATCTATGTTTCAAAATTTGGTTTATTAGGGACTCAAAAAGTACACCATAAATCTCTCCCACTTATCATCATATGGGGGACTTAGATGGAATGAAACAAAGCCATTTTTTAAGACAAGGCCTCATCCTCTTATAAAGGTTGGTCTCCATACTCTAGCTATTGCAATTTGTTTAAAGCAATATTATCCTCTAAAGCCTTGAAAAAATCTTTCAAAGATTGATATTCAGAAGGAATTCCCTTGAGCCATTTTTTATGGGGAAACCCAAGGCTCTCCCACTATCGGTGGAGCAGGGGGTGTTCTACATACTCATGTTAACATTTTTTTGACTTTCTGCAAATGTTTGGATTGCTTCAAATAATTTTGTGGAATTATTTGCAATAAAGCTAATCATACAGTTAGCACATGAGCAGAAGATTACTCATCTACATATTTATGTGGACTCTCAAATTGTAATAAATTGGATAAAGGGAACAACATAAATAAAAAAATACTCTCTCCATCCCCTTTATAAAAAAATATGTTAATTGCTCTTTTTCCCCCTAAGATCACCTTTGACCATGTGTATGGGCATAGGTATTCAGAAGAAGATGTAGCTTCTCAAAAGCTAGGCTGGATATGGACCAAGACACATGCAAGATCACTAAAAACAAATAAGGACAACAATATGAACTTCTTCTCAACCTTTGGGTCTAATTGACACTTCTCATAGTAGCACACATTTTTTTCTGTCTTTTCATATGTGGACTCTTTTGAGGGCAAACATTGTAACAAGATATATTTGTATATTTCCTTGTGCCTTCTTATGAGAGTGCATGAGTGCATTAGAAGATATGTATATAGAAAAATGATATATAAGAGGAATTAGATGAAGATAGGAGGATTCCATAATTTTTGTTGACCTTATAAATAGTTACAAAAGCATTCACATTTTGTAATTTTGTTTATTTATCTAAAGAAAATATATATATATTTTTTTAAAGGAATATAATATATTAATTTAATATTATCATTCTTTTTTGTCTGAGGGGTAGTTCAATTGAGAGATCCAAGGTTCAAATCCCTTGGATTGTGACTCAGTTTACAGAGATGAGAACAAGCGGTAGATCCCATAAATTTACTAGTAGCTAAGTGTAAGATGGAAATTATTATCATTCTTTTTTAATACAATATTTGTCATTTTCCCTAAAAATATTAGTATAAAATATATACATTATACACTAAAAATGCAATACAAATTTGAAAATTATCATATTTAATTGCAGTTTTAAAATATGCAATTTAATAAATTTTATTAAAATTTCAGCAAAATTATATTATTAAATTTTAATAAATAAAAAAAGTAATGGAAAAAATTGGCACTATTTCATCAAATAAAACAACAATGTCATAAATAACATAAGTGCTAACTTAAATATTCCGAATATAAATATTAAAAAAAATTGAAATTTATCAATAAATAGACGAAATATGATCCAAGGCACATGCAAAATCACTCAAAATTAATAAGAACAATATTATAAACTTCTTCTCAACCTTTTGGTCTAATTGAAACTTTTCATAATAGCATACCATTTTGTAACAAACTTCACTCCAATTTTTCTTTTTACTTAGTTATGTAACTAAGTAATTTTTTTTTTGGAGTGAAGTTTGATACAAATGGTATCAGAGCCCAGGCTCACATACTGAGACTTCTGGGTTATTTTAACAGTAGATTAAGTTATGATACTTTAATATTGATGAAAGAAAAATAAACTGAGTATGGTTGAATATGAACACAGAGTGAGAGTGAGAGATTGAGGTCAACACCAAGGGTAAGATGTGGAGGAGCCCTAGATCATCAAGCCAGCTGGAAGTGCCTCATGTGGAGGCCAACCCAAAACTATGGTACATCTCGGAGAAGAATCATGACAGGCTAATGCTGCCCTACTTGAAACAGTACAACAATTACAGGCAGAGATGATGAACCTGAGGATGAACAATGAACGGTTAAGGCAGGAACGAGAGAAGATTCTTAAAAGTCAGTTCGACTGACAAAATCAGTGGGGACCAGACCCCAGTAAAGAGAATAGGGAAAAGACCCCAACTGCCCATAATGGGGAAGATAATGCAGAATCCGCAGAAGGCCATAAAGAGGAAGAGAAGGGTGTTCATATAACGTTTCTGATCAAAGGAAGACAAAAAGACAGAAGACAGAGTTACAAGGCGAGTTCAAGAAAATCAAACCCTTGCCGTTTGAAGGAGAGTCTGAAGAAGCAACAGAAGCTTGGCTGATAGACATGGGAAAATATTTCAAGATTTATGAATATACTGACAAGCTTAAAGCACGGCTAGAAGTTTACCAATTACGGGGAAAGGCCACCCTCTGGTGGGAGGAAATTAAAACCGTGAGAAAGATTGATGAGGAACAAGTAATGTGGCAAGAATTCCAAAAACATTTTAAAGATAAATATCTAATGGAACGTTACTATGATGAAAAGGCAAAAGAGTTCCATGAGTTAAGACTAGGAGCCTTGACCATGGACGAGTATGTAAAATGGTTTACTTCCCTACTATGATACGTTCCATATATGCAATAGGAGAAAGCTAAGATTTAGCAGTTTATTAGCAGTTTGCCCAAATTCATGAAGGAAAAACTAGAATTAACACATATTTCATTAAATTTATAACTAAATATTGGATCTAGAATTTCCAAATGACCAAAAAACTTATCTATTGATGTCTTTGTAATATAATTTTTCCAATTTTAATGAAATACATGTTTTAATGAAATACATGTTAATTCGATTATCCTAGAACAATGGACGATGTAGTACAAAAAGCCAGCATCTGTTATCAGCAGATGAAGTAGAAAAATTAAGGATCTAAAGGAGCCATCGACAAGAAAATGAGAAAATTACCACCAAAAAAGTAGCAAAAAGTCATAAATGGCAGAAATAATCAACAAAGGACTTTCGAAAAATTTGCAAGAAATTTACCCAGAGCTCAGACATACACCGGGAATAGACAACTTGAAGGAGTTAGCAGGACTGCTACTGAATAGCCACCAAAGCTGCCACTGCAATGTTGGGTATGTGGGGAAGCACATTATCACAAAAACTAGCTGCACAAAGCTCGAACTGAACAACTTTCGAACATGCAAGAAGCTTCTACAGTAGGAGATATCGCAAGGAGCATGCCCAGAATTAATGCTACCTTGGATGATCATCAGGCGGAATACCAACCCACCATGATCGAATGTGAAGGTATGATTGCTGATCAACCTGTTTCTATTTTGTTTGATCCCGGTGCTAGCCTAAGCTACATTAGTCCTAAAGTGGTAGAAAAAATGTCAGCTGCAAAGCAGTAAATTTAAGAAGTCTTGGCTAGTTCAACTAGCCACTGGAACAAAAAGGAAGGTGTCTGCAAAAACAGAAAATTTCCCTATAACAGTTTTAGGACAACCCATCCAGGTTGATCTGAATATCCTTCCCCAAGGTTCGTATGATGTATTAATAGGGATGGACTGGCTGGAAGGTCGCTGGTCCCTGGTGGATTGCAAAGAAAAATCTGTAAGTTATCTTACCGAGTCAGGACAACGAAAAGGAACTCAAGGAATCAAGAAAAATATCAAATTACGCCATATTATGGCTAACCAACTCAAAAGATGAATAAGGAAAGGCTGCCAGATCTATGATGTCCAGGAAGAGTACAACAATGACAGAAATAAGATGACCTCCTTAGAGAATATTCCTGTAATTTAGGATTTCATAGATGTATTCCCTTAGTCCATTCTTGGGTTGCCACCAAGATGATATATCAAATTTACCATTGAGCTACTGCCTGGAGCAACCCTTGTTTCGAAAGCCCCCCACTGTATGAGAATTCCTGAGTTAACAGAACTTAAAATGCAGCTTCAGGAGCTATTAGATAAAGGGTACATTCGCCCTAGTGTGTCCCCTTGGGGAGCCCCTGTGTTATTTGTACAAAAAAGGATGAAATATTAAGATTTTGCATTGATTATCGTTAGCTAAATAAGCTGACCATCAAGAATAAGTACCCTTTACCTCGTATCGATGATTTATTTGATCAAGTGCAGGGAGCTAGCATGTTCTCAAAAATCGATTTAAGGTCTAGTTACCATCAGATCAGAATAAAGGATGAAGATATCTGTAAAACCGCATTCCAAACTCGTTATGGACATTATGAGTTCATGGTACTACCTTTCGGCCTTACCAATGCTCCAACCACTTTCATGAGCCTAATGCACGACATTTTCCAGCCATTTCTAGATAAATTTGTACTGATTTTTATCGATGATATACTAATCTATTCAAAAAATCAAGAGGAACATGAGCAACACTTGAGAACAATATTGCAGATTTTGCGAGATAACCAGTTGCATGCAAAGTTTAGCAAGTGCAATTTTTATAAAAATCAAATCCAGTACCTAGGCCATGTTATATCAGCAGAAGGAATAGTGGTGGATCCAGAGAAGATCAAAACTATTATGGAATGGACCACACCGAAAAACGTTGCTGACATAAGATCCTTCTTGGGCATGACAGGGTATTACTGCCAATTTATTAAAGGCTTTTCAAAAATAGCCTTTCCGATGACTGCACTTCAGAAAAAGGGGCGTGCTTTCCACTGGATAGAGGAATGCCAGCAAAGTTTTGAGCAGCTAAAACAACTGCTTACAACCGCTCCGGTGCTGAAAGTAGCAGATCCGGAAAAATATTTTGTAGTATGCACAGATGCAAGTAAGGAGGGTGTCGGTGGAGTATTAACTCAGGAAGGAAAGGTCATTGCCTATGAGTCACGCAAACTGAAGGATTATGAACAACGCTACTCTGCTTATGATCTAGAGTTGACTGCAGTAGTGCATGCATTAAAAATGTGGCGACACTACCTTCTAGGGAAGAAATTTATGTTATTAATTGACCACAACAGTCTGATAAATTTCTTTAATCAGTCTAGTTTAAATGTGCGGCAGGCTAGATGAACTGCATTCTTAAGTGAATTTGACTTTGACATGAAGCATCTCAAAGGAAAAGAAAATCAGGTAGTAGATGCTTTCAATAGAAAAATACATTGCATCTATGAAGTACATTCCAGTCAAGCACAATCTAACCTACCAAAGGTTATCCGATAGACATCCCTCAAAGATCCAGAATCTTCATTCCTATGGCAGCAAGCTTCAGAATCTCAGGCAAAAGGGGAACAATGTGAGTATGCAATTAACCCCGACAAATTGTTAATATTCAGAAATAGAATTTATATTCCTAACCAAAACTCTGTGAAGCAGATGTTATTAGATGAGTTTCATAAGAAGCCTTACATCGGCCACCCAGGATACCAAAAACTATTTTCAGCTATCAAGAAAAGTTATTTCTAGCCAGGCTTAAGAAAATATGTGGCTGAGTATTTATCCAAATGCTTAGAGTGCCAATTGGTGAAGGAGGAACATCAACATCCTATGGGTCTGTTGCAACCATTACCCATTCCGGAATGGAAATGGGAGACAATCACTTTAGATTTTATCACTGGATTACCTCGTACTAAAAGGCAACATGACTCAATCATGGTTGTGGTGGACAAGCTGAGCAAGACCGCTCATTTCATTCCTGTAAAATCCACCTATAAAATGGTGGAGATTCTAGACATATTTATGAGAGAAATCTTCTGACTACATGGGATACCCCAAGTGGTGATCTCTGATAGAGATGTAAAATTTACATCCACTTTCTAGAAAACTCTCTTTGTAGGGTTGGGTACACAAATCCATTTCAACACTGCCTACCATCCCTAGATAGATGGTCAGACAGAGTGAGTGAATCAAGTCTTGGAAGACATGTTGAGAATGTTTGTAATGTAACAACCACAAAAATGGGAGGATTACCTCCACTTGGTAGAATTTTCCTACAATAATGGATATCATGAATCATTGGGTATGAGCCCTTTCGAAGTACTATATGGAAGAAAGTGTTGGGTACCCATGGACTAGAACAATCCAGATAATAAATTAGCATTGGGCCCTGATATGTTAGCAGAAATGGAGGCCACCATTAAGAAGGTTCTCCATAACTTAAAGGTGGTGTAGGATAGGCAAAAGGTGTACGAAGATAAGAAGAGGACTCATAAAGAATTCCAGCTGGGGGATCACGTGTATTTGAAGGTTAAACCCTGGAAGAGCACTTTACGATGGAAAGGTTGTGCCAAGTTGGCACCACGGTACTGTGGACCCTTTCAGATTTTAGAACGGATTGGGCCCGTGGCATACAAGCTAGCACTTCTAGGCCACATCCGAGTCCACAATGTCTTTCATGTATCCTTATTAAAAAAATACATTTACGACCCTCGACATATTATTAACTGGGAAAGTATTCAGGTAATGATAAAATGGAATCAATATGTTAAGAATTATTGTTATAGGAATTTTTCTGACAACATATTATGAATGTGTAGGTAGAACTCGAGGGAGAATTTCTGGCAGAGCCTCTTCGTATCCTCGATCAGAGAGAAACCACCTTGCGGAGGCGAGACATCACCCAAGTTAAAGTGCAGTGGAAGCACTTTGGCCCGGATGAGGCTACTTGGGAAGAAGAGGAAGCCGTGTGAAAAGCTTATCCTGCACTGTTTACATAGAGGAAGAACACTAGGGATGATGTTCCTCTCGAGGGGAGGGAGCTGTAACATACAGTGATACATCATCAATTGTTTTTACCAAGTTTAATTACCACTGTTAATTTTATTTCTGTTTTAATCTGAATTATTAAAACTATTAGGCTGAAAAGCCAGAAAAAATGTTGTTAAGCATTAATTAAAATATTTTGGATTAGTTTGTTAAAAGACTAGAGAAACAGTTGAATTAACTTCTGAGAACAGTTACAACTATTCCTTCACCCTTTTCCTTTAAGAGGAAAAAGGGCAGAACCCTAGAGGAGGTTGGAGGAACTTGACTATGTTGAATTCTTCCTTGAACTGGGAAAACTTAACCAATGGGAAAGAAAACTGTGATAATAGTTGTGGGGTACAAGACTTGAGGCTGGACAGAATCCTAACACCCAAGGTACCCAACTGTTCATCACTGTCAGAAGTGGAAGAGCTCGGAGGGGGAATCTGGACGTAATTGCCAGTTCCGAGGCTGGGTGGTGAGACCTTCCAAAACAAAAGTTACATGCATAACAAGAAAACAGATAAGTGATATTACCATGTCAATCATTATTACTAGAATGGATAGATTGTTTACTGTTATAGCAGAAAAATACATTAATAGACTAGCAAAAGTAATTAACATTTATCGATTCTGGATAGAGCAGGAAATACTGTCTTGATTCTATGCTTTATTAGCAGATATTTACTTATAATTAAAATATGCAAAAGTAGTGAATATACTAGATTACTGGGGAAGATATTTTCAGTAAACAATTTAATGATTAATTTCAGAAGAACATGTTAAACAAGAACGTTAAACCAATATTCCTTTCTGGTATTTCTGTAAATTTCTGTAACATTGAAATTTCACAGTTTGTGGAAAAAACTCACACCCACGCAAAATACAAATATCAGTTCTCAAAATGCACTCTCGTAATCTTTTTTATCATTGACAGAAGGAATTTTCATAAACACATAAACGATAATTACCCTATAGTTGACATTGCTTATAAAAATAGCCAAGGGTTTATTGGCCCTTAGATGATTTTGGGAAGGAACTCACCAAGAACCAAGTACCTAGGTGCTATTAAACCCGAAACCTCTGAACTATTAAATATTAATTATATTTAAACATAAATTGAAAAACGTAGTTCTAAAACCCAATATTGATGGCCATAGCATGATATCACAGTTGAACTGGAAACATACAAAGCCTTAAAACCATTTCATTTAAACTAATATGAAATAAGACTATTTCATAAACAGAAGTTATCAGAAGTCAAGTTACTATGACAGACTTGATACATCAATCTAAACATAGATAAATATGCTAAACTCATGCGAAGAAATGTCCTGTAGATTTCCACAGAAGTAATACAAGGAATTATTGAACTAGTTTCAGAACTGTCTTGGCATTTCCAAGGTTGACATTCCTAAAAATAACTTAAATACATTCTTTATTGAAGACATAGGCTTCGATCGTAGCCTTAAACCCCAGCTATCAACATTCTGTGAAACCTATGTCATGGAAAAATTGGCTCGAAGAGCTTAAAGAACAAGATGAGTTTAGAATCCAAAATCCACCCGGGAAACAAAGAAAGAAGCATGGTTTAGTAAGGTGGTTTCATTCCACAAGCCACATGTCGAATGAGGGTTTAGAGCAATCATGAGTGGGCTTATCTACACAGGAAACGCTGATGTGGCTAGGACCCGAAATCATGCAAAAGTCTAGACTACCATATGAAAACCTGTGATAGTGAGGTGGCTTACCTGAGCGGTCGTTGGACATCCCTCGAAGCGGCAGTCAAACCTGCAAATGCATCAGGCAGCCTCAAGAAAAAGGAAATTGCAGAATACAATTTAAATGTAACTACTTTGGCAATGAATCATTTCTTACCTCTTGCTGCCGCCAAAACACAACCCCCCCCCTTATTTTTGACTTGCTCAACTCAAATAATGGGGACCCTTTCTATAAAATTTTTGGCTAAACACCTTTTAGGATTTTTATTTAGTCGATTATCCTACGCTTTTGTCAAATTTTCATTTTCTTTGGATTCTTGTTTTGATTGCTTTGTTAAAATCAATTTTTTATAAGCTTCCCATTGATGCTTGTTTCGTCTCATTTGGTGGTTTGAAAATGGTACTCCTTTGAAGTCTCATCATTTATCTAGCCTGGGTTAAAAATGCATAAAATGTACAATATTGCATTTTGTAAATAAATTAGTTCAATAATGCATTTATTTTAAATATTAACCCCTAGTTAGTTCTCACTAACATTTTTTCGTTTTTTTAACTTATACAGCCAAATCATGAAGCAACTGGATTTTAGTAATTTACTCCAATAAATTACTAATCTCGAAAAATCATAATTTCGAAGTGGCTGTAATTTATTTTTTCATTTATTTTCAAAATAGCTGTAGTTTAATTTTCATTTTTATTAAAGTGGCTGTAGTTTATAAAATAAACCTCATAAAATAAAACCAAAATAAAAATTGATCTTTAATATTAAATCTTAAATTAATTATTATTTAAAATATAATTAATTTAATTAAAATAAAATTTAATACATAAAAAATATATAAAAAAAATTCTTAATCGCATCGGACGATCGGATCGGAGATGGTAATCACATCGGAACTTTTTAAATGACACATTTTTGAAACCCCCGACACCTCCCGATGCCGATCGCCGATTAACCAAAGGGCAATGGAGCATTAACCAAAGTTTAAAAAATTCAATTGTTTGAGTTTCAATGCGATTACTCCATCGCATTGGGAACCCTCAACTAATGCAAGCTCTATGAATTCCGACTCAATGTTTTTGCCGATGCAATAAGTCAAACGTTGACATTCATTTTGGGCTCACATATTAATTCGATTTTCTTGAAATGGTTTATGTGAGTACATTCCATATGAGTCGTTATTTTGAAATGGTTTATGTGATACATTACCATATGAATGAAGTAAGGTAAGTAATTTAATATTAGTTTAAATATTTAAATAATAAATTTTAAATTAATTTAATTAATTAATAGGTAACATATAATTAATTTAATTTAATTTAATTATTATTTAGATTAATATTATATAGTTTATAAATAATTAATTATATATTAGTTAATTAGATTAATATTAATTAATAATTAGTTTAGTTTATGGTTAATAATTAAATTAGAATTAATTAGAATTCTAATTTATTTAATTAAAAATTCTGATTTTTTAGCCCAGCAACAGAATTTATGGATTGAATTTATAGATTTATGCCAGATTTGACTCATCAACTTTGGAAGCTCATAGAATGAGTTTTACTTGGCCAAATAAGGCCTGGGATGGTTCATTGGAAAGATAAAATCAAGGAGAACATTTCTGAGGAGGTTTCACTAACAGATTTGGTCATTTATTGGGTCGAAAATCAGGCAGAAGATCAAGCTCCGAATTTCTAAAACAAAATCAATTTTCTGAGTTATTTTTTGCATTTTCATTTGTCCAAACCTCTTCTAATTGCAGATCCATTCGTCAATAATATCCTTGACCAATTAAACTATCACAGGCATCAATAGAGTGCTTATATTTTATTTTCAATTATTTATTTAAATAGAATTTGATTGGATTTGTTTTAAATGCCAGAAATGATATTTTGTTTTTATTGATTGCATTTTAATTTACTTTGATTTCTTTTTGCAGGAAAATGGTAGAGGGGATATGGAGAAAAAGATCTCAATCAATGAGAAGGCTCCGACAATTAAAAGATTGAAATTTTGAGCAAATAAAAGTGATTGGGCAGATTTTCTTCAACAAACTTTCATCTCAAGAATTCCTTTGCAAATATTATAAATAACATATTGCAAAATGTAATAAGACGCTGCTCTCCTTTGCAATTTTGGACTTCTAAAAGAACTTCTGTAATAGGAATTTAGAGTTGTAGGTGGGAAGAGAGAAAATCTCAGATCTGAGGATTATTGAGGATTTTTCCTTTGTATATTGAATTATATATGAGAGGCAGAGTTTGCACTATTGTGGCTCTAGTTTTGAAAGCAGAAGTTCAAGCAATGTAAAGGACTGTTGGAGACCGAGGTCAGAGAAATGGATGCAATAAATTGGTATTTTTAATACTACTATTTCAAATATTAGTTTCATTTTTATGGTAACAGAAATGTGTCATTTTATTCATGTTTGTGCACTATTGTCAATATGGATAATTTGTCTCAATGTTTTTATTATGTATCTCTGTTCTTATGGATTAAATTTTGATGTCTGAATAACTACTTGCTCAGAAATCTATCTTATAAAACTGATTTATTAAATAGTAATATGTTACGAACTATTTCTGCATATTATTGTTTAATAATTGGATTCACTGATTTGATAATCAATATCATTTTTGTGAACTACTTCCAGAAATGTTGTTGGTTTATTATTTCAGCTAATAGATCTCAATAGGATGTGTTTTGGTATCCATAATATCAGTGAATTGAACTACTTCATTAACTTGATATTCATTATAAACAAGACATATTTAAATCCCAATACTTTAATTATCTTGCTCTTAGTTGGGTTAGATCTATATCTGCCCAATTAAGATAGGATTAAGATTAGTTTCTTTTTGCTTGCATTATAAAATAAGCTTGCATTTAGATTAAGTTCTACATTTTTTTAAGTCCTCTTCTCAAAGAGGCAAAATTTTAGTTGTGGCTTGGTTGAACCCAAATCAGCTTAAGGGTCATTCTCTTGCCTGATCAGCAAGAAGAAGTGATCTGATATCCCTATCTCTTAGTAGTTAAAGATACATCATAAACTAATAGTGATAGGGAGAAGGTAACTGGACCTAGTTAAACCAGTCAAAGCGACCACCCCAAACGGAAAATACGCTGCTTTAAGATTCGGATCAGGTGGTTATCCCCCATTGTTGTTGCAGCGATTTTCGAGGCATCAAAATTTTTGGCGCTAGAAGGAGAGCCTAAGAATTTTGTCTATTGGAGTCTTTTCAATTTTAACATTTTATTTAATCACGATGGCTCCTCTTAAACTTCCAATTTAGAGTTGTATCCATGGACGTGCATCTTCCAATACTCAACCCGAAGTGGTAAGACTCTTGTCTCAGACAAAGTTCAATGGTAAGAGAAATTCTTCTACTTTTAATCATGTCTTTCAATTTATTCAAAATGTTTTAAGTTATGATTTTCAAGGAATTGATGAAGGCATTTTATGCAAAATTTTTACTCTCACATTTGCGGCAAAAGCCAGAAACTGATGTAGAACTCTTCTAGTTGCTTCAATTCACAGCTGGGATCAATTTGTTACAATCTTCATTTTTAAATTTGATAGCTATGATTATGAACATGTATGTAATGAAATTGAATTTTTGCGAAGATTTGAAAATGTGTTTGTTAGAGATTTTAATATTCGATTTCATTTTAATTGTTTAAGATTTAAAGTTGAAGATAAACCTACGGAAGAAGAATTACTAGATTGGTTTGAACATATTTGCTCTCTTCCTCTCATTCCCAATTCATATGAAATTAGTTCAAGCTTTGTTCCATCCCCTTCTAATATAAATGAGAATTCCAATATGGATGTGCAAATAAATTTTGATGAAGTGGTTTCACAAAGCTTGGAAAACATTTCTATTCAAAAGCAAAAAGACAACAACAACAATTTTGGAGGAAAAACCACCTTGAAATCTGAATATTACTCTGCGGTCATTTCAAAAAATCAGATCGCAAATAAACAAGTACAAGCAACAATTAAAATAAATAATAACATGCAAATTGTTGTACAAATTTCTGAATTTTTCCATGATGAGCAAATGTCGAAATAAGAAAAGCAAAGCAGTCTTTTTCAAGAAAGCATGAGCACACAAAGGAATGATTTAGAATCTAAAATTTATAATCAACATAATGTATGAGAGTTCTCAAATCGAGACATTTTTAATTGCATTATTTCAGATTCACATTTTTCCCTTTATTTTGATATTTTTAATGATGGTAAGTTTTTCTCTCTTGGTATGAATGATGTTTCAGAAGATAAAGAGGATGATCTAAATGACATACCAATTAATTTTTATCAAGATAGAAAAACAATAATTGATCATTCGTTTGCCATTAATTAACATGAAATTCTTGTTCCTCCTTGTTTGGACATATTGAATGAGATTGAAGGGAATTCTAGAGAATCTTGTGAAGTCATTTATGATAATTACTCTGACATTGAAGATGCTGATTTCTATTCTTCTCAAGAGAATCCTCATGATAAATTTCAAATAACATCTGAGAATGGGGAATGCTTCAATTTAGAAATTATCCCAACCAATTCTCATTTTAGAGCAACAAATTATCTTCATGATTTCACTATTCAAGAAAACATTCCAATTTATGATTCATATCATGATCAAACTCTCATTCCTACTCATAATCATAATTCGTTTTCTAGTTCACAAGTTGGAATTCAAAATTACTCAAATTCCATAATTCTGGTCAATCCTTGTGAAAAAGAAATCATTTCAAAACGATCCCAATTGTGTTGTAACATTAGTTGTAACAATAGTGATTTTATTTTATTTTTGTTTCCTCACTTCTTTTGTTTAAAATCAAATTTTATTTCTAATCTTATTTTTCAGATTTTTGACACTTTATGCTGGCATATTAAGCACTTTACTATCAAACGTTCAATTGATGCATTGCCCTATTGGAAAATTGAAGTTTTATATTATAGTCAAGAGCATCAAAAGCTATTTCAATTTCAATTTCAATCAATGCTAATATTTTATCAAAAGCTTCTATCTTCTCAAAGGCGATATCAACAAGAGAATGTATTTTTAGAAATCTGCCAGCAATCCAATTTAATTAATAATTTTCCATTTCATTTGAAAGATTTCCATCCATTTTTCATTAATTCATTTGAAAAATATTTGGAAATTTTTCCCTCAAAGAAGATTGTTAATAATTTAACATTTGTACATAACACTAACGATTTTTTCCAGGCCTTTGAATTTAAAAGTTCATATCCACAATCTGGCCTTTCATCTCCTCTTTTAAACATTTCTCAATTATTAATAGAAATCCATCCAGATTTCTATGATCCAATTGGAAAAAAAATTTCAAGAGAAGGAGATTTTAATTAAGTTGCTAACAATAACTGTAAATTCTGATTTCATATTTACTTTTCTTAGTTTAGTTATATTTGTATTTTTATTACTAACTTTTGAATTGTACATACATGCAAGAATTAGAATGAGAAAATGGTTACACTGAAAATATGACTATACCTAGTCATTTTCATATATATGGTTAGAATATGAGTAAAATTAATTTAGTTTGTTTGTTTTACATATTTAATTTATTTTCTACAGTTTTGTAGATAAAAATAAAACAAAGCAATCAACCCTTTTTATATCATATACATTTTCAATGAAACATTTTCTTCCTATCAAAAAGTTTTAATTATTTTTTTTTCTTTTTTTTTTTTTAATTTCTTACAGCAATACCTCTACTCTGCCTATTTTGAATAATATCTTGATTAAATTCAATTAAGGTTGCACTTGGCATCGATTGCCTCAAAGCCACTTTTCTTCATTGCAGGATTTCCTTCTAAGATTTTCTTTTGAAATTTATATGGTAAGGATTTGAGGATATAAAAGCTTCATGATCCCATTATCCCATGAAATGTATGACTGTCTATGATAAGCTTAATTCTAATTCAATCATTATTAGCTAGTCTAACTTTTCACGGTAATCATATGAAGTTCATATTATCTTCCTTGAAATTTGCTAAGGATGTCCATTCTACTGTGTGCACACATTCAAATCTGTTTTGATATTTTTCCACAATTAGTGGCTTTATCCCATTCTGATCTTTAGTTTATTATTTGATGCTACAATATGCATCATATTCATTTACTAAAGGCATTATTGAACAGTCGCTATAACAATACAAATTCTTCTCAAGTTATTTAGAATAAGCAGAGGTAATAAATTGTTGTTTCAATTCAAAAGGGAAACCTATTTTTATATTTATTTCTGGTAAATTTTATATTTCCTGAACATGAATAAACATATTTTATTTAGGTTGATTGCACACTTAGATTTAGAATAAATGATGAGATGATTTTAAACAAAGTCAAAATTTTGATAAATTGAAGGAAAAATTTGAAGATTCATAAGGTAAAATCTACAGACAAATTCCTTCCAGGTATGCATTTACAAGTTCATTTTCATCTATTATTAGTTTATCTTTTCCTTAGTTTATTTTTTATTTTTGTTCTGTTTTATTTGCAGGTTTTCATTTGTTTTCAAAATTTGAAGTAAGCAGCAAACTCATTTCAAATTTGCAACAAGTTCAAGGAAATTTTATTTGTGATTCATTCGAATTTGAGCATTTTTAACTTTGCTTTCAACCATCAGAAAACCCAATTGAAATTTCAAGCAATATCATAAGATTCAACTTGATTTTCATATTGCTGATACTTCAATGAAAATATTCTCAATACTACCATCTCGCTCATCTTCGTCAATAATTTCATTCTGATATTACATCATCCACTTCACAACCATTTGTAGCGAAATATTTCATTGAAAGTACCTTTTAGCATTTTTGATAACAAATTGTTTATAAAAGATTTCCGATGTATTACCTCGCTCATATGTCACATCAAATTTCGCATATCGTAGGTTTGCAATTGAATATAATTCCATTATCATGAATCGCCGATCTCCGATAAACAACTTTACCGATATTGCGATAACCACATAATTCTAGACCCGATATGAAATTCAATTAAAGTTTATAAAATGTCGCATCCATTCAATCGCAATAAAAGTAGGGGTATAATTTTAAAGGGCCGATGTCTCGGATCCAATATGTTATTAAATTTTCATCATAAAATTATCGGGTCCACTCTTCATTGCATATCAGCGTATCGAGAATTGTTACATTATGTGCTTAAGATTGCCGATAACAATCGCCGATTAGCCACGTTACTCATTGCATATCGGCATCGCAAGAATCAAATTTGTTACATCACGTTCCAAAAAGTTTCCTAATCACCGATTAGCAATTGCTGATATCGCAATCGCTTCGTCGCATTTTTATTTATGCTCACATCACATCTCCAAATCTGCGATGTGCGTTGTGCAATGTGGGAAGCACAATGTCAATATTCCCCGATCCCCAATATAATATATCTCTAATGATGCAATCACTTCATTTCATTGCACATATTCTCATCGCCTGTTCTTATTCGAAATTTGCCATTGCAACCTCCGATACGATAACTTCCAATGCATGCCTCTAAGCCATTAACATTTAATCAATATATGGCATAGCAACAAAGGTGAAGTCTTGCAAATTAAACTTTAAGCATGGTGAAGAAACATGTGATGCGAATCATCCCATACAACAATATGTTATTTTAAAAGCGAGTTTCAATGGTAAGAAAGCAGTTAATGACCAATTTGCAGTATATTTAAATCATTTTCATTTCTCATGTATTTCAGTTTTAAATACACAATTCCATAATTAAAAAAAGAATTCAAGACCTTTCTATCTTCATATTTAAATTTTATTATCTTGGATTTGGTCTTGATTCTGGACAATTTATAAAATCATGGAGTTTATATGAAAATTATAATATTTTGAGGAACAGTGATTACTGCAAAATTTCATTCTCATTTCTGATACATTTGTTTTCCCTTGAAAACTAAACATTCCATTTTTACATTTTACTGCTTGCTTTAGTTTAAATAAAATAAATAGGATTTTGGTTAGTTTGACTTCTTCATGTTTTTAATGTTAATTAAAATAAGAAGTCAGCTAGTTTGGAGAAACTGATACCTTTCAGGTAAGATCAAAAGCAATTATCCAATGGTAAGATTCATGTACCCACTTTCATTAATTTCCATTTTGTTACTTTAGTTTCATTTTTGTTTTTCTGACATATGAATCTGTTTTGCAGCTCTTCATAAAAGCTTTCAATCCTCGGCCGGATCATATTTTCGAAGTCCTATACTTTTCTCCTGGCTTTATTTCAAGAAGCAGCGATAATCCTCATTGAAACAGCCACACCAAGAAGTTTCAGAACCTTTAGTCTGTTTCTTTAAGCATTCATTTTTTAATTAGAAAATGATTAAGATGATGCTTTGAAACAAGAAGAATGATATCAGACAGAAAGTTTTCATTGTGGCTGAATTTTATCGTCGTTGCTATCCAAAAAGCCTAAAACACTTACAACCCTGCAAGGTATAATTTTTCTGAATCTCAACATAAGAAGGAATGATTACATGATTATTTTCTTTTACTTCATATTGTTGAAACATTGGTATAACCATTCTTGTCAGAGTTTGTATTTCCAAACTTGGATTTTCCTTTCCACTTTCAAATTTCTTCATTTTTATTTTGGTTTGCTGACTTCTTTTCTCACTTTGGCTTAAATTCTTTTCCTTCGGTTTTCAGTTTTGATTTTGGTGACTTTGCCGTGATTTATATGGAAGGCCTATTTGTTACCTAACAATGGTTAGCATACAAGGAGGAAAATTGTTAATAGTCACCTATTAGCTTTTTCTTAAATCTCTTAGTAAAGTTTGATTTTCTTATTATAAAGGTAGACATATTTAAGGAAGAGATTACCAATCAAGAGAAGTTGGCAAAGTATCATAAAATATGAAAAATTTCTTTTTCATCAAATTGTAATCATTTTGAGATTTCAAAATTTCATTAGAATCTTTCAAAGTTCTATTATCAGTTAAGAAAATTTATTTTTAACCAAGTAAAGACACTTTACAGCAAAGCACCTTAAACTCTGAAATTGTCATTCTTAACTCTTAAGGAGTCAATGATTCTCCCTGTCCCAAAGAGTCTTATTTTTCTAGAGTATAATCCAGAAATATATTTAAACTTAAAAGATAAGAGGTCTCGTCATGAGCCTGCTTATCATGATCATAGAAGAAAAATAAGCTAACATTACCAACACTGCTAAACAAACCAGGGTAATGGCTTATGATTGCCAACAATTATAAGACAAGGGGTCTCATCACGAGCCAGCGTGTTCAGTCCAATAATAACTAGTGAATGGCATTGTCAACTATCTGGCTACCAAACCAAAACAATAGCTTTTAAGAATAATAAAAAAATAAAAATTCAAAGAAAACAAACATATATAAATGGATTTATTTCTAGATCAATAATTTTTAAATAGATGGGATTCTGAATCATTGATGATTAAAAGGTAACCCTGCCGAGACTATAGATGTTTGCTGGCAGCAGTGGCTCTACCTGTGACAAATGAGTATATTTTAAAAGCTAAGCTGTAAAGTGACCCCTGCTTTATCTCTACAACTAATTAAAGACTGATATAAAGTTTTGAAATATTTTAATTTATGAGGAATTTTAAGAAAAATTATAAGTTAGATGATTTTGGTTTTTATTCAGAATAATAAACCTAGTCAAACATTCCAAAAAATAATTTTCTCTTCTTTAATTATTTTTACTTGAATTTTGAGAAAACCTCATTCATATTAACAGAGATAACTGGTTCTTCTCCCGTGTGTCGCCATTGTTGTGGTAAAAACACAACCCCCCCATTTTTGACTTGCTCAACTCAAATAATGGGGACCCTTTCTATAAAATTTTTGGCTAAACACCTTTTAGGATTTTTATTTAGTCGATTATCCTACGCTTTTGTTAAATTTTCATTTTCTTTGGATTCTTGTTTTGATTGCTTTGTTAAAATTGATTTTTTATAAGCTTCCCATTGACGCTTGTTTCGTCTCATTTGGTCAACTGGTTTGAAAATGGTACTCCTTTGAAGTCTCATCATTTATCTAGCCTGGGTTAAAAATGCATAAAATGTACAATATTGCATTTTGTAAATAAATTAGTTCAATAATGCATTTATTTTAAATATTAACCCCTAGTTAGTTCTCACTAACATTTTTTTGTTTTTTTAACTTATACAGCCAAATCATGAAGCAATTGGATTTTAGTAATTTACTCCAATAAATTACTAATCTCGAAAAATCATAATTTCGAAGTGGCTGTAATTTATTTTTTCAATTATTTTCAAAATAGCTGTAGTTTAATTTTCATTTTTATTAAAATCGCTGTAGTTTATAAAATAAACCTCATAAAATAAAACCAAAATAAAAATTGATATTTAATATTAAATCTTAAATTAATTATTATTTAAAATATAATTAATTTAATTAAAATAAAATTTAATACATAAAAAATATATAAAAAAAAATTTAATCACATCGGGCAATCAGATCGGAGATGGTAATCACATCGGAACTTTTTAAATGACACATTTTTGAAACCCAGAGACCTCCCGATACCGATCACCGATTAACCAAAGGGAAATAGAGCATTAACCAAAGTTTTAAAAATTCAATTGTTTGAGTTTCAATGCGATTACTCCATCCCATCGTGAACCCTCAACTAATGCAAGCTCTATGAATTCCAAATCAACATTTTTGCCGATGCGATATGTCAAACGTTGACATTCATTTTGGGCTCACATATTAATTCGATTTTCTTGAAATGGTTTATGTGATACATTACCATATGAATTAAGTAAGGTAGGTAATTTAATATTAGTTTAAATATTTAAATAATAAATTTTAAATTAATTTAATTAATTAATATGTAACATATAATTAATTTAATTATTATTTAGATTAATATTATATAGTCTATAAATAATTAATTATATATTAGTTAATTAAATTAATATTAATTAATAATTAATTTAGTTTATGGTTGATAATTAAATTAGAATTCTAATTTAGGATTAAATTTTTAATTAAAAACTCTGATTTTTTTAGTCCAGCAACAAAGTTTTTAGATTTATGCCAGATTTGACTCATCAACTTTGGAAGCTCATAGAATGAGTTTTACTTGACCAAATAAGGCCTAGGACGGCTCATTGGAAAGATAAAATCAAGGAGAACATTTCTGAGGAGGTTTTACTAATAGATTTTTTCATTTATTGGGTCGAAAATCAGGCAGAAGATAAAGCTCCTAATTTCTAAAACAAAAACAATTTTCTGAGTTATTTTCTGCATTTTCATTTGTCCAAGCCTCTTCTAATTGCAGATCCATTCGTCAATAATATCCTTGACCAATTAAACTATCCCAGGCATCAATAGAGAGCTTATATTTTATTTTCAATTATTTATTTAAATAGAATTTCATTAGATTTGTTTTAAATGCCAGAAACGATATTTTGTTTTTATTGATTGCATTTTAATTTATTTTGATTTCTTTTTGCAGAAAAACAATAGAAGGGATATGGAGAAAAAGATCTCAATCAATGAGAAGGCTCCAGCAATTAAAAGATTGGAATTTTGAGCAAATAAAAGTGATTGGGCAGATTTTCTTCAACAAACTTTCATCTCAAGAATTCCTTTGCAAATATTATAAATAGCAGATTGCAAAATGTAATAAGGGGCTACTCTCCTCTGCAATTTTGGACTTCTGAAAGCACTTCTGTAATAGGAATTTAGAGTTGTAGGTGAGAGGAGAGAAAATCTCAGATCTAGGGATTATTGAGGATTTTTCCTTTGAATATTGAGTTATGTATGAGAGGCATAGTTTACACTATTGTGGCTCTAGTTTTGAAAGCAGAAGTTCAAGCAATGTAAAGCACTGTCGGAGACAGAGGTCAGAGAAATGGATGTAATAAATTAGTATTTTTAATACTACTATTTCAAACATCAGTTCCATTTTTATGGTAACAGAAATGTGTCATTTATTCATGTTTGTGCACTATTGTCAATATGGGTAATTTGTCTCAATGTTGTTATTATGTATCTCTGTTCTTATGGATTAAATTCTGATTTCTGAATAACTACTTGCTTAGAAATATATCTTATAAAACTGATTTATTAAATAGTAATGTGTTACGAACTATTTCTGCATATTGTTGTTTAATAATTGGATTCACTGATTTGATAATCAATATCATTTTTTTGAACTACTTCCCGAAATGTTGTTGGTTTATTATTTCAGTTAATAGGTCTCAATATGATGTGTTTTGGTATCCATAATATCAGTTAATTGAACTACTTCATTAACTTGATATTCATTATAAATAAAACATATTTAAATCCCAATACTTTAATTGGCTTGCTCTTAGTTGGGTTAGATCTATATCTGCCCAATTAAGATAGGATTAAGATTAGTTTCTTTTTGCTTGCATTATAGAATAAGCTTGCATTTAGATTAAGTTCTACATTATTTTAAGTCCTCTTCTCAAAGAGGCAAAATTTTAGTTGTGGCTTGGCTGAACCCAAATCAGCTTAAGGGTCATTCTCTTGCATGATCAGCAAGAAGAAGTGATCTGATATCCCTATCTATTAGTAGTTAAAGATACATCATAAACCAATAGCGATAGGGAGAAGGTAACTGGACCTAGTTAAACCAGTCGGAGCCACCACACCAAACGGAAAATGAGCTGCTTTAAGGTCCGGACCGGGTGGTTATCGCCCATTGTTGTTGTAGTGATTTTCGAGGCATCAACACGGCCCTCGGATGAGTTTGGGAAGGAACTCACCAAGAACCAAGTACCTAGGTGCTATTAAACCCGAAACCTCTGAACTATTAAATATTAATTATATTTAAACATAAATTGAAAAACATAGTTCCAGAACTTAGTATCGATGGCCATAACATGATATCACAGTTGAACTGGAAACATACAAAGCCTTAAAACCATTTCATTTAAATTGATACGAAATAAGACTGTATTTCATAAACAAAAGTTATCAGAAGTCGAGTTACTATGATGGACTTGATACATCAATCTAAACATAGATAAATATACTAAATTCATGCCAAGAAATGTCTTGTAGATTTCCACAGAAGTAATACAAGGAATTACTGAACTAGTTCCAGAACTGTCTTGGCATTTCCAAGGTCGACAGTTCCAAAAATAACTTTAAATACATTCTTTATTGAAGACATATACTTCAGTTGTAGCCTTAAACCCTAGCTATCAACATTCCGTGAAACTTATGTCATGGAAAAATTGGCTCGAAGAGCTCAAAGCACAAGATGAGTTTAGAATCCAAAACCCACCCGGGAAACAAAGAAAGAAGCTTGGTTTAGTAAGGTGGTCACATTCCACAAGCCACATGTTGAACGAGGGTTTAGAGCGATCATGAGTGGGCTTATCTACACAGGATAAGCTGATGGCCGGGACCCGAAATCATGCAAAGTCTAGAATACCATATGAAAACCTGTGATAGTGAGGTGGCTTACCTGAGCGGGCACTGGACATCCCTCAAAGCGGTGGTAAAAACTGCAAATGCATCAGGCAGCCTCAGGAAAAACGAAAATGGAGAATAAACTTTAAATGTAACTACTTTGGAATTGAATCATTTCTTACCTCTTGCTTCCGCCGAATCGACCCTCTCCACCGGGGTTTTAGAATCCATTCCGAAGACATTACACCTGTTCTAGAGCGGCCCAAAAATCCATCAAGAATCCTCATGAACCACCATAGTGCACCTAGCGTCCAAAGAGGAATCATAATGGATAATTGTTGAGGTAACAATAATAAGGGTTTGCAAAGCACCTGGAGTTTCGAACAAAAGCCTGCCTGAGCGATGCACCAAGTCACCATAGCAGAGCCGAGAGCCAAGCTGGGTCATGAACAAATGAACCTCCCTCACCACTGGTAAGGACATTATACTTCCCTGCCAAACCTGAAGGATCGAGATTGTAGATCTTAACGGATCCAATGGCGGATGGAAAGCCAGGTGCAATACCTCGAGACCCTTACGGGAGGCTGTAGTTAAGTGCATTAACACTGCACCAAATGGCCAGAACGGAGATGAACAAATATGGCAAGAGAGGACCTCGAGGCTCTCCTGCCTTAATGAGGAGGGGCCTACTCGAGGTCGATCAGCTCGAGGTAAGTTAATGCAAGTTACAGCGTGGCGGTCTACGTGGAGTTCCAACGAGGAGACCAAGCGGAACCACAACCGCTTTGAACTTAAACCTTAAGTAGTCATCAATCAAACATTTGACATATCATTAATATCTTGTAAAAGTTTAATATATGAAAGGGTCTGGTCCACATTTGAGTAATTCATAGTTACATAACTAAGTAAAAAAAAAATTGGAGTGGAGTTTGTTACACATTTTTTTTTGTCTTTTCATATGTGGACTCTTTTGAGAGCAAACCCTATAACAAAATATATTTGTATATTTTCTTGTGCCTTCTTAAAAAAATGCATGAGTGTATTAGAAGATATGTATATAAAAAAACAATATATAAGAGAAAGTAGATGAAGATAGGAGGAATATATATATATATACCTTTTGAACTATTACAAGAGTTACATGCCATTGGAATGCTATAAAGCATTTAAAGTTTGTAATTTGTTATATGCCATTAGAATGTTATAACGACATTTATAGAATTATCATTTTTATTTTATTTGAAAAGACATATAATATATTAATTAGATATAGTCCATGGGGCTTTGGATTGATGGTGAATGGATGTACTGTTAAGGCACTACTTGTGATATGTCATTGGTTCAAATCCACGTCATTGGTTCAAATCCTTTGTGGGTGTTTAGGTAGTAATATATATATATATATATATATATATATATATATATATATATATATATATATATATATTATTTTTCATATAAAATATATATTATATATTATAAATGTAATATAAATTTTAATTGTAGTTTTAAAATTTATTATTTACTAAATTTTATTATTAAATTTTAATTAAAAAAGGAAAAAATGGGTTGGAAGAATTTTTAAATTTCAGAAATTGAAAACTGTTTCATAAAAGTCACAAGAGACAATTTACAACATGCGTTAGAGACTTTAACCCAATTAGCTAGGACAAAACCATTGCTACTATTTCACCAAATAGAATAATTATTTCATAACATGTCTTTGGAGACTTGAACCCACAACATATCTTTGGAAACTTGAACCCACTCCGCTAGGGAAATGAAACATGTGCTATACCACTGTAGCTAAGTTCCTTGGACTAAATTTGGGCATTGGATACAACATAATATGTCACCTTACTAAACTTAACGTGGGTGAGGAGGATAACAACTATTCCACTCAAAGAGCACTAAATTGACTCTAATAATAATTTTCTTTTTCTATTGATTTGAAACATAGAGATACATCATGTCACTTACAAGAATTGAACCTATATAAAAAGAATTCCATCTAACACTGCATATCATAACAATTAAGATACCCTTATAAAATAATTTTTTCATTAGAAAAAATAATTTTTAATTGATTAGAAATAATTTAAACTATTTTATAACATATTATTATAATATTATTTTTGAAAATTATATTTTTAATCAAAATATTTATTTTTTATAAAAATATTAATATAAAAATAAATATTACACCATATAAATATAATACAAATTAAAAAATTACTATATTAAATTTCAATTTCAAAATATTGTAATTTAATAAATTTTATAAAAAATGTATTATTAAATTAAAAAATTACTATTTTTAATTTCAATTTCGAAATATTGTTATTTAATAAATTTAATAAAAAGTATATTATTAAAATTTTAATAAATAGAGAAAAACGAACAAAATCGCATGAACGAATTCTCTTAACGACTCCAAAAATTGTGAATATACAAAATCAAAACTTTAGCATTGTTTCAGGTTGTTCTTAACTTTAGCATTGTTTCAGGTTGTTCTTTTCCTATGATAATAATAAATTATATATTGTATAGATAAAATGAGTTTTTCATCACAATTTTTTAGTTAATTTTAATTAATATTTTAAAACGATTTTGAACGAATTCTCTTAACGACTCCAAAAATTGTGAATATAAAAAATCAAAACTTTAACATTGTTTCAGGTTGTTCTTTTTCTATGATAATAATAAATTATATATTGTATAGATAAAATGAGTTTTTCATCACAATTTTTTAGTTAATTTTAATTAATATTTAACAAAATTGAATTTAAGTGGTTTAATTCGTATAATTAGAAAATTTAAATTTTTCAAAATATTAAATTTATTTATATATTTAAAAATATCTTCTACACTGTAAATTTAGCATTCTAATTAAAATTATATTGCAAAATTTCATTAGAAAAACACTATTTTTTTCTATCAATTAAATTAGACCTTATATCAATGTGCAATAACATCAAATAATTAAGTTAACTGGGTTGACAATATACTTGGTAAACTTCTCTCAACTATGTTTTGAGCGTTAGATTATTAAACTATTTTATTAAATTCAGAAAAAAAAAATATTTAATCAATTAACAATAATTAAAAAAAAAACTTATCATTATAATTCTAAATTTATTAACATTAATTTCGCGGAATATGAAATATTCGAGAATCCTACAACTCACCTTCCATTTCAAAATTGCTCTTGCAATTCCCAGCGGCTTTAGGTTTTGGGCCAACTGGCATATCTGAATCGTTCAATAACCTCGCCAGGGTGTGTTTTGGATCCATCACCCGGTCGATCCATTACCAAAGTTTATTTCTCACCCGGTCGATCCATTACCAGAGTTCAGCGAAGATGGTAGAAAGGTACAGTCACACTTGTGACTAAAAATGTGTACCGAATTACGCGTTAGAACGCATGTGCCTATAGGTTGGAACGCATGTGACTACGCAGGAGATGGGAGTGTTGCACGATATATATATATAGATATAGATAGTTACAAGAAGGGGCAGAACACACCGAAACCTGAAGGCCTCTCTGGTTGCTGGTCTTCTCTACATTGAGTTACAGAAAATCTGTGACTAGCAACTAACTTTGCTACAGATGGCGAGGAACAATATCAATTTGATCATACGGATTGCCATGATCGGTTGGTATTGTTGGGAATCTATTGGATTGGCAAATGCAGGTCAGAAAGCGTGGAAGCGAGCTCATGCAACGTGTTATGGAGACACTAATGGAATATCAACAATGGGTAAGTCGTTTCACGTCAACGTCAATCTTTTATTTTCTTTTTTTGAATCGGGTAGATAGAGACAAGCCAGTGCATCCATGCACCATCCTTCTAATTTTTATAATTTGGTTCATGTTGGGAGACATTGCAGGAGGAGCGTGCGGTTACGATGATATGTACGCAGGTGGGTACGGGGCAAGCAACACAGCAGTGAGCAGCATAATGTTCAAGGAAGGGGCGGCGTGCGGGGCGTGCTATGAATTGTTATGCGATGCAAAATCTGATCCAGCTTGGTGCATCGACGGTGGGAAGACGCTTACTGTGACTGCTACCAACTTATGTCCTCGATCTGGATGGTGCGACGGTTCTCGCCATCATTTCGACTTGTCACAGCCTGCATTCGCCTCCATTGCAGGTTACAAAGCCGGAATTGTGCCCGTTCTTTACAGAAAGGTGCCTTGCCTCAGGAATGGAGGAGTGAGGTTCAGTATGATGGGCCACGCCTACTACAATACCGTGGTCTTATCGAACGTGGGCGGCAGCGGACAGGTGAGCGGAGTGTGGATGAAGGCGGACGGAATGGATGGTTGGCAACCGTTACAAAGAGGGTGGGGCGCCGTTTGGGGAAACAGTACTCCCAATCTGGAGGGACGGGCTCTCTCCTTTATCGTAACGCTGCGCAATGGGAAGACGCGCACTTTCAACAACGTAATCCCTCCCAACTGGCAATTCGGCCAGTCCTTCGTCAGTGCTATTCAATTCTAATAATTATATGTCCACATGAATAACTCTGTGACCAATAAGCATCTTTGTCAATGTAGCTTGTTAGCTTGGATTCTCCTACCATTTCTGTGTGAGAATAACAATGGTCATCTATCTGTCTGTGACGTCTTAGATCTGTTTCGAAGACTAAATTGTCTCAAGAAGATCTTGCCTGTGTGGTAGTTCCGGAATTGTGTTCTGCAAGATTTTCTGCAGAGGCACAAAATAACATGTGGATGTCGAACCATTTTCTTATTCAAATTGAGGCATTATTGTGTTTGGAGACTCTCACCGTTTTATCAAAATTATGATTATGTCCAACTACAGTATTAACTTTTGGAAATAGTATTTGAAAATGACAAATATTTATTTTATTAAATTCTTGCATGGTGGTATAACAAAAATCATTGAAAGTCAAAGCAACAAAATATTTTCCCCTGTGCACACAGGTCACTCCAGTCGAGACACATCATGAAGGATTAACTGATTATTGTGGTAACATCACGTAGTTTTAAGTTTTAACCTGCACCCTGCTGCCCACCCAGACTCTCAATTCCATACCTGCTCATACGCCCTGATGATTTCAATATACATTGTATCAAGTCTGAGTTCGCCATGTAAATGAATGTTTCCTTTTTCGTAGGCATATTTCGAGCCAAATTACCATGACTCTCTTATGGTTAATTAATCGATTTTTTTTTAATCCTTTTATTATGTATTGATTTTTTTTATCCTTTTCTTATGTCTCAGTAAAGCCCAAACTAAGCACTGATGCCCAACAAGTTCTTTTCTATGTCATACTTAACACGTTCCACTTCGCATGCTGTAACACTAGAATAATTTTTATAATCACTGACTTATCTGCAAGTAAATGACGAGTTTCACTTATGCATCTGCTAGATTTATACTCAGTCTCTTACATAAATGCTTATTTGCATTGATTTATATGGATATTGTTTTAAAAAAATCTCTGAATATTGGCTTAACTTGTACTTAGTTGCAGAAGCTTCACATACTTTTCACTCCCTTCTGTAAAATATATGTGTGTTCCATATATGCATTGTTGATACCTCCCTTGTGGCATAACCAAAAGGGAAAACACCTCAAGGTAACTTGTTTACATGCTGCTCTCCCTTACAGTTCCATGATTTTGATACTTTACATACTGCTCTCCCTTACAGTTCCATGATTTTGATACTTTACATACTGCTCTCCCTTACAGTTCCATGATTTTGAGAAACAATTCCTACGGACATAGGAATGTTTCAGTCTTCCTATTATGTTATTGTATCAACACACATGTTTTACTACGCTAGTCAAATGCATGCATGTACAATGCCTTCCCCATTTTATTTCATATTTCATTTATGTGTATATACAAACACTTTAGTATTATATGAAACATAATTATAAATAGTCTTTATTATAACTAGGGGTTTGATAGTTGCATAATAGAGGTTTAAGATGAAATATAAGGGGTAGAACAAAATAACTAACATGTTATGGATAGAGAGAGTAAAAACGAAAAGATCATATTTTGTATTCTTTTTGATGCAAACTTTGAGGAATTTAACTAGTTAACTCAAACTGGTCACTTGTACATAAGAGGTCCTCCTCCCACTCCTCCCACTCCACATGCATCATAGAAGATGCCTTTTCCTCACCCCAAATATAATGTAATTTCCTGAAACTTAGGCTACCCGCAAAAACTAGTTTAGAATGATGGATGGGAGACCAACCCTATCCCGCTTTCCTCTAGATTTGCTCATTAGCCCACTTCTTCTCATCAATTTGTACATCTTATCATTACTCCTCTTCATATATAATTTTTTCAATCTCATGTTACATTATTTCATTATCAACAACACCTTCAATCCCCTTCAATCCCCTGCATAATTGTCATTGGGTAAATTTCATCCATATGTTATCCCTGTACACTCCCCTTCTCAGACTACCTCATCTAAGACATCTATCATAATACATAATTAGTTAATGGACAATTTTTCCTTCTCCCTCATTGAATACTTTATGAACAAAGTCTAGGACCCCACCTACTTTACAAAATTAATTAATTAAAAGAATGATCCCTCCAAAATGTCTTCTCCAGATTAAAAAGAAGAGACATTTATCATAATACATAATTAGTTAATAGACAATTTTTCATTGGAACTACTCGAGAGAGGTTTGAACTAAATAGAAGGCAAGGAAGGGAGGATGGAAAATGCTAGTGAGAAGAGCTATGCATAAGTTATTAAAGTTGTCATTTTCCCTCTAATGCATTATTTCTATAGTACTAGAGCTTACCTGTTATGGTGACAATGAAAATAATCCTATTTTTATGAGTGACAAGGAGAAAAGTGAGGTAATCTAATTTCTAGTTCTTTTCAAAAGTTATTGTTTATTTCTTGCATCATTTACTATTACTAGAAGGTCCAATATTTATTTTGTATCAATGCTAATTGGAATATTTTTGTTAGAAATCATTGTTGTTTAATGTTATTGAAACAACTTGTGTTGTCCAACATTTCATCTTGCTTTGTTATTTTCAATTTTGGATGTATATTGTATGAATTATGTTACATCTTAAACATTTGAAAGTGATTTCTTGTCTCACTTTTCACATAAATTCACTAAAACAACATGTTGTACTCTCATTTTATTGATTTTCTGAAAATTAATATTTTTAGCATATTTTCTCCAATGAATTTTCTTTATATTTTTATTTTTTCTTACGAATTTCTCTAATATCAATAACATAAAATTATTGTTAAATTCATATCATATTTTACATACATACTTGTGCCGTCTATGGATAGCAAGGAATGTTTTTTTTTAAATATGTATGTAAATGTTTGTTATTAATTTGTCTTGATTTTAGATTATTAACTTACAACAGTGAATATGATCATACATTCAATTTTCTTTTCGCTTATTCAACCATTATATATCTATATATATATATATATATATATATATATATATATAAAATTTTGTTGCACAAATATGCTAAATAACTTTCTTTGCTTCAAGGTAAATAAAAGTTGTTGTAAATAAATTGTATTATAGTTTTGGGCATTAAACCCTAGGGTTAGTCCCATTATCTCACTAGCCTAGTCATATTCAAGGGTGTCGGAAACATAACATAAAAGTTTTTCTCATCAACAAAGGGGACTTAGATCACAATCTTGTTATTCTAGATATCAAGCCTTTTCCCTAACAACTCATAACAGTTTCAAATTAAATCCCTCTTTGTTCGAAGAGTCTTCCCTTCATGAAGTTTTAAAACATCATTAGATCCCTTTCTCCTCCCTTCTATCTGAATCCACATACATTTAGTTTCAAAAAAACCTCAAATGGTTTAAATAAATAATCTCGTAGTGGGAAAAACACAAACGGGAGGATGACACAAAAGATTTAGTTGACATTGAGTCTAATTAAAAAGACTCATATTATCAAGGATTCTCTGGGGGTGTTTTAGTAGACCTCGTGGAGGCTATCAAAGAAGTGGAAGAAAAGGAGATGAAATGTCTCTTCGACAGAGAAAAGGAATGGAAGATGAAAATAAATATTTTGATCAAATTGTAAACCAAAAAAGAAACTATAAATACTATTTAGGGTATAAAGAAATACAATGACTCCTTAGGCAAATCTTTTAAGGAATTTTCATCTTAAGGATGTGTCTACTTCAAAGGGATATTTCAACAAGAAAATTGTGCTACAATTGTTGAAATTGTAGCAAGGAATGACTTCTTTGACTTGTGCCTTAGTCAAAGATGCTAATTCGAATTCAGTCTCATAGATACTTGAGGTAGTTGTCAGTTAACATGTGTGATGTGGCCTATCACTGAGTTTTTTCTAGCTAATTCAAGTTAGATGGATTTCAGTGAGTTATGTACTAGTTGATAGCTAAAATTTAGCTATCTAGTGGAGTTAAAATCTAGTGTTTGTCAGTCAACTGATCTCTAGTTATATAACAGAGATAGACTTGAGTTCTTAAGTTTACTTGAGTAGTTTAATTGTTGTTAACTCAACTGAAGCTTAGTTAACTAGTTGCAGCTACTAATTTTATCCCTAGTAAGTCATGCAATTCAAATTACCTATTGACATTGAATGAAGCCACATATCTATTTATTCATTGTACATAGGATTTTTTGGGTGATCTTGAGAAACAAGCAGAGAAATAGAGCTTGAGAAGCAGGCATAGCAATTCTCATGGGAATTGTGCAAGGAAATAGGAAAAATTTCTATTTTTTGGGTTAGAATTGCATTAGGAAATAGGAGCTCCTAGAAGGCCTTATTTTCCGAAGTGTTGGGAAAGTCTTGTGTAGAGTTGATCAATATTGCAGGGAGCTTCAGGCTTGAAGCAAATTCTATGTAATAGATAATATTGTTGAGTTGTTTTAATACAAGAAAGAGGGGTTTTTCCCAGTTGGTTTCCCTAGATAAATTTTGTGATCTATGCATGGTTGTGTTTCTATTCATTGTTTCCCTTTCACATAATTTTTCGTAGATAAATATTGTGTCTTTTGTGATTAGTTTTCTCTCATTAGAGGTTGCAAGGTTTCAAGGATTTGCTACATGGTATTAGAGCATAAAACAAGATAGAGACCGAGTTCCTTATCAAATTCAAAGCGAGTTGAAGAGGAGATTAGTTGGTGTAGGAATTCTACAAGTGGAGGAATCATGTCATCCTATGGTTTGAGGACAAAGAATGCATGGGAAGAGAATTTAAATTTCTATGCATGGAAGGACATAATGGATGCTATGTTATATGATAATGGGGTTTTCAAATACAACTGGCTTAATGGAAGGACACTGCCAAAAGTAAGATCATGATCTTAGAAGGAGTCAGGGATCATATTGTTCCAATGCATGGAAATGATACATCATTCCAGATGTGAAAGGCCAGTACTAATCTATTTGAAAGCAGTATTGCTTCCATAAAAAAATAATTGATGAACAAATTAAAGATTGAAGACAAAGGGTATGATGTAGTATTCAACACTGGGAATGCCTACCTCAAGCATTTTTCTTTAGGTCAGGTCAAGCAAATTGGTGTCCGGATGGTGAGCCTCTACAAATTAGAGGTAGATGCATGTGAGACCTTGAGGTGCAAGGTAGATATTTCTCATAGTAGAGATGTGGTGGTTAAGTGAGAGAAGGATAGAAATCTCAAGGTGAAGCCTCAACCAGTATCTCAGTTTCAGTCTAAGCTAGTTGGTAGTTGGGATAACTAGTAGGATGATGATGGGGACTCATTAGAGACTTCAAGCATAAGGAGAATTCAAGCCAAGTAGGAAGAGGATTTGGTTAAGGGAGCTCGAAAGAGAGTTGAGTCTCCCAACATCAAGAAGAAAACACCCAAATACATAGGGTACATGGAACTATCTATTTCATAAGGAGCAAATGGATCATTAAATAACCTAGGAGAGGTGAAGACAAATCCAGGTGGATGAGGTTCTTCCAAAAATCCCTTCCTCACTAAGAGGGAGTGTTGAAATTGTAGTAAGGAATGGCTTCTTTGACTTGTGCCTTAGTCAAAGATGCTATTGAATTTAGTCTCACAGATACTTGTGTTTGTTGTTAGTTGACATATGTGATGTGGCCTATCACTCAGTTATTGTTAGTTAATTCAAGTTAGAAGGATTTCAGTGACTTGTGTACTAGCTGATAACTAAAGTTTAGCTATCTAGTGGATGTAAACTCTAGTGTCTATCAGTTAACTGATCTCTAATTCTAGAATATAGATAAACTTGAGATCTTGAGTTTAGTTGAGTAGTTTAATTATTTTTAACTCAATTGATTCTAAGTTAACTAGTTACAGCTACTAAGTTAGCCCTGGTAGGTCATGCAATTGAAATTTCCTATTGAGATTGGATGAAGGAACACATATATTTATTCATTGTACATAATATTTTGTGTGTGGGCTTGAGAAGCATTCATAAATACAAAATAAAGTAGAGCAATAGAGCATGAGAAGCAAGAAAAGAATTTTTCTTAGGATTTGCACAAAGAAATAGGAGAAATTCCTAATTTTAAGGGCATAATTGCACTAGGAAATAGGAGCTCATAGTAGGCCTTATTTTCCTAAGTGTTTGGCAAGTCTTGTGTAGAGTTGAGCAATATTACAGGGAGATTTAGACTTGAAGCAAATTCTATGTAATATATCATATTTCTCAGTTTATTTAATACAAAGAAGAGGGGTTTTTCCTTGTTGGGTTTCCTAGATAAATTTTGTGATCTATGTGTGATTGTGTTTCTATTAATTTTTTTCCTTCCACGAAATTTTTGGTAGAGAAATATCGTGTCTTTTGTGGTCAATTTCCTCTCATTAGCAGTTGCAAGGTTTTGAAGGATTTTCTACAGCAATTGGGTAGCTTTTGGAGTAGCTATGGTATTTCCTAGTTTCATCAATTAGGAAGCAAAGTAATCTCTTATGGTCGAAGTTACAAAACCTGACCTTGAAAAGGTACTACCTAATTTTTAAAAATGTAAGAGACTCAGGCCAAACAACTTCCTTATCAAATTCTACTTAGAATGCTATGATTTTTTGGGGGAAGATCTACACTTCATTATTAAGTACTGTAGGATTTCTGGGATAATTCTTTCCCCTTTCATTCTATACAAAGTGCATCTATTCAAATATTTTAACTAGGTAAGATAGCTTTACATCAAGCTACTACTAATTCATCTAGTTTTTGTCACTCTTTTGTCTCTTTGATTATGAGTTGCATTAACACCTCATTTTTTTGTTTTGATAAATGGGGCCATTTCCCCTTCTTCTATGGGAAATGATAAGGTTTCCCTTTATCTCCTCTTCACATTCCCCTTGTTGCAGAAGGCCTCCATAGGCCTATTACAGATGCAACGTACAAGGGTAGATATCAGGGAATCTCTATTGCTTCCTACAATACTCTAACTCATGTACTCTTTGCAAATGAAATACTAATATTCTTAGATGGTTCTCTGGGTCCTATACATGCTCTCAAAGCTCTCTTCAACACTTCTTCCCAAGGCATGGCTATCAACCATGAAAAATATTCCATTTTTGGATGGGGCTATCTAAGAGAGTAAAACTATAATTGACATATATTTTCTCCTCTACTCTTTTAAAGTTAAATGAAGGGATAAAATATTTGGGTTTATTTCTAAAACTAGATATATATAAAAAATGAGATTGGATTTGGCTACTTTAAAAGGTGGAGAAGAGAATCAATGTCTAGTGCAATAAATTGTTATCAAGGGTTGTTAGGCTAGTCCTTTGTAAATCTATAATTGAAGGCATTCTTGACTACCAAGCCTCTTTAGCTGGGATCTCCCTTTGTGTTTTTCACAAAATCAAACATATTCCCATTTTTTTTCTTGTGGGTAGTAGAAGAGGGAAGATAAAATGTTTTCCTCGCTACTTGGAACACTATTGCTATACCAAAATAATAGGGTGGCTCGGTATTACAAAATTTGATATGTTTTAAAAATATATAGTATTAAATGGGGTCTAGAAAATTATACAAGGTGATGGTCTATGGCCCTAAATCATTTAACATAAATATGTCAATCCACTATCTACTTTGGATCTGATTAGATCTCCCCAAAATTTGGTATCCAATAGAACTATCATATGGAAGGCTATTGTACAATATTTTTCTCTCTTGAAAGTACCCTTCGATAGGGTGCCAACATTGGCCCTTGCTTCTTGATCCACTAATATAGCTTTTAAATGATGAAAGGATTGTTTACTTTGAATCATATCTATCCATAACTTTCCTTATGGAAAAAAAAAATTAGATTTATTTTCATCATTTACATCTAGAAGAGCCTTTGTTGAAGCCAATCAATATGTTTGGGGTTTGAAATTTTCCAATGTAATCTTATCAGAGAGTTATAACCAATTGATTTTGACCCCCAACCCACATGGAGCATACTCTCTAAAATTTAGATACCTTTCTTTGGCATAGGAAAATTGAATTAATGAGTCCCCATGGTGGGGGGAAGGATATGGAAATTGAATTTCCTCCCAAATCTAAACTTTTTGTGTAGGTTTTACTAAAAAATAAAGCTCTAGCATTGACAATCAACAAAAAATATCTTTTAGTGGTCTCAATATATCCCCCCTTTTGTCAATTTTCTTTAGAAACAATGGACCATTTTTTCATTAGTTTTCTCTTCACACACATAGTATGGGGGGGAATTTGTCTTCATGGATATAATCATACACTTAGGAAGGTATTTCTATAGATCTATGTTTCAAAATTTAGTTATTAGGGACTCAAAAAGTACACGTAAATATTTCCCACTTATCATCATATGGGGGACTTGGTTGGAAAGAAACACAACCATTTTTAAGACAAGGCCCCATCCTCTTATAAAGGTTTCTCTCAATACTCTAGCTATTGCAATTTCTTTAAAGCAATATGATCCTCTAAAGCCTCAAAAAAATATTTCAAAGATGGATATTCAGAAAGACTTCCCTTGAGCCTTTTTTATGGGGTAGCCTAAGGCTCTCCTAGTGTAGGTGGAGTAGGGGGTGGTCTACATACTTATGATAATATTTTTTTGACTTTTTGCAAATGTTTGGATTGCTTCAAATAATTTTGTGGAATTATTTGCACTAAAGCTAATCATATAGTTAGCACATGAGCAAAAGATCACTCATATACATATTTATACAGACTATGAAATTGTAATAAGTTGGATAAAGGGAACAACAAAAATACAAAAATACTCTCTCCATCCCCTTTATAAAAAAATATGTTAATTGCTCTCTTTTTTCCCCTTAGATCATGTTTGACCATGTTTATAGGTATAGGAATTCAGAAGAAGATGTAACTTCTCAAAAGCTGGGTTGGATATGAACCAAGACACATGCAAGATCACAAAAATATGAACTTCTTCTCAACGCTTCAATCTAATTGACACTTCTCATAGTAGCACCCAATTTTTATTTATTTATTTATTATTTATTATTTATTTTCTTTTCTATTTTTTTTTTTTTTTTCATATGTGGACTCTTTTGAGATATATTTGTATATTTTCTTGTGTCTTCTTATGAGAGTGCATGAGTGTATTATAAGATATGTATATAGAAAATAATATATAAGAGGAAGTAGATGAAGATAGGAGAATTCCATAGATTTCTTTGACCTTTTAAATTGTTACAAGAGATTATATGCCATTGGAATGTTATAAAGAATTTACAGTTTGTAATTTGAATTGCAATTTTTTTTCTTTGAAAAAAAAATATAATATATTAATTTAATTTTATGATTTTTTTATTATCTCAAGGGTAGTTTAATTGGTGATTGAAGTAATGCAGTCTTGTGAAAATTGAGAAATCTAAGGTTCAAATTGGAGGTGGAAATTATAATCATTATTTTTTTGTTAAAAAATATCATTTTCCCTAAAACTATTAGTACAAAATATGTACATTATACACTAAGAATGTAATACATATTTGAAAATTATCATATTTAATTGTAGTTTTAAATTTTGCAATTTAATAAATTTATTAAAATTTAAAAAAAATTATATTATTAAATTTTAATAAATAAAAAAGGAAATGGAAAAAAATGTTACTATTTCACCAAATAGAATAACCATTTCATAAATGTCACGAGTGATAACTTAATTATTCCAAATATAAATATTCAAAAAAATAAAAATAAATTAACTACTGGATAATAAATTAACTAGACAACTCATGCAAAATCAATCAGAATAAAGACAATAATATGAACTTCTTCTCAACCTTTAGGTCTAATTGACGCTTTTAATAATAGCATACAATTTTATTTGTCTTTTCATATTGGAGAGTTGTGAGAGTAAACACTGTAACAAGATCTATTTATATATTTGCTTGTGCCTTTTTAAGAAAATGCATGAGCTTATTTGAAAATATGTATATAAAAAAATGATATATAAGAGGAAGTAGATGAATATAAGAGGATTTAATAATTTTTTTGATCTTTTAAACTATTACAAGAGGTACTGCATAGGAATGCTATAAAGCATTTACAGTTTGTAATTTGTTATATGCCATGGGAAGGCTATAAAGCATTTACAATTTTGTTTATTTATACTAATATAATTAATTATATTTATATTTTTAGTGTGAAAAAATATAATATATTAATTTAATATTATTATTTATTTTAGTTTCAAGAGTTAGTTTAATTGGTCAATCAAGTGCCTCGCCAATAAGAGGTCACATGATTGAATCCCGAAAGTTCTTGGGGTCGGTCAATAAATAGGCGGAGGGGTGTGACCCCCTTCGAGTGGGTATCTGTGACCAGAAGTGAATATATATATATTATTAGTATGTTATTTCCTCCCCATTAATTCTAACTTCTATAAGAAGAAGAATCTAGATAAAACTAACCCTTACAATAGTTTAGAGAACGATATTTCTAGCCTAAGGAATGATGGTAATATCCTTTTAATAGGTGACTTCAATGCTCGAACTTCAAACAACCAAGCTATTATTTTAAGCAATCGTTCCAACCCTAATCCTCTTTGGTTAGACGAAGACCCCACCCTGGCTAGTAGGTACAAAAGGAGCTCTGAAGACCTCGGGGAAAATTTGTTTGGGTCAGAGCTAGTCAAGCTCTGTAGTGCTCAGGATCTCATAATTTGCAACGGTCTAAAAAAGTGGCCCAATTCCAGCAAGATGACCTGCATCCATGGACTCGGTAGCAGCGTGGTAGACTACGTTATTTCCGATCTTCCATTATACAACGAAATGATAAACTTTGACATCTTAAACGACCACGAGCCTGACTCTGATCACAGGCCTTTACTTATAACCCTCAATTTTGTCATGCATAGAGTTCCCATAGAAAATAATACTTACAACCAAAAGAACTTAATATTTGATAAAAATAAAAAGGACCTCTTTCTAAATGAATTAAAAACTAATTTGCCTCCTTTATCTAGTATAGACAACATAGAAGACCTGTATCATAATTTTACTACAACCCTCTCATATTCTATTAAAAAGTTCTCAATTGAAGTCTCAAATAATAAAAGAAATAGCAAAACCAATCCTTGGTATGACAAAGATTGTAAGATTTCGAGGAGAGCAATTAAGGAAGCTGTTGATGATTCTCTTAAAATGGACAAGATAAGAATATACAAAGCCCTAATTAAAAGGAAAAAGAGGCAGTACATTCGTCAAAGACAGGAGAATCTCTTACACCTCTCTAAGGTAGCTCCTAAGAAATTTTGGAGGCAGATTCTGACTAGGAAGACTAAGGATAATAATAAAATTGCTCTTCACGATTGGAATTCTTATCTTAAAAAGCTTTATGAATCTCCTAATGTCATGGATAATTTGGAAACCCTGCTCACAACGAAAGAAGTCTTCTCTTTAGAAGACATTAAGTTTGGGGTTAATCGCCTCGCGAATGGGAAAGCTAAGGACATTGAAGGTTACCAGGCAGAAATCTTAAAAATTGGAGGCCCTGTCCTCATCCCCCACATCCACAAGCTTTTCAATCAAGCTGTTAAGCAAGGGTTCCCTAAACCTTGGATTGAGAGCCTCATTATCCCTATTTTTAAAAGTGGAGATACAAATAACCCCTCTAATTATCGGACAATTATGATCAGCCCTCTCTTAGCCAAGTTGTATGGTAGTATTCTGGAAAAAAAGTTAAGCATATGGCTTGAAAGTGAAGGTAAGCGGGCTAAAGGCCAAGCAGGTTTCAGAAGGCATCACTCAACAACAGACCACCTTGTTACGCTTAGGATCATTGCGGAGGAATGTCGTAACGATAAATCCAATTTATTTTGCTGCTTTGTAGACTTTAGAAAGGCTTTCGATACGGTCCCTAGATACAACCTTTGGAATAGATTAGAAGAGCTAAAGGTTCCTCTTGAGTTGAGAGCTGCTGCTATAAGACTATACGAGAATGTAATTGCCAAGCTAAAGAACAATGAGGGGTGGTCAAAAGATATTAAGTGTAACATCGGAGTTAAACAAGGTTGCCCCCTCTCCCCTACCCTTTTTGGCATTTACATCGATAAGCTCGAAGGTTATTTAGAAGAAGCAGGATGTGGTGGCACAATCTTAGCTGGGTTAGTCGTTATCCTTCTTCTCTATGCTGACGATATTGTTCTTTTGGCAAGGTGCCCTTCTGATCTTGATAAGCAACTCAAGCTTCTTAAGGATTTCTGCTCTACCATGGGTATGACTGTTAACACTGACAAAACAAAAGTTATGATTATCAAATCCAAGAAGGACACTTGCGCTAATTTTATGTATGACAATAATAACTTGGAGGAAGTGTATTCTTACAAGTACCTAGGAATTGATATCCATCACAAGCTCAACTGGAATCATAGCATTGAGAAAAGGATCAATGGGGGATGGAAAGCTTATTTTGGTCTTGAAAATAATTGTAAAACAGCAAACCTCGTAATGTGGGATAAAAAGAAGTTCCTCTTTGAAACTTTAGTCACTCCTGTTATCTTATATGGCTGTGAAGTTTGGGGCTGCAGCATCTCCAGAGAATCATGGAGAAAGATTGAGCAAATCCAGAAGCGTTTTATAATTTATAACCTGAAAATTAAAAGTAATACACCCTATCCTATTCTCCTTATAGAAGCAGGTCTTTCTCCTATTGAGAGCCTAGCTATGCTCAGGTTTCTGTTGTACAAGCACAAGCTCAATAACATAGACAATCATAGACTTCCTAAGCTAGCTTTAAATTCCAGCCAAAACCACCTAAGGCTTAACCGAGGATGGCATAAGGACACAAGGGCCTGGTTAAACTATTGGGAGATCAATGAGAATGATGCTTTGCAAAACATAAATAACATTAAAGATATTGTTACTTCTAAGTTCAAAGAAAAATTGTGGTGTGAGAAAGATTTAGTGTCTAAAAGAAAATTAAGTTATTATAAGCAGGTCATCAACCCCACCCTTGAAGATCAAAAGTATCTCTCTATTTTAACTAGCTCAAAGAAGAAAATTAATATAGCAAAGATTAGAATGAATTCTCATGAGCTCCATAGTGAAACTGGCCGTTGGGCAGTTCCTAAAACGCCATGGACGGAAAGGATCTGCCATATTTGTGAGAATAGGAGCATCGAGGATGAAAACCACTTCCTCTTAGAGTGCCCTGCATACAACCACATTAGATCTCAATTTCACAACCTTTGTTACAATACTGACCTTCCTAGCCTTTTACAATGCCAAAATTATAGTGAACTCGGGAGGCTTCTCTCCAAGCTTTTTGAGCATAGGAATAAAATCTTAAATCAAAATAAACAATTTGTCTTTTTAGGTCCGATAGACCATTATTTGGTCTCAGCGGACGTTAACCATCATCATCATCATATATATATATATTAATTATTTATTTTAAATATTTTTATTATTTTTAAAAAATTTATATATATATATATATATATGTGTGTGTGTGTGTGGGGGTAGCTTTAAAATTTGCAATTTATTAAATTTTATTAAGATAAATAAAAAAAAACATTGAATGGAAGAGTTTTCAAATTTAGGAAATTGAAAATTATTTCATAAAAATCGTAGGAGCCAGCGTATAATATGTCTCTAGACTTAACCCACTTTGTTTGGACATATAGTTTCTACTATTTCACCAAATAAAATAACTATTTCATAAATGTCATAAGTGTCAGCTTACAACATGTCTTTGGAGACACCCACTCACCTAGGGACATGAAACATGTGCTATACCACTCTAGCTAGGTTCCTTGGACTAAATTTGGGTACAACCTAACATATCACCTTACTAAATTTGACGTGGATGAGGAGGATTAACAACTATTCCACTCAACTACCCAAGTTACACTAAATTGACTTTAATAATTTTTTTTTTTGTTTTACCATTGGTGAGATCTATCTTGTCATTTACCTAAATTAAATTTATATTGAAAAATTTTCATTCTAATATTTCATAACACAACAACCTACAATTATATAAAATAATTTATGAACAATTTTTAATTAATTAGAAATAATTCAAATTATTTTGTAATCTATTATTATAATAAAATTTTATAGCTATATTTGAGAAAATAATTGTTTTAATCAAAATATTTATTGTTTTCATAAAAATATTAATATTAAAAATAAATATTACACCATTTAGATGTAATATAAATTAAAAAATGGGGCTGGAGTATGCCCTAAAACTGCTTCTGTTTGACTAAGAGCTTGTCTTCCTCGGACGTAAGGAAACAGGTTAACGGCCCAAGACCCAGAGGCATCTGGCAGGAGTGAAAGCCTGCTCCCTTACGGACCACCAGCGGGTTATTTCAGGTGGCGTGGTTTTCCTTGATAACAGTGATGTGTCAACTGACATTCGCGGATAGCAGCCAGAGATGACTGTCCTCACTGTTGGTTTGACAAACTGAGTTTGATAGGTTTTTCCACCTTTAAAAATATATATATATATATATATATATATAAATTATATTTAATTTCAATTTCAAAAAATTGTAGTTTATAAATTTCGTAAAAAATATGTTATTAAATTTATAATAAATAAAGAAAAATAACAAAATCGCATGAACGAATTCTCTTAACAATTCTAAAAAAATGTGAATGGAAAAAATCAAAACTTTAACATAGTTTTAGGTTGTTTTATTGGCAAGATAAGAATTATTATATATGGTAGATATGAAATAAGTTTTTCCATGACATTTTGTTTAGTTAATTTTACTTAAAATTAAAAGAAAATAGAATTGAATTTATTTAATTTTTAAAATATTAGTATTTAAGTTTAAAGTGGTAAATCTATTTATATATTTAAAAATATATTTTAAACAACATAAAATTTACATTTTAACTTAAAATTATATCACTAAATTCCAATAAAAAATATTATTTTAACAAATAAATTAAACCTTATATATTAAATTCTAAGACTTTTATTATACCATAGTTAAAATTATATCACCAAATTCCAATAAAAAATATTATTTTATCAAATAAATTAAACCTTATATATTAAATTCTAAGACTTTTATTATACCGTTCCAATATAACAATAGGCAATAACATCAAATAATTAAATTATATATACACCGTTCCAATATATCAATAGGCAATAAAATCAAATAATTAAATTATATATGTTAACAATAGACTTTGGTAAACTTGTCCTCTCAACTATCTTTTTGAGCGTTAGATTATTAAACTATTTTATGAAATTTGAAAAAAATAAATATTTAATCCATTAACAATAATTTAAATAATTAAATAATTAAAAAGAACTCTTATCATTATAATTATATATTTATTAATATTAATTTCGTAATATAAATGACTTACATCATGGAACGGTGAAATATTCGAGAATCGTACGGCTCACATTCCATCTCAAAATTGCTCTTGCAATTCCCAACGGCTTTAGGTTTTGGGCCAACTGGCATCTCTGAATCGTTCAATAACCTAGCCAGGGTGTGTTTTGCATCCGTATTCAATTAATGAGTGGACCAAAGTTTATTTCTCACCGGATCGATCCATTACCAGAGTTCAGCGAAGATGGTAGAAAGGTACAATCACAGTACTTGTGAGTAAAAATGTATCCGAATTACGCGTTAGAACTCATGTGCCAATACGTTAGAACGCATGTGACTATGCAGGGGATGGGAGTATTGAACGATATATATACACATTTAGCTACGAGAAGGGCAAGAACACACCGAAACTTGAAGGCCTCTCTACATTGAGTTACAGAAAATCTGTGACTCGTGACTAACTTTGTTACAGATGGCGAGGAACAATATCAATTTGATCTTATGGATTGTCATGATTAGTTGGTATTGTTGGGAGTCTATTGGATTGGCAAATGCAAGTGAGAAAGTGTGGAAACGAGCTCATGCAACATGTTATGGAGACACTAATGGAATATCAACAATGGGTAAGCTGTTTCACGTCAACATCATCTGATTAAGACCGAATCTCCTATATTATTTTCTTGATTTGGGTTGACAGAGACAAGCTGGTGCATCCATGTACAGTCCTTCTAATTTTAATAATCTGGTTCATGTTGGGAGATATTGCAGGAGGAGCATGCCGATACGATGATATGTACGCAGCTGGGTATGGGGTAAGCAACACAGCAGTGAGCAGCATTATGTTCAAGGAAGGGGCGGCATGCGGGGCGTGCTATGAGTTGTTATGTGATGCAAAATCCGATCCAGCTTGGTGCATCGACGGTGGGAGGACGCTTACAGTGACTGCGACCAACTTATGTCCTCGATCTGGATGGTGCGATGCTTCTCGCCATCATTTCTACTTGTCACAGCCGGCTTTCACCTCCATTGCAGGGTACAAAGCTGGAATTGTGCCAGATCTTTACAGAAAGGTGCCTTGCGTGAGGAATGGAGGAGTGAGGTCTAGTATGATCGGCCACGCCTACTACAATACCGTGGTCTTATCAAACGTGGGCGGGAGCGGGCAGGTGAGCGGCGTGTGGATGAAGGCTGATGGAATTGATGGTTGGCAACCGTTACAAAGAGGGTGGGGCGCCGTTTGGGGAAACAGTACTCCCAATCTGGAAGGACGGGCAAGCCTCAGATAAATATTTAATCTCTATGCTCCTGGTAGCCGATTTGGGCATTTTCGAATCTGAGGACATACATATCATATCATATTAAATTCGAAATAAAACCAAATTAAAAAACACCCTTATGCCATTTACAAAATAGCAAAAAGACAAACATACACAGAGGACAAACAACGCCACAGAACGCTCCACAGCACTGTGAAGAGAGAAATAGCAGAGGGCATATAGTAGATGTTGAGAACCAAAACAATTACCCGTAACATTTCTTGTCAATGTGGCAATCAATTTATAGATGGAATATTGTGCTACACCTTGGATTCCATTTGTCTACTCACATGACCGTTTGAATAAAAGCACAAAAGCAAGTGGCTGTAAAAATTACATTAAATAAAAGCACAAAAGCTGCTGTAAAAATTACATTAAATTCAAATTTGATCAAGAAAATTCAACTTAGTTAATTTCAAATTTGATCAAGAAAATTCAACTTAGTTTTGGATAAAAGCACTTATCCAATCCAAACAGCTGTAAAGATTATATTTACATTTTATTCAAAAGGTTTGGTTATTTTTTTCTATATGGAAATTTCATTATTGATTATCAAAAAAATATGGTAAGACTATCTCTGTCTGGAGCGAATTTGTTTCTGCAATCAAAAAGCAATTCTATCCATTGGCCTACATGCAACAAGCCATGATAAGTTGGCAAACTCTTGAGCAGTTGAAAGGCTAAAGTGTGCAAGAGTACACTCAAGAATTTTGAAAGAGAGCATTGATTCTAGGAATTTCATTAGACTTGCCAGAGACTATTGAAGTACATTAGTGGTCTACACAGCGACATGAGGCATACCATCCTCACGTTCAATCCCACTAGTATAAATGAAGTATTTGTACAAGCTATTTATCTAGAAGTTAGAGGAAAGAATGGAAATCCAGAAGTTGGGGGACCATCCCAACCCACTGCAAGCAAGAGCAAGGAGAAAAGAAGGCAGAAGTGGAATGCAAGGAAGGCTAACACTGTACAAAAAAGCAAGGCTTCATGCATTCACTGTAAAAAGGATGGGCATGATGATGAGCATTGTTGGATTCTGCATCCAGAGTTGAGACCTAAGAAATTTGAGGGCAAGAAGAAGAATACTGCTGCAGCGATTCAGAAAGATTTGGGTTCAAACTTGGGAGATGAAACAACCATTGCAGCCACAGGTATAAAAGGTTGTCTGCTTTAGAGAATGTTGAAATCAAGAAGTAGGTGCAGGAGTTGCTCGAAAAAGGGTTCATCAAGCCTAGCACATCACCATGTGGGTCACCAATCGTTTTGGTGAGAAAGAAAGATGGCTCGTGGAGAATGTGCATTGATTACCGAACACTGAATAAGATAACAATAAAAAATCGTTATTCCCTTCTTCACATAGATGATCGTTTAGATCAATTGAAGGAAGTTGTTTATTTCACCAAGCTAGACTTGCACAGTGGATACTATCAGGTCCGAGTGGCGGAACAAGATGCATGAAGACTGCTTTCAAAACAAAGCAGGGATTGTATGGGTGGCTAGTTATGCCTTTTGGCTTAACTAATGCTCCTGCTACTTTCATGAAATTAATGAATGACGTACTCAAACCTATTCTTGATGATTTTGTTATTGTGTATCTAGATAACATTATGATTTTAAAATGTGGGAAGAACACTTAAAGCATGTTAAACAGACACTAGATTTTTTGAAAAGATAAAAACTTCATGTTAAACTCTCAAAATGTGAATTTGGCAAAACATCTCTAAATTATTTGGGTCATATAGTAGGGGGTGCTAAATTGAAGATAGATCCATCTAAAGTGGCAGTGATTGTAAACTGGCCTACACCCAAGTCTGCTATAGAAGTGAGAAGCTTCTTAGGGGCAGAACAATATTGGAGGAAGTTCATATCTAACTTTTCCTCAATTGCAGCTCCCTTACATGCTTTAACAGGATTGAATAAGGTGTTTCAGTGGGGAGGCAAACATCAGAAAGCTTTCGACACTTTGAAAGAAAATATTAGTACAACGCCTGTACTAGCACTGCTTGATTTGCAAAGACTGTTTGAGATCTAAATAGATGCCAGTGACTATGCCATGGGAGCAGTGTTGACACAGCACGATAAACCCATATGTTATCATTCTGAGACTTTTAATCCTGCAGTAGTTAACTATCTTACATATGATAAAAAATTGTATGCATTAGTTCACAGTGTGAAAAAGTGGAAACATTACTTAATGGGAAAAGAGACAATAATACATACTAATCATCAACCACTTCAATTTCTACACTCCCAAGCTAAGTTTCAGCAATCAAGACATTATAGATGGATGGGCTTTCTACAACAGTTTTATTTAGTCATCAGATATAAAAAGGGCATACATAATAAAATTGCAGACATGTTATCTAGACCCATTATAAATGCATCTACTATACTTAAGCATAATTCTGTGCTACATGTAAGCTACATTGAATAATATGCTCAAGATATAGATTTTAAAGATGTATATGCAACTTTAAGTTAAGGCAAAAGAGTAAAAGAATTGGATTATCATGTAATGGACCGACTCTTGTACCATTGTCAGAAATTCTGTATTCCACAAAATGAGAGAGTAAAGATAATTAGAGAAGCACACACTTCTCTGGTATTAGGTCACTTTGGGGTAAGTAAAACTGTTGCACAACTGCACATATTTTGTTATTGGCAAAAAATGAATGAGACAGTTTCTAGATATGTAAGAGGGTGTACTATGTGTGCTAAAAGCAAGCCCAACAACAGAAAACTAGGCTTGTACACTCCATTACCAGTACCTTCTCACACTTGGAAAAGTGTTTCCATGGATTTTGTTGGAGGATTGCCTAAATCTAGGAAAGGTCATGATTATCTATATGTTGTTGTGGATAGGTTTAGCAAAATGTGTATTTTGATACCTTGTAATAAGCAGATTACAACTGAACAAACTACAAAACTGTTCTTTGAACATGTATGGGTTCATTTTGGATTACTTACTTCTATTGTATCTGATCGAGACACCCGATTTGTGGGGAAGTTTTGGTCAAGTATGTGGGAACTAATGGACACCAAACTAAAGAAAAGCATAACTTTTCATCCACAAACTGATGGCCAGACAGAAGTAGTTAACATGACAGTGATCCAGTTACTCAGAGGATATTGCAGCAAACATCCTAAGCTTTGGGATGAACATTTGTGTTATGTGCAGCATGCTTACAATAAAGCAAAACATTCTTTTACACAGAGATCTCCTTTTGAGACATGTTTTGGTTTCACCCCAAGGTCTCCTTTGGATTTTGTCTTTGGTAAAGATACCACAGTTGAGGGACACAGTGATGTGGATAGGGCAACTAGGTTCATTGAACAAATCCAGGAGATCCACCAGGCAGTACAGGAACAGCTGGAAAAGAGCCAAGCCAAATACAAGGCTAGGCATGACAAGCATCGGATGGAGCATAGTTTCCAAGTTGGTGACCAAGTCTGGCTGTATATCAACAAGGATAGGATGAAAGGTGAAGGTTAAAAGCTAAAGCCTATCAGGTATGGACCTTTCAAAATACTTGAGACGAATGGTGAAAATGCTTTTCGCCTTGATCTTCCAGCTTACATGCACATCTACTCAGTTGTAAATGCAGATTGCTTGAGATTGTTTGAACCCTCTCTGATTGAGGGTCCCGAAGAGCAGAGCCAATTGCCTTCTATTGATGACCTTCTACCTGAATATCTTAATGAATTGCAGGAAGACACATTTTTGGACAGGAAGGTGAGGACGATGTGTAGAGGAGATGTTGAGTACCTCAGAGTAGGGCTCAAGGGTTCAAAGCTGAGTAGTGCAAAGTGGATTGAGATTGGACAAGTGAGACAATAGTACCCTCACTTAGTTGACGCTTGAAAACCAACTTTTGGTGGTCCAAAATATTTTTCAGTGGGAAAGTTGTGATCTGAATTGGATCCATGAAGAATAATTAAAGTATCATGACTGTATCAGATTGGGACAAACCTCGAATTCAAGAGCATAAAGTGATCAGGAAAACATCTGAACAGTGGCAGTTGGCAGCCAACGTGGAACGACGAGGACCTCGGTCAAAGCGTGCTGACCGAGGCCCATGGAGACTGCGCAAGAGGCGAAACTAGCACCTGGAAAGCTCGAATCGGGAAAAGGAGGCAGTTTCTAATGCGTGATTAGCATTGTTGGGCGAAACCCCTTGAAATGGAAAGGCCCCGAAGTGATCGGTCACATGGAAGCCAGGGAAACCATGGGAAAAAGCGCAAAAGGCTAAAGGCAGGACCTGTGCTCCGGAAATCGGCGGCATTTATCGAGGGCACCCTTGGGCAGTAAGCATATTTGGCTAAAACCTAGCGATTCTATTCAATGCCCGGCACGTGGAAAGCGGAGGAGAGAGAAAACCGCTACTCATCACATGCTAACGGTTAAGCAAGTCAACCGCGTGAAATGTGCGAATGGCATTAGATCTAGAGGCTCCAGATCTAACGGCTAAGAATGCACCTGATGAAAGAATCATATTTGACAGGGGAATAAGCCGAGATCCATAAATATTTGAGGTCCGATTTGACCGCTGAGGTGGTGGATGAGCCATTTTCCGATGTAACCGAAGAACCGAACCGACGGGGATGAGTTGGCGCAGTTCGGGGAAGGACAAGTGGACACTCCCTGTGAGCCGTTGATGATGACGCCAAGACAGGGAACTCAAAGCGAGTAGCAACAGGTGACCTGATGGAGGAAGAAGAGGAATCGAACAATCATGAGGTCAACTGGCTTTAAAGCCATGAAAAAAGAATAGAAAACACACTGAGAGAAGATGGAGAAGAGAAGAAAAGGAAGAAGACAGAGAAAACGAAGAAAAGAGATTGAAGCAAAAAACAGAAAGACAGAGGACTGAGCTAACCACAGGCAGCGTCGAGCACCAGAGAGCTTGAGAGGTTCAAGCCATCCCTGAGAGGATCTGTCAGGACTGAGCACCACATTGGGTTCCTTCCATTAAAGACCAGAAAGGTCAAAAGCTGGTAAGAACAAGAGTCTGTGCACTCTAGTGGCTTGGGGAATCCAAGAACCACCCTACCAAGCAATTCTGTTTCAGGAGACTCACGTTGAGCTCCTTCATTGTAATTATGTGCTTTAAGACACAATAAAAGAAGGCCACCACTGAAAGTTGGACCGGAGACATAGCCCTAGAGGATAGGGTGAACTCCTTATTAATTTGTTGTATTCTTGTATTTCCTTACTGTGCTTCTCTACTGTTTTCCATTTTCCAATGTCTGTGTATTTTGCAATCTGACCGATCCGTTACCTAAAGTAACATAGACACACACCAGCACATGAGTTTGTAATACCTTCATTCAGTATTAATGCTAATTGGAATAATTTTTGTAGAAATCATTGTTGTTCAATATTATTGAAAGAGCTTGTGTTGCCCAACATTTCATCTTGCTTTGTTATTTTCAATTTTGGATGTATATTGTATGATTTATGTTACATCTTAAACATTTTAAAGTGATTTCTTGTCCCACTCTCATTTTATTAATAAAATTAGTATTTCTGAAAATTATTTTTTTAGCATATTTTCTCCAATGAATTTTCTTTATATATTTTATTTTTTCTTGCGAATTTCTTTAATATCAATAACAAAATTTTTTGTTATATTCATATCATATTTTACATACATACTTGTGGAGTCTATGGATAACAAAGAATGGTTGTTTAAAAATATGTCTGTAAATGTTTGTTATTAATTTGTCTTGATTTCAGATTATTAACTTACAACAGTAAATATGATCATACATTCAATTTTCTTTTAGCTTATTCAACCATTGTAAACAAATTATATATATATATAATTTTGTTGCACAAATATGCTAAATAACTTTCTCTTCTTGAAGGTAAATAAAAGTTGTTGTAAATAAATTGTATTATAATTTTGGGCATTAAACCCTAGGGTTAGTCCCATTATCTCACTAGCCCAATCATATTCAAGGGTGTTTCCAACATAACATAAAAGCTTTGCTCATCAACAAAGGGGACTCATATCACAATCTTGTTATTCTAGATATCAAGCCTTTTCCCTAACAACTCATAAAAGTTTCAAATTAAATCCCTCTTTGTACAAAGAGTCTTCCCTTCATGAAACTTTAAAACATCATTAGATACCTTTCTCCTCCCTTCTATCTGAATCCGCCTCCATTTAGTTTCAAAAAAAACTCAAATGGTTTAAATAAATAATCTCGTAGTGGGAAAAAAACAAACGGGAGGATGACATAAAAGATTTAGTTGACATTGAGTCTAATTAAAAAGACTCATATTATCAAGGATTCTCTGAGGGTGCTTTAGTAGATGTCATGGAGGCTATCAAAGAAGTGGAAGAAAAGGAGATGAAATGTCTCTTCGACAGAGAAAAGGAATGGAGGATGAAAAGTATATCCCTTTGGCTTAAAGTAGGGATGAAAATAAATATTTTGATCAAATTGCAAACCAAAAAAGAAACTATAAATACTATTTATGGTATAAAGAAATCTAATGACTCCTTAGCCACATATTTTAAGGAAATTTCCTCTTAAGGATGTATCTACTTCAAAGGGATATTTCAACAAGAAAATTGTGCTACAATTGTTGAAATTGTAGCAAGGAATGACTTCTTTGACTAGTGCCTTAGTCAAAGATGCTAATTCGAATTCAGTCCCATAGACACTTGAGGTAGTTGTCAGTTAACATGTGTGATGTGGCCTATCACTGAGTTTTTTCTAGCTAATTCGAGTTAGAAGGATTTCAGTGAGTTATGTACTAGTTGATAGCTAAAATTGAGCTATCTAGTCGAGTTAAACTTTAGCGTCTGTTAGTTAACTGATCTCTAGCTATAGAATAGAGATAGACTTGAGTTCTTAATCTTATTTGAGTAGTTTAACTCTTGTTAACTCAACTGAAGCATAGTTAACTAGTTGGAACTACTAATTTTAGCACTAGTAGGTCATGCAATTCAAATTACCTATTGAGATTCAATGAAGCCACGAATCTATTTATTCATTGTACATAGGATTTTTTGTGTGATCTTGAGAAGCAATCAGAGAAATAGAGCTTGAGAAGTAGGCATAGCAATTCTCATGGGAATTGTGCAAGGAAATAGGAAAATTTTCTATTTTTTTGGGTTAGAATTGCACTAGGAAATAGGAGCACCTAGCAGGCCTTATTTTCCTAAGAGATGGGAAAGTCTTGTGTAGAGTTGATAACTATTGCAAGGAGCTTCAGGCTTGAAGCAAATTCTATGTAATAGATAAAATCACTGAGTTGTTTTAATACAAACAAGAGGGGTTTTTCCTAGTTGGGTTCCCTAGATAAATTTTGTGATCTATGTGTGATTGTGTTTCTATTCATTGTTTCCCTTTCACATAAATTTTCGTAGAAAAATCTTGTGTCTTTTGTGATCAATTTGCTCTCATTAGAAGTTGCAAGGTTTCAAGGATTTTCTACATGGTATTAGAGCATAAAACGAGATAGAGACCGAGTTCCTTGATTAGATTCAAAGCGTGTTGAAGAGGAGATTAGTTGGTGTAGAAATTCTACAAGTGGAGGAATCATCTCATCCTATGATTTGAGGACAAAGAATGCATGTGAAGGGAATTTAAATTTCTATGCATGGAAGGACATAATGGATGCTATGTAATATGATAATGGGGTTTTCAAATACAACTGACTCAATGGAAGAAGGACACTGCCAAAACTAAGATGATGATTGTAGAAGGAGTGAGGGATCATATTGTTCCAATGCATGGAAAGGATACATCATTCCAAATGTGAAAGGCCATAACTGATCTATTTGAAAGTAGTATTGATTCCATAAAAAAAAATTGATGAAGAAATTAAAGATTGAAGACAAAGGGTATGATGTAGTATTCAACAATGGGAAGGCCTAACTCAAGCATTTTTCTTCAGGCCAGGTCAAGCAAATTGGTGTCAGGATGGTGAGCCTCTACAAATTAGAGGTATATGCATGTGAAATCTTGAGGTGCAAGGTAGATATTTCTCATAGTAGAGATGTGGTGGTTAAGTGAGAGAAGGATAGAAACCTCAAGATGAAGCCTCAACCAATATCTCATTTCAGTCTAAGCTAGTTGGTAGTTGGGATAACTAGTAGGATGATGATGGGGACTCATTAGAGACTTCATGCGTAAGGAGAATTCGAGCCAAGTGGGAAGAGGATTTGGTTAAGGGAGCTCGAAAGAGAGTTGAGTCTCCCAACATCAAGAAGAAGACACCCAAATACATAGGGTACATGGAACTCTCTATTTCATAAGGAGCAACTGGATCATCAAATAACCTAGGAGAGGTGAAGACAAATCTAGGTAGATGACGGTCTTCCAAAAATCCCTTCTTCACTAAGAGGGAGTGTTGAAATTGTAGCAAGGAATGGCTTCTTTGACTTGTGCCTTAGTCAAAGATGCTAATTTGAATTTAGTCTCATAGATACTTGAGTTTGTTGTCAGTTAACTTGTGTGATGTGGCCTACCACTGAGTTATTGATAGTTAATTTGAGTTAGAAGGATTTCAGTGAGTTGTGTACTAGTTGATAACTAAAGTTTAGCTATCTAGCGGAGCTAAACTCTAGTGTCTATCATTTAACTGATCTCAAGTTCTAGAATATAGATAAACTTGAGATCTTGAGTTTAGTTGAGTAGTTTAACTATTTTTAACTCAATTGATTCTTAGTTAACTAGTTACAGCTACTAAGTTAGCCCTGGTAGGTCATGCAATTCAAGTTTCCTATTGAGATTGGATGAAGGAACGCATCTATTTATTCATTTTACATAATATTTTGTGTGTAGGCTTGAGAAGCATGCATAAATAGAGAATAAAGTAGAGCAATGGAGCATGAGAAGCAAGCAAAGCATTTTTCTTTGGATTTGCACAAGGAAATAGGAGAAATTCCTAATTTTAAGGGCATAATTGCACTAGGAAATAGGAGCTCATAGTAGGCCTTAATTTCCTAAGTGTTTGGCAAGTCTTATGTAGAGTTGAGCAATATTACAGGGAGCTTGAGACTTGAAGCAAATTCTATGTAATAGATCAGATTCTCAGTTTATTTAATACAAGCAAGAAGGGTTTTTCCTTGTTGGGTTCCCCAGATAAATTTTGTGATCTATGTGTGATTATGTTTCTATTAATTTTTTTCCTTCCACGAAATTTTTGGGAGAGAAACTGGTGTCTTTTGTGATCAATTTCCTCTCATTAGTAGTTGCAAGGTTTTGAAGGATTTTCTACAACAATTAGGTAGATATTGGAGTAGGTATGTTATCTCCTAGTTTCATCAATTATGAAGGAAAGTAATCTCTTATGGATGAAGTTACAAAACCTAACCTTGAAAAGGTACTACATAATTTTTAAAAATGTAAGAGACTGAGGCCAAACAACTTCCCTAACAAATTCTACTTAGAATGCTATGATTTTTTGGGGCAAGATCTACTCTTCATTTTTGAGTACTGTAGGATTTCTAGGATAACTCTTTCCCCTTTCATTCTATACAAAGTGCATCTATCCAAATATTTTAACTAGGTAAGATAGTTTTACATCAAGCTACTACTAATTCATATAAGTTCTTGTCACTCTTTTGTCTCTTTGATTACGAGTTGCATTAACACCTCATATTTTTGTTTTGATAAATGGGGCCACTTCCCCTTCTTCCATGGGCAAATGATAAGGTTTCCCTTTATCTCCTCTTCACATTCCCCTTGTTGCAGAAGGCCTCCATAGGCCTATTTCAGATGCAACGCACAAGGGTAGATATAAGGGAATCTCTATTGCCTCCTACAATACTCTAACTCATCTACTCTTTGCAAATGACATCCTAATATTCTTATATGGTTCTCTAGGTCCTATGCATGCTCTCAAAGCTCTCTTCAACACTTCTTCTTCTCAAGGCATGGTTATCAACCAGGAAAATTATTCCATTTTTGGATGGGGATATATAAGAGAGTAAAGCTATAATTGGCAGATATTTTCTCCTGTACTCTTTTAAAGCTAAATGAAGGGATAAAATATTTGGGTTTAATTCTAAAACTAAATATATATAAAAAAATGAGATTGGATTTGGCTACATTAAAATGTGGAGAAGAGAATCAATGTCTAGTGCAATAAATTTTTATCAAGGATTGTTAGGCTAGTCCTTTGTAAATCTATAATTGAACGCATTCTTGACTACGAGGCCTCTTTAGTTGGGATATCCCTTTGTGTTTTTCACAAAATCAAACATATTCCCATTTGTTTCTTGTGGGTAGTAGAAGAGGGAAGAGAAAATGTTGTCCTCACTAATTGGAACACTATTGTTGTACCAAAATAATAGGGTGGCTCGATATTACAAAATTGGATATGTTTTAAAAATATCTAGTATCAAATGGGGAGCAAAAAATTATACAAGATGATGGTCTATCGCCCTAAATCATTTAACATAAATATGCCAATCCACTATCTACTTTGGATTGGATTAGATCTCCCAAAAAATTGGTATCCAATAGAACTATCATATGGAAGGCTATTGTACAATATTTTTCTCTCATGAAAGTACCCTTGGATAGGGTGCCAACATTGGAACTTGCTTCTTGATCCACTAATATAGCTTTTAAATGATGAAAAGATTGTTTATTTGAATCATATCTATCCATAACTTTCCTTATGGAAAAAGGAATTAGATGTATTTTCATCATTTGCATATAGAAGAGCCTTTGTTGAAGCCAATCAATATGTTTGGGGTTTGAAATTTTCCAATGTAATCTTATCAGAGAGTTAGAACCAATTGATTTTGACCCCCAACCCACATGGAGTATACTCTCTAAAAATCAGATACCTTTCTCTAGCATGGAAAATTGAATTAATGAGTCCCCATGGTGGGGGAAAGGATATGGAAATTGAATTTCCTCCCAAATCTAAACTTTTTATGTAGGTTTTACTAAAAAATAAAGCCCCAACATTGACAATCAACAAAAAATATCTTTTAGTGGGCTCAATATATCCCCCCTTCTACCGATTTTCTTTACAAACAATGTACCATTTGTTCATTGGTTTTCTCTTCACACACACCGTATGGGGGGGAATTTGTCTTCATGGATACAATCATACACTTTGGAAGGTATTTCTATAGATCTATGTTTCAAAAGTTGGTTATTATGGACTCAAAACGTACACCATAAATCTCTCCCACTTATCATGATATGGGGGACTTGGTTCAAAAGAACACAACCCTTTGTTAAGACAAGGCCCCGTCCTCTTATAAAGGTTTCTCTCCATACTCTAGCTATTGCAATTTCTTTAAAGCAATATGATCCTCTAAAGCCTCAAAAATATATTTCAAATATGGATATTAAAAAATAATTCCCTTAAGCCTTCTTTATGGGGTAGCCTAAGGCTTTCCTAGTGTAGATGGAGTAGGGGGTGATCTACATACTTATGATAACATTTTTTGACTTTCTATAAATGTTTGGATTGCTTCAAATAATTTTGTGGAATTATTTGCACTAAAGCTAATCGTATAGTTAGCACATGAGAAAAAGATCACTCATATACATATTTATGCAGACTGTCAAATTGTAATAAGTTCATGTAGTATCCCGTTTCAGAGATATTCTCCAAAACCCCAGTAACTCCAACCAAATACGTACCAATGATATAATAACCAGGAAACTCAAAATGATAAAAATAATAGTGGTGCAATATATAATAATATAATCATGCAATATAAGCAGATACTCAAGAAATGCAAGAGAAATGCTAAGCCATTTTATTATACTGAGCAATAGAATGAGTACAGGAGATGATTAGAAAGATGGCACCTCGACTTGCACAAGGAAAGTGAAGAACTACACTCAGAATAGCAAAGGAATGGCCTGTCTCAGAAATGTGTAAGAGCTGCTGGAGAACTTCCGTGCTGCTACTGCTGTTGGAAATCAAATGAGGATTTGGGGCTGTTACCCTCCTCGTAAAAAGTTGAAACTCTGGAATCGGACTCTACTCAAGAAACCCAGAAAAACCCAAAAAGCTTTCATGGAATAGCCGACCCCTGAAAATCACCCCCTTGGGGTTCTGCGTAGTCCCACAATGCACTGCACTGCCACTGAATGAAACCCTCCAAAAACCTGCCTGAAACCTCTGCCAAAACTCTCCAATACATAAGGGATGATCCCCTACTCAATCTCCCAGCACGAATCCTACTGCAAACCCTCAATCCAGAACTCCTGCTAGAAAGAACTGCATCATCCCTCTCAATGCTGTGCAGTCCTCCAAGGTGCTCAATCCTCTTACCAAAATGCTAATGAAACTACTACTGAAATGCTAATGGAAATACCTTGCTCGAGCAGGCACTCAAAGTCCCCCGGGGCTAAGGGTGAGATCTCCAAACGGAGACACTCAATGCACTAAACAGTGTTGTAGATTAGCTAATTAGCTAAACAGCCAGCGTGCTCTAAGTCGAAGTGACTATCTCAAATGCTCATAACTGAATGAAAAAATGAGGAAGCTTCTCTTTCCTTTATAGCCTTTGCCTCTCTCAATCCCAAGGCCCACCTTCTCTAGCGTAAGTCCTTTCTTGCCACGTGTTTCTTCCCTTCTGCACAGTCTCTCCAAGTGTCTATGTGGGCTCCATCTCTGTGTCCCCCTTTGGCCCCCTTGCCTCCCCTTTAAGTCACAACGTTGTGCTACTAGGAAGTGACTTTTATTCTAAAGGTGCGTCATGTCCCCTTTCCCTCACCTTTTTATTCATAAATAACTATAAAAGGAAAAAATAAGCAAAATCGAATATTCCAATTAGCCATGGCTAATTAGGAGTATTACAGTCTCCCCCGGCAAAATGTTGCTTGTCCTCAAGCAACTGAAGTGATGGATGCTACAATATTTTCTCGCTCTCCCAAGTGGCATCCTCATCCGGGAAATTCTTCCACCTCACCAAGAATTCCCAGACCGTCCTGCTCCACAGCTGCCTCTCCCTGGTATCAATAATAACCTCTGGCTACAACACCAAATTCCCCTCATCATCCATGGGTGGTAGCTCATCTGTCACTGTCACCTGCTGCCCCAATGCCTTCTTCAGGCATGATACATGAAAAGCATTATGAATCTTGCTGCCTTGGGGCAGCTCCAACTCATATGCAACCTGTCCAATCCTGCGTATCACCCTGTATGGCCCATAAAAGCGGGGCTTGAGCTTCTTAGCCCCCTTCTGCTTCAGTGACGACTGTCGGTATGGCTGTAATCGTAGGTAGACCATGTCCCCTACCTCAAACTGTCTCTCCACTTGACCCCTGTTAGCATACAGCTTCTGCTGATTTTGCGCTGTAGCGATGTTATCCTTGAGAGCTCGGAGGATATCCTGACTCTCTTGGATCCAAATCTTGGCTCTCGGAGCCTTGCTATCACCAAACATCATGTCACGAAAAGATAAGGGAGGATACCCATACAAAGCATAGAATGGTGACATACCAATGGACATGTGATGTGTAGTGTTGTAGCAGTACTCCCCTAGATGCAACCACTTCAGCCACGCCCTCTGTTTCCCACTGACATAGTTACGCAAGTAGCCCTCCTTCCACTTGTTAACTATCTCTGTCTGTCCGTTTGTTTGTGGGTGATAACTAGTACTCGATGTCAACTCCATCCCCACTAATTGAAAAAGCTCCTACCAAAACCCGCTCATGAAACGGTTGTCCCTGTCACTGACGATGGTCTTAGGAAGACCATGTAGCCTGAACACCTCTCTAAAGAACAGCTCGACCACCTATGTTGCTGTGTAGTCTGCGGATATGGCAAATAAATGTGCGTACTTCATCAGTCGGTCAATGACGACAAAGATACAATCCTTGCCCTGTACCATGGGCAACCCTGTGATGAAGTCCATTGAAATATTCTCCCATTTCCCCTCCGGAATGGGAAGAGCCTGCAATAAACCTGCAGGATCGCTCATCTCCCCCTTGTTCTTCTGACAAACGTCGCACTCCAAGATATGTTGGAGTACATCCTCCTTGAGGCCCTTCCATGAGAACCTCTGTCTGATGGCCCTGTAGGTTTTGGTAAACCCCTGATGGCCTGCTAATGGTGAATCATGTGATGCCTAGAGTATCTTCTTCTTTAACTGAGATCCCTCAGTCAATAAGATCCAATCCCTGTAGTAGATGATCTCATTGACCACCCTGTACCTATCATCCTCCACTTGCCCATCCAAAACCTCACATGCAAACCTGTCCTTGGAGTACTCAATTAAGAGTTGAGCCCTCCAGTCCATGTCCAAGCTCATAAGAGACAACGTGGCTGGTCTACATGAAAGAGAATCTGCTACCACGTTGTTCTTACCCTTGACATACTCAATGTCAATTTTATATGCTTGGATCTTGCTGATCCACTTCTGCTACCTCTCCTGTAGCTGTTTCTGCTCCAAAAAGAATCTGAGGCTGTTGTGATCAATCCTCACCCTGAACCTATTACCCACTAAATACTGCCGGAACTTGGCTAATGCATGCATGATGGCCAACATCTCCTTGTCGTATATAGAATACAACCTCTCATGCGGAAGGAGCCTTCGGCTCTCATAGGCTATAGGGTGACCTCTTTGCATCAATACTACATCGATCCCCTCTCCCGATGTGTCACACTCCAAAACAAATGGTTGCATGAAATCTGGCAATGTAAGCACTGGGCAGCTGCTCATAACCTCCTTGAGCCTGTCAAAGTCTCGCTGCGCTGTATCCGTCCAACTGAAAGCCCCCTTACTCGTCAAATCTGTCAGGGGTGCAGCACGCTGTGAGAAACTCTTGACGAACTTCCGGTAGTAAGTACAAATGCCAATGAATCCCTAGAGTTCTGTCATGCTCCTCGGCTCCGACCACTCTCTAATGGCCTTAATCTTCTCCTCGTGGACTCTCACGCCATCCACGCCTATGATGTGCCCCAAATACAACATCTCCATCAATCTAAACTCACACTTGGAGAGTTTGGCATAGAATTGTTGCTCCTACAAGATACACAACATTGTCTCAATGTGCTGGAGATGCTCCTCCCAAGTCCTGCTGTAAATGAGAATGTCATCAAAGAATACCAACACAAACTTCCTCAAGTGACTGCGGAAGATGTGATGCATGCAGGACTGAAATGTGGCGGGGGTGTTGGTTAGCCCAAAGGGCATCACCAAGAACTCAAAGTGCCCATAGTGACATCTGAAGGCAGTCTTGGGAATGTCCTACTCCCTCATGTGAATCTGATGGTACCCAGATCTCAAATCAATCTTTGAGAAGAACCGTGCTCCTGTCAACTCATCCATCAACTCGTTGATCCTAGGTATGGGATACTTGTTCTTCAATGTCTTCTTGTTCAGGGCCCTGTAGTCAATGCACATCCTCAATGTGTCGTTCTTCTTCGTCACCAACACCACGGAAGAAGCTAAAGGACTCATGCTCAGCCAAATGTGCCCAAGGGCCAGCAACTCCTGAATGGCCCGCTCAATCTCATCCCGATAGGCCTTGGGATGCCTATAGGGGGTAGTAATCACGGCCTGTATACCCTCAATGGTGTGCTCAAATCCCCGATCTGGTGGCTGTCCCAGCAGAATCTCCCCAAACACTATGGCATACCGGTCAAGGATGGACTGTATCTCTGGATGCACCATCTGCCCTGTAGTCCCTACCTTTGATGCACGCAGCTCCACTGCCCACTCTACATCTCCCTTCTGGAAGACTACCTCCATCCGATGAGCCGAAATAGTCTAAGGCGGATATGTGTGTTGTCCCCGTATCTTCTCATGCCTCTTCTCATCATCCCACTCCATCTCTAGGGTCTTCCAATCCACCGTGACCTTCCCTAGAGTGATGAGCCACTGAACACCCAATATCATGTTGGTGTCAGGAATATCGATCACGAAAAATTAGTTAGTCAATGTGTAGGTGCCCATCGTCACTGATAGCTCTGGAACATATCGAGCACACATCATGGTCTAATCTCCTGGGACCAAGAATGAAAACCCATTGAAGCACACTATCTGTATACCTCTCTGCTCAACCATCTGTGCATCGATGAAGTTGTGGGTTGCCCCACTGTCAACCAAAACTGATACTTGCTGGCCATGTACTGTCCCCCGTACACGTAGCGTCAGATACTTGGGAACTCCTCGCAATGCTGCAAGGGCTCCTCGGGTAGGTGAAAAAGATGCACCACCTGCTGCTGGCAGTGGTGGTGGCAAAGGTCCCTGCACGACATGATTATCTCCTACCTCCACGTCATCCTCATCATCCTCTTCCCCACTGCTCTCGGAGAAGACCTCAATAAAATGTGCTTTGCCAGTAGCACATCTATGTTTTGGTGCCCATGGCTCCTGATAGGTGAAGCACAACCGCTTCTTCTTTAGCTCCCTCCTAGCATCATCATCAATCTGCACTCGCCCTGGATTCCCCTTTGGAGATGGAATCCTCACATCCTTCCCCTTAGACTGGAAAGTCTGTCTCTGGGGGTAAGGTGTCCGGGTCTTGGTTAAGACATCTTGTAAGTCCCAGGTCCTACTAATAGCGTCCTAGAGTGTGGCTGGTCTAGTGGATCGGACTAAACCCCGAAGTGGCTTTGCTAACCCCTCAACATACATATAGATCCTCCGTGCTGTGGATAGATTTGGCACCATCATTGAGACCCTCAAGAAATTTTCAATCTAGGTCTCTAGGCTCCCTATATGTTTGAGCCTCGTCAGCTCAACAAAATTCTGGTCTGGATCCCTCTGATCAAATCGCTCCATCAATCTCCTGGTGAACTCGGCATATGTCGTCACTGTGGAGTGTTTGAGTGTAACCATCCCATGAAACCACCAATCCTGAGCCCCACCATCCAAATGCAATGTTGCCACCTTGATGGCCTCTGTCTCTGACATCTGGTTAAGCTGGAAATAAATGTCCAGCTTCTCCACCCAAGACTTTGTCGAACTGTTTGATGAACCATAAAACATAGGCAAGTGGAATCTACTCACTGCACGGTCGGTGTCACCATCATGGTAATGCTGGTACCCTATGTGATGGTTGCGGGGTCTACTATCCCGCTGGAGCTGAACAAAGTCTCTGAATGAGAGGGCTTCCCTGAACTCCTGCCCATAGGCTTGGTAATTTGCAAAATAATCGCCCATATGTCCGGGCTCTGCCTCCTGCTGGGCTATGGCCCCTGTGTCTTCTCCTAAGAAAATGGGCATGGTAGAGCATGTAAGGGCATGTGAGGCCACCTGCTATGCAGTATCACGTTGCTCTGACAAATGGTGGGATGCGTGTTGGGTTGTGTTATATTCTTTCCACGAAGTTAATAGGGGGTTTGAAGGACACCCGTAACCCCACTTTATGGGGTCCAGGGCAGCGCCCCGGAAAATTTTGGTTTTGGACCATATGTTAGGTTGGGCGGACCCACCTATGGTTTTGTGCATGATTTTCACACATGTTTTTTGGATGCGATGGTTTTTTCGGTCCATGGTATTGGATGCTTCGGCATGTATAAATATGTATTGTAACATTGAAAGGAATATAATGAAAAATCAAGCTGGTAGTCCCGGTTTTGGGATCCAGGGAAAAATCTTTGTGCATATGTGTTTTATGGGTTATGCTCTCGCATTGTTTATTTTCTTCATTTAAGAATTCATATGCAGGTAATTTCTGTACAGGGTTAAAACGTACATTTGGTATCAGAGCTATTTTGGCTTCAAGGGGACGCCTTTGTTGCTGAGGGGTTTCGCTCGGGCCTGTGGTAGACCCTGTTCAGTGGGAGATCTGCGAGATCGATTCTAGTGGTGAAAGAAGATGGCAAGCAATGGAAAGATAGAGATTGAGAAGTTCAATGGTCAGAATTTTGAGTTGTGGAAACTCAAGATGGAGGATCTGTTGGTGGATAAAGATCAATGGATCACGGTAGATCCGGGTACTAAACCATCGGGAGTGACCGATGAAGAATGGAAGAAGTTGGATCGGAAGGCAAAGAGCACAATACGATTGTGTGTCTCGGATTCAGTATTGCTGAATGTATCAGGGGAAGCTACGGCAAAGGCTTTGTGGGTCAAGTTAGGGACTTTGTACCAATCTAAGTCTCTGGTGAATAAACTGTTCTTGTGGAAAAAGCTGTATAACTTGAGGATGAAAGATGGAGACTCGGTGACAGAGCATCTAAATGCGTTTAATACTGTGGTAAGTCAGTTATTATCTGTTGATATTAAAATTTCAGATGAAGATAATTGCATCAGTCTGTTGTGTTCTCTACCAGATTCATGGGATAGTCTGGTTATTGCAATAGGTAGCAATGCAACTGCTTTACAGTTTGATGAAATAGTCTCAGCCTTGCTGACGGAGGAGATGAGACGGAAAAATATGGACAACCAAAATGGTGATGCCTTGTCTGTACGAGGACAGTCCCAGAACAGAAACAAAAATAAGTCATCGAGTGGGAGATCTAAATCTCCAGGAAAACCTACAAAGATGGTGTGCTAGAAATGCGGAAAGGAAGGGCACTTCAGAAGGGATTGTAAATCTAAAGCTCCTGATAAAGGAAAGGGATCTGATGATGCTCCTTCTGCAGAGGCGAAAACCACCTCAGATGAAGGTGGGGATGTGTACTTGGCTTCTTCAAGTACACATGTAGATCATGAGGCATGGTTGATTGACTCAGGTGCATCCTTTCACTTCACTCCCCATAGAGAGTGGTTCTGCAAGTATGAGAAATACGATGGTGGTGATGTCTTCTTAGGAGATGATACGAAGGCTAGAATCATTGGTCGGGGAAAAGTAAAGTTGAAGTTGCAAGGTGGAAGGGTTAGAACACTTCCGGGTGTTCTACATATTCCTGCATTGGCCAGAAATCTGATTTCTGTAAGCAAGTTGGATGATGCAGGTGTAAAGACGGTGTTTGAGAAAGATACCTGCAAGATGGTTCGAGGAGCACTGATATTGATGCGGGGAGTTCGGATTGGAACTCTGTACAAGATGCAAGGTAGCACTGTTGTTGATGGGTGCAATAGTTCTATGGTTCCTGAAAATGGAGTAGAAAATCTAGTGGTCTCTGGAGAGAAGACCATGTTGTGGCATCAAAGGCTTGGACATATTGGAGAGAAGGGCCTTCGAATACTTCATGGTAAAGGTATGGTAGAAGGTATGAATAATAGCTCTCTGGATTTTGATTTCTGTGAAAATTGTGTATATGGGAAGCAGAATCGGGTGAGTTTCCCCTCTGGTGGTAAGAGGACGAAACAGATATTAGAGCTTGTGCACAGTGATGTGTTTGGACCTATGAAGGTTCCATCACTGGGTAAGTCTGTGTACTATGTATCATTCATAGATGACTTCTCAAGGAATACATGGATATATTTTCTTAAGAAGAAATCTGAAGTCTTTGACAGGTTTAAAGAATTTAAGGCTCTGGTGGAAAATCAGACAGAGAAGAAGATAAAGGTGCTGAGGACAGATAATGGTGGAGAATTTTGCAGCAAGGAATTTGAAGAATTTTGTAAGAAGTGTGGTATAGCACGGCAGAAGACTACTCCATATACACCTCAGCAAAATGGAGTCGCAGAAAGAATGAACAAGACGTTGATGGAAAGGGCAAGAAGCATGCTCAGTGGTGCCGGGTTAGGACAGGAATTCTGGGCAGAGGCGGTGGATACTGCATGTTACCTGATCAACAGATCACCTTCATCAGCGTTGGAGGATAAGACTCCATAAGAAGTATGGACTGGTAAGAAACCCTCTCTTTCACATCTAAGGGTATTTGGATGTGATGCATATGTACATGTTCCAAAGGAGAAATGAACCAAGTTGGATAGTAAATCTGAAAAGTGCATCTTTATTGGGTATAAGGATGGTTTAAAGGGTTATAAGATTTGGAACCCAGTCACACGGAAGGTTGTGTACAGCCGAGATGTGGTGTATAGAGAGGTAAAAGATGTTATTCAACATGAAGTCCAACCAAAGGAACCTGAGAAGATAGAGTTTGAGCCAAAGGAGGAAGAATCAGACTCTACAGCAGAGGAGGAATCAGAAGATGAAGAGCCACAAACTCTGGCTGTGAGAAGATCAGTTCGAGAAAGAAGGCAACCAGAAAGGTATAGTCCATCTGCTTTTGCTTTGTCTGATACTGATGATGATCCCAGAACTGTGAAGGAAGCAGTGGATTCAGAGGATGGAAAAGTCTGGAAAGAGGCCATGGTTGATGAAATGGCATCTTTGCACAAAAATCAGGCTTGGGATCTGGTGGAATTGCTGGCTGGAAGGAAACCCATTGGCAGCAAATGGGTGTTCAAGAAGAAGACAAATGCGGAAGGAAAGGTGGAGAAATACAAATCTCGGTTGGTAGCAAAAGGTTATTCCCAGGTGCCGGGAATTGATTTTGGTGATATTTTTTCTCCTGTTGCCAAGGTAACTTCTATTAGATTACTTTTATCTGATGCTGCTGCTTTTGATTTTGAGGTAGAACAGATGGATGTGAAGACAACATTTCTTCACGGGGATTTGGAAGATGAAATCTACATGAAGCAACCTGAAGGTTTTGCGGTGAAGGGTAAGAAAGAACTGGTATGCAAGTTAAAGAAGTCTCTGTATGGGTTAAAACAGTCACCAAGGATGTGGTATCAGAAATTTGATACATTTATACGGGGACTTGGCTTCACCAGAAGCAAAGCAGATCATTGTGTGTATTTTAAATTAATTGGTGACCGTGTTATTTATCTGGTCTTGTATGTGGATGATATGTTGCTGGTTGGAAATGACAAAGAAATTATCCAGGATTTGAAGACCCAATTGTCCTCCAAATTCGACATGAAAGATCTTGGTGCTGCAAACTATATTTTGGGCATGGAAATTAAAAGAGATTGGTCAAAGAGGAAGCTCTGGTTAAACCAGAGGAAGTATGTCGAGACAATACTGCAGAGGTTTAATATGCAGGATAGTAAACCGATGAAGGTTCCTATTCCTGTAGGTGTGAGGTTATCTGCTGAACAGTGTCCGAAGACACAAGAAGAGGAAGAGGACATGTCTCGTGTTCCATATGCAAGTGCAGTGGGTAGCCTGATGTATGAAATGGTCTGTACTAGACCAGACATTGCACATGCAGTGGGAGTATTGAGCAGGTTTATGTCAAAACCTGGGAAGGAGCACTGGACAACAGTGAAGCGGGTTTTCAGGTATTTGCGTGGCACTAGTGATTATGGTTTGTGCTACCAAGGAAGACCAGGATTGGACAGAGTGTTGGATATTCATGGCTTTGTTGATGCAGACTGGGCTGGAGATCTGGATCAGAGAATATCTACAAGTGGGTATGTGTTTAACCTATTTGGAGGTGCAGTCAGTTGGATGAGTAAGAAACAATCTGTAGTGGCACTATCAACTACAGAGGCAGAATACATGGCAACCACTCATGTAAGCAAGGAAGCAGTTTGGTTGCAGAGATTGTGTTCAAGTATGGGGTTAGTACAGGGAGAGACTGTGACAGCCAAAGTGCAATTTTCTTGGCAAAGAACCCTGCTTATCATTCAAAGACAAAGCACATTGATGTTCAGTATCACTTTGTGAGGGATATGATAGAAGACAGGAAGGTGTTGTTGGTAAAGGTGGACACTTTGAAGAATACTGCAGATGCATTGACAAAATCTGTGAGCTCTGAGAAGTTCTCTTGGTGTAGAGAAGCAATGGGAATCTCAGGGCTGAAAAAATGACTAAGCTCTCCTGTGGCCCCCTGTGGAAAGAAAACAACAAGTGGGAGATTGTTGGGTTGTGTTATATTCTTTCCACGAAGTTAATAGGGGGTTTGAAGGACACCCGTAACCCCACTTTATGGGGTCCGGGGCAGCGCCCCGGAAAATTTTGGTTTTGGACCATATGTTAGGTTGGGCGGACCCACCTATGGTTTTGTGCATGATTTTCACACATGTTTTTTGGACGCGATGGTTTTTTCGGTCCATGGTATTGGACGCGATGGTTTTCGGTCCATGGTATTGGATGCTTCGGCATGTATAAATATGTATTGTAACATTGAAAGGAATATAATGAAAAATCAAGCTGGTAGTCCCGGTTTTGGGATCTAGGGAAAAATCTCTGTGCGTATGTGTTTTATGGGTTATGCTCTCGCATTGTTTATTTTCTTTGTTTAAGAATTCGTATGCAGGTAATTTCTGTACAGGGTTAAAACCTACAATGCGCCTGATCCCTCACCAACCTAAAAAACCCGTGGGCTTTCACGATGTCTAGCCTCTGCTGCCATGAATCTCTGCCCCATCACCTCAATCTGCCTCGATAGATCCTGTACTGATTTGAGGAGCATATCTGCAAATCTCTTCCCATCCTCATCTGCCATTGGATCCCCCTACTCTGCATCCACCCTAGGCTCCTTCTATTCTGCGTCCACCATAGGCTCCTCCTATTCTACGTCCACCACCGGAACACAGTCTCCCTCTCCGTAGGTATTCTCCAACCTATGCCCAGTGTCTCTGTATCTCCTACCTCTGTAACAGATGTATGGTTTTCCCCTCGGTGTCATAGATTGCTAGCTCCATAGGCTGAGCTAGATCTATGCTCTGATACCACTGTAATATCCCGTTTCAGAGATATTCTCCAAAACCCCAATAAACTCCAACTAAATATGTACCAATGATATAATAATCGGGAAACTCAAAATGATAAAAATAACAGTGGTGCAATATATAATAATATAATCATGCAATATAAGCAGATACTCAAGAAATGCAGAGAGAAATGCTAAGCCATTTTATTATACTAAGCAATAGAATGAGTACAGGAGGTGATAAAAAAGATGGCACCTCGACTTGCACAAGGCAAGTGAAGAAATACACTCAGAATAACAAAGGAATGGCCTCTCTCAGAACTGCGTGGAAGCTACTGAAGAACTGTCGTGCTGTTGCTGCTGCTGGAAATCAAATGAGGATTTGGGGCTATTCCCTTCCTCCGAAGAAGCTGAAACTCTGGAATTGGACTCTACTCAAGAAACCCAGAAAAACCTAGAAAGCTTTCTTGGAATAGTCGACCCCCGAAAATCACCCCCTTGGGGTTCTGCGCAGTCCCACAATGCTCTGCACTGCCACTGAATGAAACCCTCCAGAAACCTACCTGAAACCTTTGCCAAAACTCTCCAATATGCAAGGGCTGATCCCCTGCTCAATCTCCCAGCACGAATCCTACTGCAAACCCTCAATCCAGAACTCCTGCCAGAAAGAACTGCATCATCCCTCTCAGTGTTGCGCAGTCCTCCAAGGTGCTCAATCCTCTTGCCAAAATGATGATGAAACTACTGCTGAAATGCTAATGGAAATACCTAACCAAGCAGGCACTTGAAGTCCCCCAGGGCTAAGGGTGAGATCTCCGAACGGAGACACTCAATGCACTAAACAGTGCTACAGACTAGCTAAACAGCTAGCGTGCTCTAAGTCGAAGTGACTATCTCAGATGCTCATAACTGAATGACAAAATGAGGAAGCTCCTCTTTCCTTTATAGACTTTGCCTCTCTCAATCCCAAGGCTCACCTTCTCGAGCGTAATTCCTTTCTTGCCACGTGTTTCTTCCCTTCTGTGCAGTCTCTCCAAGTGTGTACGTGGGCTCCATCTCTGCATCCCCTTTTGGCTCCCTTGGCTCCCCTTTAAGTCACAACGTTTTGCTACTAGGAAGTGACTTTTGTTCTAAAGGTGATTCATGTCCCCTTTTCCTCACCTTTTTATTCATAAATAATTATAGAAGGAAAAAATAAGCAAAATCGAATATTCCAATTAGCCATGGCTAATTAGGAATGTTATAGTTCGATAAAGGGAACAACATAAATAAAAAAATACTCTCTCCATCCCCTTTAGAAAAAAATATGTTAGTTGCTTTCTTTTTCCCCTTAGATAATGTTTGACCATGTTTATGGGTATAGGAATTCAGAAGAAGATGCAGCTTCTCAAAAGCTAGGTTGGATATGGACCAAGACACATGCAAGATCACAACAATATGAACTTCTTCTCAACCCTTCAATCTAATTGACACTTCTCATAGTAGCACACAATTTTTATTTTTTTTAATTTTTTTTCATATGTGGACTCTTTTGAGAGCAAACATTGTAACAAGATATATTTGTATATTTGCTTGTGCCTTCTTATGAGAGTGCATGAGTGTATTATAAGATATGCATATAGAAAACTGATATATAAGAGGAAGTAGATGAAGATAGGAGAATTCCATAAATTTTTTTGACTTTTTAAATTGTTACAAGAGATTACATACCATTGGAATGTTATAAAGAATTCATCTTGGGGGTAGTTCAATTGGTGATTGAAGTAATGCAAGTCTTGTGAAAATTGAGAGGTCTAAGGTTCAAATCCGAGTTTGAAATTATAATGGTTCTTTTTTGTTAAAAAATATAATTTTCCCTCAAACTATTATTATAAAATATATACATTATACACTAAGAATGTAATACAAATTTGAAAATTATCACATTTAATTGCAGTTTTAAAATTTGTAATTTAATAAATTTATTACTATTAGTATAAAATATATACATTAAAAATGTAATACAAATTTGAAAATTATCATATTTAATTGCAAATTTCAAATTTGTAATTTAATAAATTTATTAAATTTTCAAGAAAATTATATTATTAAATTTTAATAAAAAAAAAAAAAAAATTATTACTATTTCACCGAATAAAATAACCATTTCATAAATATCACAGAAGATAACTCAAATATTCCAAATATAAGTATTTGGAAATAAATAAAATTTCTCAATAAATAAACTAGATATAAACAAAGATACATGCAAAATCACTCAAAATAAATAAAGACAATAATATGAACTACTTCTCAACCTTTAGTTCTAATTGACGCTTTTAATAATAGCATACAATTTTATTTGTCTTTTCATATTGGAGAGTTGTGAGAGTAAACAATGTAACAAGATCTATTTATATATTTGCTGGTGCCTTTTTCAGAAAATGCATGAGCGTATTTGAAAATGTGTATAAAAAAAATGATATAAGAGAGGAAGTAGATGAAGAGAAGAGGATTTAATAAAATGTTTTTGACCTTTTAAACTATTACAAGAAGTACATGCATAGGAATGCTATAAAGCATTTAAAGTTTGTAATTTGCTTTATATGCTATAAAGCATTTACAATTTTGTTTATTTATATAAATATAATTACAATTTTATTTTTATTGTGGAAAAATATAATATATTAATTTAGTATTATTATTTATTTTAAATATTTTTATTATTTTATATATATATGAGTTGTTTTTAGGCTGATGGAATTGCAGAGTTACCCATCAAACTTGTGATTTCAATAAATTCCTACCGGATTTTAGAGAAATTAGACTGGAAAAACCCATCGGAAAAACTTCCAAAAAATAGCACTAAAGGCAACTCATATATACATATATATACTATATAAATTTTAATGGTAGTTTTAAAATTTGCAATTTATTAAATTTTATCAAGATAAATAAAAAAAAAGATAAAATTGAATGGAAGAGTTTTCAAATTTAAGAAATTGAAAATTATTTCATAAAAGTCACAAGAGCCAGCTTACAATATGTCTTTAGACTTGAACCCACTTAGCTCGGACATATAGTTGCGACTATTTCACCAAATAGAACAACTATTTCATAAATGTCAGAGATAGTTGCCATTATTTCCCCAAATAGAACAACTATTTCATAAATATCATAAGTGTCAGCTTACAACATGTCTTTGGAGACACGCACTCAACTAGGGACATGAAACATATGCTATACCACTCCAGCTAAGTTCCTTGGACTAAATTTGGGTACAACCTAACATGTTACCTTACTAAATTTGAAGTGAGTGAAGAGGATAACAACAATTCCACTCAACCACCCAAGTTACACTAAATTGACTTTAATAATATTTTTTTTTCTATTGGTGAGATCTATCATGTTACTTACCTAAATTAACTTTTTGAAAAAAAAAATTATTCTAATATTTCATAACACAACCATCTACAATTATATAAAATAATTTATGAACAATTTGTAATTAATTAGAAATAATTTAAATTTTTTTGTAATCTATTATTATTAAAAAAAATTATAGTTATATTTGAGAAAATAATTATTATAAAAAAATTTTATAGTTATATTTGAGAAACTAATTGTATTAATTAAAATATTTATTGTTTTCATAAAAATATTAATATTAAAAATAAATATTACACAATTTAAATGTAATATAAATTAAAAAATCACTATATTTAATTTCAATTTCAAAAATTTTATTTAATAAATTTCGTAAAAAATATGTTATTAAATTTATAATAAATAAAGAAAAATAACAAAATCGCATGAACGAATTCTCTTAACAATTCTAAAAAAATGTGAATGGAAAAAATCAAAACTTTAACATAGTTTTAGGTTGTTTTATTGGCAAGATAACAATTATCTATTGTATAGATGAAATGAGTTTCTTGCTGACATTTTTTTTAGGTAATTTTAATTAAAATTAAAAGAAAATAGAATTGAATTTATTTAATTTTTAAAATATTTGACTTTAAGTTTTTAAAGTGGTAAATCTATTTATATATTTAAAAATATATTTTAAATAACATAAAATTCACATTCTAACTTAAAATTATATTATCAAATTCCAATAAAAAATATTATTTTATCAAATAAATTAAACCTTATATATTAACTTAAAATTATATCACCAAATTCTAATAAAAAATATTATTTTATCAAATAAATTAAACCATATAAGTTCTAAAACTTTTATTATATACCGTTTAACATCAAATAATTAAATTATAAATGTTAAAAATAGACTCTGGTAAACTTGTCCTCTCAACTATCTTTTTGAGCGTTAGATTATTAAACTATTTTATGAAATTTTGAAAAAAATAAATATTTAATCAATAAACAATAATTTAAATAATTAAAAAAAACTCTTATCATTATAATTGTATATGTATTAATATTAATTTCGTAATATAAATGACTTACATCATGGAATGTGAAATATTCGAGAATCGTACGGCTCACATTCCATCTCAAAATTGCTCTTGCAATACCCAACGGCTTTAGGTTTTGGGTCAACTGGCACCTCTGGATCGTTTAATAACCTAGCCAGGTGTGTTTTGCATCTGTATTCAGTTAATGAGTGGACCAAAGTTTATTTCTCACCAGATCGATCCGTTACCAGAGTTCAGCAAAGATGGTAGGAAGGTAGTACTTGTGAGTAAAAATGTATCCCGAATTACGCGTTAGAACTTAGAACTCATGTGCCAATACGTTAGAACGCATGTGACTATGCAGGGGATGGGAGTATTGCACGATATATATATATATATATATACATTTAGCTACGAGAAAGGGAAGAACACACCGAAACGTGAAGGCCTCTCTACATTGAGTTACGGAAAATCTGTGACTCGCGACTAACTTTGTTACAGATGGCGAGGAACATTATCAATTTGATCTTATGGATTGTCATGATTAGTTGGTATTGTTGGGAGTCTATTGGATTGGCAAATGCAAGTCAGAAAGTGTGGAAGCGAGCTCATGCAACATGTTATGGAGACACTAATGGAATATCAACAATGGGTAAGCTGTTTCACGTCAACATCATCTGATTAAGACCGAATCTCCTATATTATTTTCTTGATTTGGGTTGATAGAGACAAGCTGGTGCATCCATGTACAGTCCTAATTTTAATAATTTGGTTGGTGCATCCATGTACAGTCCTAATTTTAATAATTTGGTTCATGTTGGGAGATATTGCAGGAGGAGCATGCGGATACGATGATATGTACGCAGCTGGATATGGGGTAAGCAACACAGCAGTTAGCAGCATTATGTTCAAGGAAGGTGCGGCATGCGGGGCGTGCTATGAGTTGTTATGTGATGCAAAATCCGATCCAGCTTGGTGCATCAACGGTGGGAGGACGCTTACAGTGACTGCGACCAACTTATGTCCTCGATCTGGATGGTGCGATGCTTCTCGCCATCATTTCGATTTGTCACAGCCTGCCTTCACCTCCATTGCAGGCTACAAAGCTGGAATTGTGCCCGTTCTTTACAGAAAGGTGCCTTGCGTGAGGAATGGAGGAGTGAGGTTTAGTATGATGGGCCACGCCTACTACAATACCGTGGTCTTATCAAACGTGGGCGGGAGCGGGCAGGTGAGCGGCGTGTGGATGAAGGCTGATGGAATTGATGGTTGGCAACCGTTACAAAGAGGGTGGGGCGCCGTTTGGGGAAACAGTACTCCTAATCTGGAGGGACGGGCTCTCTCCTTTATCGTAACGCTGCGCAACGGGAAGACGCGCACTTTCAACAACGTAATCCCTCCCAACTGGCAATTCGGGCAGTCCTTCGTGAGTGCTATTCAGTTCTAATAATTATATGTCCACATGAATAACTTTGTCAACGTACCTTGTTATCTTGGCTTTTCCTGCCCTTTATGTGTGAGAATAACAATAGTCGTCTCTCTCTCTCTGTGGCGTCATGGATCGGTTTCCCAGACTTTAAATTCTCTCAACAAGATCTTGCGTGTGTGGTAGTTCCGGAATTGTTTTCTGCAATATTGTCTGGAGAGGCACAAAAATAACATGTGGATGTCGAACCATTTGCTTATTCAAATTGAGGCAATCCTGCGTTTGGAGACTCTCACGGTTTTATCAATTATGATTATGTCCAAGTAGAATATTATCTTTTGGAAATAATATTTTAAAATGACACATAGTTATTTTATTAAATTTTGTTTTCATATGCCATGTGAAATCAGTGATCCAAATATATACTCTCATTTCAGATTTAGTAAACATTAACTTAGGCCATAGTTAACAGTCAGAGGAATAGCGAACGCAAACGCTAAGCGCTTATAACCATACTTTTTTATATTATAGGTTATATAAATAATAAAATAAAAGTTATTTAAATTTAAGTTTTAGTAAGTTTTTAAAATAAATTAAAAGAAAAATATATAAATTGAGTGGAGAGGTTCATTCTACATTTTAATCCAGGATAAGAGGATGTGTTATTTTACAACCCAGTATAACGGGATGTATAAGTTTGTCTTTCTTTCCTTGCTCTTTTAAAATTTAAATTAAACTTAAAAATTATGTTTTAAATTGAAAAATAATATCACTATAATTAAAAAAAATGAATATGTTGTAAAGTAATTAAAAGTAAAAAAATGTGAGTCACATGTTTAAATCTTATATTTTTCAATAATATTTTAATAAGAGATTTAAATAAACTATTTGAAAATCTATGTTAACTAATTTATTTGGATATCAAATTCATATATATCTATATATAGATGTTTTTTTTTTTAGTTTTTAAGATTAATTTTTTTTATTTGTGTCCACATATACTTTATTTAGCATTCAAAAATACAATTTAAACAATAAAAAATAACACATTGTATTTTGCACTCTAAAAAAGTTTGAAGGTGAAGTAATTTGATCACTCTAGGCTCATGTTAGATCCATATTTAATGTGGATCTATGTGAAATAATTAGATCCATACTTAAGATGGATCTATATCAAGTAATTTGATCCCTCTAGACTCATCTTAGATCTCTACTTAACATGGATCTATGCTGGTATTAAAAGGAATAAGGTATTTTTTTTTTTTTCATTTATTGTAACTTCAAATTTATAAAATAATTAAATAGTTAAAAAAACAATTATATATATATATATATATATGAGTTAATAAAAATACACTTCTAAATAAATTTGCACTAAATTATGTGTTTTTTTTAATATTTAGTAATTTGTATGTGTTTTTTTTAATATTTTGTAAATATATTCAAATTGTTAAAATTTTGAGCTTTGGCCATATCAACATTTAATATGACTGGATTTTTTAATCTTAATATTTATGAGAATTATTGTTACTACCTCCACAGAAACAATGCATTAACAAAAATCTTGTTGTGAATTGTTTTGCATTTCATGAATAAGGTAGATTTCATTTATGTCCATTAATAGTGGCATGAGCTCTCTAGAGATATATCAATATCATCGGAGGGAATTGTACCTTGGCCTCTGCTACAACAACCCTTAACATGATTGAATTTTTGAGGGAATTGTACCAGGTCTGGGCTACACCAACCCTTAACGTACCTAGATTTTTGGGCAAAGTTTCTAACAAGTGGCCTTCACATCACATAATGACTTAACAATACACCCCATCACCATCTATTCAAGGCCCAGTGATTTTTTTTTAATAAATACTTAATATAAATTTTTATATTTCACATTTCACAATAATAAAATAATATTTACATTAAATTAAAAATAATATATAATATCAAATATAATCTCTTTTTAATGAAAATTATTTTTTTAATATATATATATATATATATAATTCTATTAGTTTATTTTTACTTTTTTTAATTATTTAATAAACTAAAAATAAATTTATATTCCCTTTTCTCTCCCATATATATATGGTGAACCATTTTCCTATTAATAACAAGTCACTATTTGGATGTTCTCTATTAACTTAGAAATAAATTAAAATAATTTAAACGTGAGATTTAATTGAATATTTTTTATTAAAACATTTATGAGATTTAATATAATTAGATATATGGTATTTTTTAAAGTATTTTTTATATAAAACTATTAATTAGAATTTGTTTGGATACAAAAAAATTCAACCATGTTAAAAGTTGGTGTGTTATAAAATCGAGGCAATTAGAAAAATAGATGATCTTTATGGCTTTTAAGAAATCTTCTTATTTGTGACTATAGGTTTCTGGGCTAATAACAAAAGAAAATGGCACCATTGGGGAGAAGGCTCGAACGGGTCAACAATTAGTTATAAGCTTGATATTCTAATCATGAAAACAAGTCAACATCTAGAGATGAGAATTGAAGTCAATGGCAATAGCTGTGTGCCTTGGATTGAGACAAAGAGGACCATTATTTACATGATTATTTAATGAAGTTGGGCTCAAAACAAGAACAAGTCATCACTACTTTTTCTTGTGCGCTATGAAGTTTTAAATGGAAAGGATGGTCAGGTATAGAAGATCTGACCACCGACCAAAGGTGCCATGTTGGAGAACATCTGGTACATAAAAGGGTTGTTAATAGGTAAGTAGAGCTTTGTTGAAATGTAGAGTTTGAGTGAGATATTAATTCTTAGTTTAATGAATACTCATGTGCCCATTCCCAAAATAAATGCAGTTTTAGTGGTTGAGTGATAATTCTTCCCATACACTTGTTGACTCAGAATTAATTCTCAGCATGGGAGGACATTCTGGAGGTCAATCAGATAATTAATTCAGCTGCAAATGTAAATATTCAATTGTGTAAGCTGCAATGGAGACCATGACTATTTATGATGGCTGAGTTAATTCTTCCCATACTCAAGCTGTTGGTATAGAACAATTGTGTGAGTTCAGCAAGTAGTGTAGTTATGAGATTGAACAAGACGTCCATTCTCAAGTATATTGAACCCATACTCATGTTTTTAATTGAAAATCAATGTGCCACAACAAGAATTAATGTGGTGGTTGATGAGATGACAAGGTATATTGAGAAAACATTGAATCAGAGTGTGAAGTAGTATTGTGGGTTGAGAAAAGAGTGTGAGGGGCTGTAAGTGACCAATTGTGGGAAGAAGGGTTATGATGACCCAGAGTTGATAGTCATGTAAAGTAATTAAGGGTCGAGATGAGAGTTGATTTAGCAGTGAAGTGTGCACTGCAAAGAAGGGCTATAGAGTATAGGAGAATGTGTTGTGTGTAACAATTGACTAGTTTATATTTTGTGCATTTGTATAGGCCACTATTTTCAATTTGAAAATTGTATGAAAAATAAAACATTTGGCTAAAATAGGTGGTGACTTGCATTCAGAAGAGGTTGGTGCCTCTTAACAAGTAATGACTTGTTATCTTAAAGAGGTTTGGGGCCTCCTATGAGTGGGTTCTCACAAACAACTTCATGTAATTAAATAGGAGCTTAAATTACATCATAATAACAAAAAAATTGGTGGTTTTCTCCCTTTGGGTTTCAATGTAAAAATGCTTGTGTCAATATGTGCATGTTGCTCAATTGATGGATTGTATGTTCAATTGAATGGTTTACTTTGTTTTAAATGTATTGCATTATGGAAGTTAAGAATTGACTTTAAAGTTTAAGAACTTCACTAATTACTATTTCAACCTCCTCCTCCCCCACCCACTTTCAGTAATTCCTTATTCCAACAATGTAAATGGAAAAAATGAAATAATATACATTAATCCATAATATGCATAAAAACAAGTGCTCCATAATGATAAAATTAAAAAAGTCAGAAAAAACTAACTAAACTATTATAGCCACATAAACTAAATGGTAAGTAAATGTTGATAATCATCAATCCATAAGAAAAACCAAAACACTTACTACATGATTCATCTCATGATTTTAAAATTAAAAAATAATAAAAACTAATTAAAGTATAACTTTATTATTACTAGCACAACCACATTAAAAGTATTAATGTGGTTGATATAAGCTAAAGGCTTTATTTGGATCTACCATTGATAAATATATCATTTGTATTTACCAAAAAACAATATTGTAATAAAATTATTATTATTATCATTATAATTAATAATAATTAGTTAATATTAAATGTTATTTATTATCATTTAATTTGAAATTATGTAATATAAATATGAACCCTAGGAATATGAATCCTTAGATTAATAAACTCTAGGGATTGATATTATAAATCTATGAGAATAATAAATCCAAGGGGTTAATACTAAAACCCCAAGGGATTATAAACCCAAGGGAATAATATCAACCCAAGGGATAATAAACTCAAGGGATTATTACTAAAACCCTAGGGTTTATATTATTAATCCCTTATGATTATGAACCAAAGGCATTAATATTAACCCAAGGGAATACTATTAAACCATAGGGATTAATATTATAAACATAAGGTATATAAACCCTAAAATAAACATGGTTGACCATGGTTGACAATGGTTAATTTTCATTTTGGGACAATGGGATTAATATTAAAACATAGTAGACCATGGTTGACCATAGTTGACGATGGTTGATATTATAAACCAAAGGTAATAATAAAACCTAGTGATCAATACTAAAAACCCAAAGGACTATAAACCTAAGGGAATAAAATTAAACCCTAGGAATGTGAACCCTTAGATCAATAAACCCAAAGGATTAATATTAAAACATGGTAGAAAATGGTTGACAATAGTGGATGATAATTGATATTATAAACCAAAGGGAATATATAATCCTAGGGAAATCATGATTGATTTTCATATCGAGACAATCTTTGTGGAAATGTGACGTTAGACCATGGTTGACCATGACTAATTTACATATTGAGATAATCTTTCTCATAATGTGATGTTAGACCATGCTTGGCCATGGTTTATTTTCATATCGAGACAATTTTGTCACAATGCAATGTTCGAAGATGGAAACCTTGGTTGATTTTCATATCGAGACAATTTTTCTCATAATGCGACATTCAAGACCATGTTTGATTTACATATTGAAACAATATTTGTCACAATGCGATGTTGGACCATGGTTGGCCATGATTGATTTTCATATTGAGACAATCTTTCTCACAATGCGACATTCGACCATGGTTGAAAAATATTGACCATGGTTGAACATGTTTCATTCTATGAAACATGGTTGACCATGATCAACCATGGTTGACTATGGTTGACCATGATTGTCCATGATTGTCCATGACTTTCATATGAAGACAATTTTTTTCATAATGCAATATTCAATAATGGTTGACCATGACTGGCTATGATTGACCATGATTGATATTATAAACCCAGGAGAATAATAAACACAAGGGATTAATACTAGAACCCCAAGGGACAAATATTATAAACCCAAGGTATATAAACCCTAAGATAAATATTATAAACACATGGCTGACCATGGTTGATTTTCATATTAAGAAAAATCTTATCACAATGCAACAATAGACCATGGTTGATTTACATATCGAGACAATATTTTCCAAAATGCGATGTTAGACCATGGTTGATTTACATATCGAGACAATATTTTCCAAAATGTGATGTTAGACCATGGTTGATTTTCATATTGAAACAATTTTTGTCACAATGTGACATTAGATCATGGTTCACCATGGTTGATTTTCATATTGAGACAATCTTTGTCACAATGCGACATTGGACCATGGTTGACCATGGTTAATTTTCATATCGAAACAATCTTTATCACAATGCAACGTTAAACCATTGTTGATTTTCATATTGAGATAATCTTTGTCACAATGCGACATTGGACCATGGTTGACCATGGTTGATTTTCATATCGAGACAATTTTTGCCTCAATGAGATGTTTTACCATGGTTGACCATGATTGTCCATTATTTTCATATGAAGACAATTTTTGTCACAATGCAATATTCGACCATGGTTGACTATGGTTGACCATGGGTGGCTATGATTGACCATGATTAACCATGATTTATATTATAAACCCAAGGGAATAATAAACCCAAGGGATTATGAACCCAATGGAATAATATTAAACCCAAGGGACAAATATTATAAACCCAAGGCATATAAAACCTCATATAAATATTATACACACTAAAATAAACATGGTTGTCCATGGTTTATTTTCATATTGAGACAATCATTATCAAAATATGATGTTGGACCATGGTTAAGGATGGTTGATTTAAATATCGAGATAATCTTTGGGATAATGCGACGTTTGATCATTGTTGACCATGGTTGATTTTCATATTGAGACAATCTTTGTCACAATGAGATGTTGGACCATGGTTGATATTAAACCCTAGGAATATGAACCCTTCGATTAATAAACCTAAGGGATTGATATTATAAACCCAAGGCACTAATAAACACAAGGGATTAATACAAAAAACCCAAGTGATATCGATCTGATTCGAAAATATAACATAATACAAATATACCCAGAAACAATAATATAGAAATAGATAGAAATGCTTCTCTATTGATCAAAACCCTTAAGGTAGGGCAACACCATACATTCACTCCTTAAGGAAGGAGAGCACTCCACAAGCCATATGCCTGTTCATACAATATTCCTTGACACCTCTCAATGGGGAGTCTCTAGCCTCTATATAAGCCTCATACATACAATACCATGGGTCATTACCATGGTTCCCTCAATACCATCTATCTAATACCATGGGCCCATTACATTATTACTAACTACTTGTGGTCCCTTACATGATACAGGTTAACCACCTTATTTATTACTATGACCCATCCCATTATTACATTATTCCCTTGGGTACCTCCCTTTGTACCCCATATTATCCCCCCTACGTATACTACATTTGGTTCCCTCAATACCATCTATCTAATACCATGGGCCCATTACATTATTACTAACTACTTGTGGTCCCTTACATGATACGGGTTAACCACCTTATTTATTACTATGGCCCATCCCATTATTACATTATTCCCTTGGGTACCTCCCTTTGTACCCCATATTATCCCCCCTACATATACTACATTTGGTTCCCTCAATACCATCTATCTAATACCATGGGCCCATTACATTATTACTAACTACTTGTGGTCCCTTACATGATATGGGTTAACCACCTTATTTATTACTATGGCCCATCCCATTATTACATTATTCCCTTGGGTACCTCCCTTTGTACCCCATATTATCCCCCCTACGTATATTACATTTGGTTCCCTCAATACCATCTATTTAATACCATGGGCCCATTACATTATTACTAACTACTTGTCGTCCCTTACATGATACGAGTTAACCACATTATTTATTACTATGGCCCATCCCATTATTACATTATTCCCTTGGGTACCTCCCTTTGTACCCCATATTATCCCCCTAGGTATGCTACATTCCACCCCCTTAACATGTTTGATCCCCGAAACATGGGAAGAACACAAATAATAAGATCTACTCAAAAGAATAGTCCACTCGTACCATGCATGTGCATCTAGCCATCCAAGAGAAAGGTGAACCCTCGATCTCGCTGGTGCCTCGCTTGCTTGAGATGGAAGTTGACCTTGGCAGCTCTTCTGTGTTGATGTGTAGTAGGTGGATCTTCACTCCTCTCTATCTATCATGCGGGGGTTGTTGTCCTTGTGGCTAATTCATTTCCATCTTGTTGGTTGTTTTCTTGTGGGGTGATGTGGGTGGTGATATGCTGAAGTGTTAACCAACGATGTATCTTTCTTTAATTCACCACCTATCTAACCCAAAAATATATGATAATAGAAATAAACCCAAGAAATAACAGATAGAAATAGATATAAATGATTCTTTATTAATCAAACCCTTAAGGTAGGGCAACACCATACATTCACTTCTTAAGGAAGGAGAACACTCCACAAGCCATATGCCTATTCATACAATATTCCTTGACATCTCTCAATGGGGAGTCTCTAGCCTCTATATAGGCCTCATACATACAATACCATGGGTCATTACCATGGTTCCCTCAATACTATCTATCTAATACCATGGGCTTATTACATTGTTGCTAACTACTTGTGGTCCCTTACATGATACGGGTTAACCACCTTATTTATTACTATGGCCCATCCCATTATTACATTATTCCCTTGGGTACCTCCCTTTGTACCCCATATTATCCCCCCTAAGTATACTACATTCCACCCCCCTTAACATGTTTCATCCCCGAAACATGGGAAGAACACAAATAATAAGATCTACTCAAAAGAGTAGTCCACTGGTACCATGCACTTGCATCTAGCCATCCAAGAGAAAGGTGAACTCTCAATCTCACTAGTGCCTCGCTTTCTTAAGATGGAAGTTAATCCTCGTAGCTCTTCTATGTTGATGTATAGTAGGTGGATCGTCGTCACTCTCTATATGCCATGTGGGGGTTGTTGTCCTTGTAGCTAATTTGTTGCCATCTTGTTGGTAGTTTTCTTGTTGGGTGATGTGGGTGGTGATATGCTAATGGTGTATCTTTCTTTAATTCACAACTGAATGGGGCTTGATTGGTATCTGGTACATGTTGTGGTGCCTGTTATTTTTTCTTATCTTCCAATATTACCTCAACCACTGAGTCCTCATCCGATGTAACATTTTCTACTTCAGCCTCCTTGGACTCTACCTGTTTTTCTGGTACCTGGTTTGATGTTTGTGTTTGGTTGTCTACCATCAATGGCTCATCATTTGATATGTCAGTCCCTGGAACATCTTCTGCTTCAGCCTCCATGGACTCTACCTGTTTATTGATGGAAATATCCTGTAATGTAATTTTCTTCTTTTTATACCAGAGCTTTAGGAATTTCTTCTGCACATTAATATTTATAGTACCCATCGATTCCATCCACGGGTATCCCAAAACAAAATCCTCATTAGCCATATCTGAAGCATAAAAATCAGAATGCAATACATACTTTTCCATAGAAATCTTCAAATCTTTATAAACTTGCACCTGCTCGTTATTAACATGTGTGTGCTCCATGTGTTTTGTTGGCACTTGTAATTTTTTTTCCACGTTGACATCTATGAGATTTTGTTTGCAACTAGGATATTTAGACACAATGATTTTCTCCTTCTGAATCAATCCATGAACCTACAATAAGGATATACCAGTAGGAAATAACCCCACATGTTTCCCCTTATCTTGTTTTCTAGCCTGAGACCATTTGTCTAAAAGGACTCTTTCAAATTCTGCATCTGAAAGTTTGGTCAACTGCTTGTTGTCAAGTGAGAACCACCATTTGGCAGCCTCATCTTTGAAACCAAGCCACACTAAATCCTTCCAATGTTCCCCATATGTGAACTTTTGTCTCTGTATGAATTCTTCAATAGTAGGGCCATTATCTTTTCCTGTAAAAAACATCTTGCTAGACGGCACGAAAAAAAATCACTTACTTGGTGAAAATTTAGAGTGGTCGCAGTTTAGTCAATATTGCTTAGAATCTTTATTATGACCTGTTTTCGGAAATGGAATGACCATTCTGCATCTTCCCATGTGATAGAAATCCCGATCTAGGCACTGGAATTTCAGATCCTCATTGCAACTCTCCCGTCGTCACCAAAAATTTTGAAAAAAGAGTTGATTTTAAATCAACGATATCTCCCTCATCCGGACTCCAATTCGACTGATTTTTTTTTTTGTTGAATTTGGGTATTTTTTCACAAGAAATCCAGATCTGCAACTAGATTTTGCAGATTTTGTACCAGAACGTACAGATCTGCTTCGCAAAATTGCCGCCCAAAAAATGTCAACAACAACATTGATTTTTAAGTCAGCGAGATCTCCTTCGTCCAGACTCCGATTCGGTCGATTTTTTTTCAACTTGGGTATTTTTTTACAAACAAACTAGATATGCAATTAAATTTTGTAGATTTTCCCCAAATTAAATAGATCTGATCTGCAAATTCGCTTCCCCGAAAATGTCTCCAACACCATTGATTTTTAGATCAGTGATATCTCCTTCATTCGGACTCCGATTTGGCCGATTTTTTTTGAACTTGGGTATTTTTTCGCAAAGAATCCATATCTGCAATTAGATTTTGTAGATTTCCCCCAAAATGTACAAATCTTATCTACAAACTTGTCGCCCTAGAAAGTTCCTGCAAAACAAAAAAAAAATTCTCCACTTTTGCCTAAGAAAGTGCTCTCATACCACTTGTTATAGATCTGATCCGAAAATATAAGATAATACAAATATACCTAGAAAAAATAATATAGAAATAGATAGAAATGCCTCTTTATTGATCAAAACCCTTAAGGTAGGGCAACACCATACATTCACTCCTTAAGGAAGGAGAGCACTTCACACGCCATATGCCTGTTCATACAATATTCCTTGACACCTCTCAATGGGGAGTCTCTAGCCTCTATATAGGCCTCATATATACAATACCACGTGTCATTACCATGGTTCCTTCAATCCCATCTATCTAATACCATGGGCCCATTACATTATTACTAACTACTTGTGGTCCCTTACATGATATGGGTTAACCACCTTATTTATTACTATGGCCCATCCCATTATTACATTATTCCCTTGGGTACCTCCCTTTGTACCCCATATTATCCCCCCTAGGTATATTACATTTGGTTCCCTCAATACCATCTATCTAATACCATGGGCCCATTACATTATTACTAACTACTTGTGGTCTCTTACATGATATGGGTTAACCATCTTATTTATTACTATGGACCATCCCATTATTACAATATTCCCTTGGGTACCTCTGTTTGTACTCCATATTATCCCCCCTAGGTATACTACACCAAGGGAATAATATTTAACCTAATAGTTTAATATTATAAACCCAAGGTATATAAACCATAAGATAAATATTATAAACCCTAAAATAAACATGGTTGACCATTGTTCACCATGGTTGATTTTCATATTGACACAATCTTTGTCACAATGTGACATTGGACCATGGTTGACCATGATTGATTTTCATATTGAGACAATCTTCGTCATAATACAACATTGGACCATGGTTGAATATGGTTGATTTTCATATTGAGATAATATTTGTCACAATGCGAACCCAAGGGATTAATATTTAAAATCCAAGGGAATAACATCAAACCCTAAGATGAATATTAAGCCATAAAAATATAAACCCTAAAATTAATAAACCTGACGTATTTATATTGTAAACCCCTAACTTAATATTAAACCCTAGGAATATAAACCCTATGATTAATATTATAAGCCCAAGGAATTTATATTATAAACCTAATGGATTATAAACCCAAAATATTTATATTAAACCTTAGGATTAATTATAAACCCTATGAATAATATTATACCCTAGGAATATGAACCCTTACATTAATAAACCCAAAGGATTGATATTATAAACCTAAGGCACTAATAAATGCAAGGGATTAATACTAAAAACCCAAAAACCCAAAGGATTAATATTGTAAACCCAAGGCATATAAACCCTTAGATAAATATTATAAACCATAAAAAACATGGTTGACCATGGTTTATTTTCATATTGAGACAATCTTTGTCACAATGTGATGGTTGACCATGGTTGACCATGATTGATTTTCATATTGAGAGAATATCTGTCACAATGCAACATTGGACCATGGTTGAATAATAAACCTAGGAATATAAACCCCATGATTAATATTATAAACCCAAAGAATTTATAATATAAACCCAATGGATTATAAACCCAAGGGATTTATATTAAACCCAAGGATTAATAATATAAACATATCAATAATATTATACCCTAGGGATATGAACCCTTAGATTAATAAACCCAAGGGATTGATATTATAAACCCTAGGGATTGATATTATTGATATTATGGTTGACCATGGTTGATTTTCATATTGAGACAATCGTTGTCACAATGCGATGTTGGACAATGGTTGACCATGATTGACCATGGTTGAGCATGGTTGATTTCATAGTGAGACAATCTTTGTCACAATGCGACATTGGACCATGGTTGACCATGATTGATTTTCACATTGAGAGAATATTTTTAATAATGCAAAGTTGGACCATAGTTGACCATGGTTGATTTTCACAATGGGAATATTTATCACAATGTGACCTTGGACCATGGTTGACACAATATGACGTTGAAAAATCAAACAGTCTTTGTCACAATGTGACCATGGTTATTAATGGTCATTGAACATGATTGACAATGGTTGACCATGATTGATTTAAAAAATGAGATAATCTTTGTCATAATGCGACGTTGGACCATAGTTGACCATGGTTGAAAATGATTAATCATGCTTAACCTTGGCTGATGATGGTTGACAATGGTTGATTTTTACGTTGAGACAACCCTTGTCACAATGTGGCATTGGACCATGGTTGATTTTCATATTGACCATGCTTGATGATTATTGATTTTCATATTGAGACAATTTTTGCCACAATGTAACATTTAACAATGGTTGACCATGAATGACCATGGTTGATGATGGTTGAACATGGTTGATTTTCATATTGGGACAATCTTTGTCACAATGTGATGTTGGACCATGGTTGACCATGATTATAAACCCAAGGAAATTATATTAAACCCTAGGAATATGAACCCTTAGATTAATAAACCCAAGGAATTTATATTATAAACCCAATGGATTATATTATAAACCTAATGAATGGTAATCGACAACCAAGAGATTTGCATGGCATAACATAGCATGAGTGAAACACCAAAAGTTGTGTTGTTGGAAAATGTTTAACTTTGATATCATGTCAAATTTAGGAATAACTCAATACTCTGAGGATTATGTTATTTGCTAAAATTTGTCAAATTGAGAAATAACTTAATACTTTGATTATTATCTTATTTTCTAAAAGGTGTATATATAAAAGGAAGTGGCTATTCATTTTATATTTATAAAAAATTATAGATTTATCTAGTGACTATTCATTTCTCGCACTTCAAAATTATTTCCAAGATTATGTTTGTATCATGGGGCTCTCATACATCAACATGATGTTTAGCTTATCTATAACATTAGCAATTATATTATTATTAGTATATTATTAAATTAAGAATTCCTTAATGAAACATAGTGTTAAGCTATTTCGAAAACATCATAGATTTTAAGAATTTCTTATCTTTGTAGCACTAAAATATTTGTATGCCAATATATATATCTATATATATATATATATATATATATATATATAGATATAGATATATAGATATAATATTTGAAAATATAAACACATGTTAATTTTTCTTATAAATTAAAATTTTATATGCATTGTAACATTACAATCTACATGTAATTAATATAATATATTGCAAAAATTAAACATATATATAAAAATAATGTACAAGTTATATATAATACTATAGATAAATTTGCATTATACAAAATATATATATATATACACATTACAATTTACATGTAACAAATCTTCCAAGGATTTGTTGTATTTGTTTTATGCTTTTGTTGGTGTATTATAGTTGTTTTATGTTTTTTTTAATATATATTTTGGAAAGTTTTATTTTAAATATGATAATGTTAGGTTAAAATCTGGTTAAAATTAGAAATTTTAATTGTATAATTTACATAATTGATATAATTCAAAAAATATTAAAATCACTAAATTTATTTATATATTCAAAAATAAAATTTGAATTAAAAAAATTACAATAAAGTCACTCATTTTTTTATGAAGTGGAAGTTTTTCTGGTGAATTTTTCCGGTTTAATTTATGAAAAATCGGTCGGAATTAATTGAAATCAAAAGATTGATGGGTAAATCCTACACAATAGAAGAAGTGCCCCAGGGGTTTTTCATGTTGTTGAATCCATATATATAGTAAAAAAAACTAGTTTGAATATTCCAAATCAAGATTTGACCTCAAACTTTTCCACCAGATTCACACCGAAAAATCCAAAAAGTCACACTATAGACAACTGCTTTTTTTATTTGTAAACTTTTTTGACTTATTATAATTTATCAAATTAAAATACACCCATCTAACTTAATAAAAAATATGATTTAAATTATAAAAATTACAGTCCAGCTCAAAAATCTTGATAAATTATAATAAGTAAAAATAATAATAATAATAAGAAATAAACTACACCCACCTAACATAGTGAAAGCTTAAAACAATTAAAAGTTAAACCATGTAGAATGACCCCCACAAAAATATCTCACTTAACACATCACTATAATGGTCCATTATAAACTTGATGCCCTACTCTGGCAGCCTTGACATGAGTGCCTCGTTTATCTTGTATTCATCTCTAGGGGCTAACATGTGCATTTGAATATTGGCATCGTGGAACAAGAACATCCACCGATGTTGGATTCACGATTTTGGGGCTAGATAAATTCAATTTTGAATCGATTCAACTTCCGTGAGCTACAGGCATGATGGGCCGATTCAATTCCATTGGCGACGTTCGAGGCATGATCACACACTTTGTGCTTCCCTCCACTGCTGCCATTGATCTATGTATTAGACGAAGGATATTTGATATTTGAAGCACATTCAATCTACACTTTTGATAAATCAAAAAAACATATTAGAAAATTAATGTTAATGAGGTGTCACCCATACGCTCGTAATGTAGGAGGATACAAGTATTATGAAAGAAGTCCCATCACCAACTTCGGCTTCTGGAGTTTTTGTGTTTGGAATCGATTTGTAGTAGTCTCACTCATGTTACATCAACATGAGATCAATATAGAAAAACTTTTGGTTAATGATCGGAATTGGATCCTCAAACAGTTCCATGATTATTAAGAATGGATGACAGACTTCAAGAAATCTTCTAGCTATCAAAAATAACCTCTGAATAATGGTAATTTGCAGCCTGCACGGAGCGATGAGGACCTTCGGTCAAAGTGCACTGACCGTTGGCCATGGAGACTCTGCATGGCGCAAAAATGGTAGTTGGGAAGCTAAAACCCAGAAACGGAGGTTGTTTCTAATAAAGCGCTAATCACGTATCGCTGGGCAAAACCCCTTGAGAAGGAAGAGCCCTGAGTGCTCGGTCAGAAGGGAAACCAGAAACCGTGGGAAAGAGCTAAAACTAGCAGGCGGGTCTTGCGCTAAAAAACCGGCAGAATATCAGAGGCATTTTGGGCGATAAGTGGGTTTGGCCAAAGACCCAACAATTCCATACATCGAGTTACGCGTGTCCGATGAGGAGAGAAGAAAACTGCTTACATTGCGGACTAACGGTCGAGAAACTCAACCCCGCGATATAAGCGAAGGCTGTAGAATTTGGGGGCTCCAGATCGAATGGCGAGGTTCAACCCAATGGATGACCAGACCCGAGGGAGAAATAAGCTATAGCGCATAAAGATTTGAAGTCTGATTTGACCAATGAATCGATAGAAGGATCTGTTTCATAGGCATCTAGGAAATAACAGAAAAAAACGACCATTCAGGAAGAACTGACACTTAGTTCATAAGAAAACAGGTGGCCACCTCTCTGCAAAGCGTTACTCAACAATGATGATGCAGGGTAGAGAAGTCCCAGCGGATAGAGGCAAGCGATTTAGAGAGCCGGGAAGCCAAAACAAACAGTCGGGGAATGAATTGGCTTTAAAGCCACGAGCTGACAGAGACAAGAGAGAGAGACAGCGAGGCAGAGAAGCAGTGAAGAAGCCGAAGGCCGAGAGACATAGAAAGAAAGGCAAAATTGCAGAGAACAGAGAAGCCGAGCTGACCATCAGAGTAAGCGTAGCATAGAGTAGACAGAGACCAATTGAGGTCGAAATTCAGTAAGGGGAGTCTGTGAACTCAAAGGACTTGGGATTTCCAAGTGTCATCCTACTGATCATCCTCTGTCAAGTGAGACTCAGATTGAGCTCCTTATTGTAAGACTCAACTTTAAAAACATAATAAAAAGGCCACCACTGAAAGCTGGACCAGGAGATGTAGCCCAGGAGGATTGGGTGAACTTCTTATTAAATATTGTTGTGTTTCTGTTTTACTTACTGTGATCTCTTACTGTTTCAAGTGTCTGTTTATTTTGCAATCTTATCATTCCGTTGCCTAAGATAACATAGACACACACACACCAGCACATGAGTCTGTAATGCCTTCATTAATTTCTTGAGGTCACCTAGGGTGATTTCAGATCAAGTGGTATCAGAGCTATAGGTTGTTAAGGTTAGACAAGCTTGTGCTAGTTTTAGTTGTTGAATGTTAACTAGATCAAAGCTCAAATTAGGAGGAGGAGAGTTGGTCGAAACTAATCCTGAGGAAGAGTCTATTCTCAAAAGACAATGTCAGAGGAAGGTTTTGTGGGGCCAGACCCTCAATTTATAGATAGTTTCCTGGCCATAAGGTGCATGGTAGAGGAATGTATAAGGACTTTAGAAAACACAAAGATGAAGATTCATTAGACTCCAAACAAGATAAAGGAGAAGAAGAGTCTCTCCTCCATGACCACTCAAAAGGCAAAGGGAAAGAGGAAAACTTTCTCACACCTCCTAATAGCCCTAAACATAAAAAGAAGACATCTTTGATTAAACTAGATGTTAAATTTCATTTACCAATATATGATGGAGAGTTGAATGCATAAAATCTAGACAATTGGATTAGACAAATTGATGTTTATTGCAGAGTGCAGAGTATCGATTCAGATAAGAGCAAGATTCAGTTGGCCAGCTTACACCTTGGAGGCACTGCCTTGGTTTGGTGGGAAGGTAGGACCCAAGCTGACATGAAGAGACATAGTAATACTCTTTCTGCCTGGAGTGAATTTGTTTATGTAATCAAAAAACAGTTATATCCACTAGCCTACATGCAGCAAGCCATGATGAGCTGGAAAACTCTTCGACAATTGAAAAGGCAAAGTGTACAAGGTTACACCCAAGAATTTAGGAAGAGAGCTTTGATTCTAGTAATCTCATTAGACTCACCTGAGACTTTGTTGAGGTACGTCGGTGGTCTACATAGCTACATGAGGCACACTATCCTCATGTTTAATCCCACTAGTATATATGAGGTATCTGTTCAAGCTACGCATCTAGAAGCTAAAGGAAAGAATGGAAACCCAAAAGTTGGGGGATCATCCCAACCCACTGCAAGCAAGAATAAGAAGAAAAGAAAATAGAAATAGAAAGCAAGGAAGGCCAAGACTGCACAAAAAAGAAAGTCCTCATGCACTCACTGTAAGAAGGATGGGCATAATGATGAGCACTATTGGATTCTGCATCCAAAGCTAAGACCTAAGAAGTTCGAGGGCAAGAAGAAGAAGACTGCTGCAACTATTCAGAAAAATTTGGGGTTGGACTCAGGAGATGAAACAACCATTGTAGCCACAGGTATAAAAGGTAAGAATTCTAAAGCATCTACTAGTAATTCTGCACAATCTATGAGAGAAAAAGACATGAGATTTTCCATATTCGAGTTATTTCCAAACATCAAAAGATTGATACTTTGTTTGATAGTGGCTCACAAGTAAATTTAATTTCTGAAGCAATTGTAAAGAAGTTGGGATTACTGACTACACCTCACAAGAAACCATACCCATTAGGATGGTTAAGTGATAAAGCACAACTACAAGTGACTAGACAATGCAAACTCAAGTTTTCTTTTGGGTCAGCATTTGTGGATGAGGTTGAGCTAGACATAATTCCTTTGGATATATGTGGAATTGTTTTAGGAAGTCCTTACTTGTATGACAGAAAAGCTATTTTCTATAGAGCTGAGAACAAGTATCTACTCATTAAATATGGAATTGAATACTTTGTAAGAGCTCATAAGCTCAAGAATAATTATACTCTCATAAACTCAGGGCAGATGAAACGAATTATAAATTCATGCAAACAATTTTTACTAATGGTTGTAAAGGAAAAGAAACCTGATAAAACCGATGTATTTGAGGGCTGTGATGGTAAACAGCAAGCTGATTTAGAACAAGTTGTTTCAAAGTATGATATCTTGTTTCAAGAACCTAAAGGTCTGCCACCCAAAAAGGAAATAGTGCATGATATTAATTTGCAGCAAGATGCTCCATTGCCTAACATTGGAATGTACAGGTTGTCCGCTTTAGAGAATGCAGAAATCAAGAAGCAAGTGCAGGAGTTGCTCGAGAAGGGGTTCATCAGACCCAGCACCTCATCATGTGGGTCTCCAGTCATTTTGGTGAGAAAGAAAGATGGCTCGTGGAGAATGTGCATTGATTTCTAAGCACTGAATAAGATAACAATAAAAAATTGTTATCCCCTTCCTCACATAGATGATCTATTAGATCAATTGAAAGAAGCTGTTTATTTTTCCAAGTTAGACTGGCATAGTGGATATCATCAGGTCGGAGTTGCAAAACAAGATGCATGGAAGACCGCTTTTAAAACAAAGCAGGGATTGTATGAGTGGTTGGTTATGCCTTTTAGCTTAACCAATGCTCCTGCTACTTTCATGAGAATAATGAATGATGTAGTCAGACCTTTTCTTGATGATTTTGTTATTGTATATCTGGATGACATTCTGATATTTAGCAAAACATGGGAAGAACATTTAAAGCATGTTAAGCAGACACTAGATGTTTTGAAAAGAGAAAAAATTTATGTTAAACTCTCAAAATGTGAATTTGGCAAAACATGTTTGAATTATTTGGAACATATAGTAGGGGGTGGTGAATTGAAGATAGATCCCTCTAAGGTGGCAGCCATTGTAAACTGGCCTAAACCCAAATCTGCTACAGAAGTTAGGAGCTTCTTAGGAGTAGCACAATATTGGAGAAAGTTCATTTCTAACTTTTCCTTAATTGCATCTCCCTTACATGCTTTAACAGGATTGAACAAGGTGTTTCAATGGGGAGGCAAATAGTAGAAAGCCTTCGACACCTTGAAAGAAAAGATTAGTACAACACCAGTACTAGCACTGCCAAACCTTCAAAGACCGTTTGAGATCCAAACGGATGCCAGTGACTATGCCATGGGAGCAATGTTGATATAGCACAGTAAACCCATATGTTATCATTTTGAGACATTTAATTCTACAGTAGTTAACTATCCCACATATGATAAAGAATTGTATGCATTAGTACAGAGTGTGAAAAGATGGAAACATTACTTAATGGGCAAAGAAATAGTTATACATACTAATCATCAACCACTTCAACATCTACACTCCCAAACTAAGTTGCAACAATCAAGACACTATAGATGGATGGGTTTTCTACAATAGTTTCATTTAGTCATCAGATATAAAAAGGGCATACATAATAAAGTTGCAGATATGTTATCTAGACCCATTATAAATGCATCTACTATACTTAAGCATAATTCTATGTTACATGAGAGCTACATTGAACAATATGCTCAAGATATAGACTTTAAAGATGTATATGAAACTTTAAGTCAAGGCAAATGAGTAAAAGAATTGGATTATCATATTAAGGAGTGACTCTTATATCATTGTGGGAAGCTATGCATTCCACAAACTGAAAGAGTAAAGATAATTCGAGAAGCACACACTTCTCTAATATCAGGTCACTTTGGGGTAAGTAAAATAGTTTCACAATTGCAAAGATTTTGTTATTGGCCAAAAATGAACGAGACAGTTTCTAGATAGTAAGAGGGTGTACTATGTGTGCTAAAAACAAGCCCAGCAATAGAAATCTAGGCTTGTACACTCCATTACCAGTTCCTTATCATCTTTGGGAAAGCGTTTCCATGGACTTTGTTGGAGGACTGCCTAAATCAAGGAAAGGTCATGATTATCTATATGTTGTTGTGGATAGGTTCAACAAAATGTGTATTTTGATACCTTTTAATAAACAAATTACAGCTGAACAAACTGCAAAACTGTTCTTTCAACATGTATGGGTTCATTTTCGATTACCCACTTCCATTATATCTAATCGAGACACCCAATTTGTGGGAAATTTTTGGTCAAGTCTGTGGGAACTGATGGACACCAAACTGAAGAAAAGCATAGCTTTCCATCCACAAACCGATGGCGAGACAGAATTAGTCAATAGGACAGTGATCCAGTTGCTTAGGGGATATTGCAGCAAGCATCCTAAGCTTTGGGATGAACATTTGTGTTATGTGCAACATGCTTACAACCAAGCCAAACATTCTTCCACACAGAGATCTCCTTTTGAGACCTATTTTGGTTTCACACCAAGGTCTCCCTTGGATTTTGTGTTTGGTAAGGACACAACAGTTGAGGGACATAGTCATTGAACAAATCCAAGAGATCCATCAGGTAGTACAAGAACAGCTGGAAAAGAGCCAGGCCAAATACAAGGCAAGGCATGACAAGCATCGGATGGAGCATAGTTTCCAAGTTGGTGCTCAAGTCTAGCTGTATATCAGTAAGGACAGGGTGCAAAGTGAAGGTAGAAAGCTGAAACCAATAAGGTATGGACCTTTTAGGATCCTTGAGAAAATTGGTGAGAATTCTTTTCGCCTTGATTTGCTAGCTTATATGCACATCTACTCAGTCGTCAATGCAGATAGTTTGAGACTATTTGAACCTTCGTTAATTGAAGATCCTAAAGAAGAGAGTCAATTGCCTTCTATTAATGACCTGCTACCTAAATATCTTAATGAATTGTAGGAAGACACAGTTTTGGATAGGAAGGTGAGAACAACGTGCATGGGAGATGTTTGTTAGGATATTCCGACACATAGGATATAGTTAAGTTCAACTTGGTCTAGTGTAGAGTTAGGTATAGAGTTAGGTAAAGTGTGTTTCTTTACCGTTGTACATTTTGTAACTTACAATCCGACGATCACGATATGTAGTGATCCGACGGTTCATTCTCTCCTCGGTATTACCGACACTTGATCCGTGGCTTGACACCCAATTGGTCCATGAGTTCTATTTAAAGCGCATGGAGGGTCATTGTTCGGGTAATCCGTGCATGAGAGAAGCTTATGATTCTTTGATTAATAAATTGCCTGTAGTACCCACGTTGGGACAGGCCGTGGACTGTTTCCCTCTTTGAGGGTTTTAACCACGTCAAAAATACTGGTGTATTGATCTGTGATCTGGTTGTGAGCGGTGTCCTTTTGGTATTCTTTCTGAGGAACTTACCCTGTAAATTCCTACATGGTATCAGAGCTATTTGAGGTCCGCGTCCGTTGGTGATCCAAATCTGAAGCCGATAGAACTGCATGCGGTTGTCGTTTCCTAGATCTGCTGTTTCTGACTGCTTTCGGGCCGAGAGGACTGCTCTGTTGCGTTCGGAGCATCTCTTCCAGTGAGGAACCCCTTTCGTTTCACGCGAAAAGGTTTCCGGTAGCCCTAGCTGCGTCATTTTTCAGATCGGGAGGTATAAAGTGTTTTTTGCAGTTTACTGTTATTTTCTCTCTGCCTATTTCGGTTTCGGTTTATTTAGCCTTTTTTTTAACCGGATCTATACCTTTCATTTCTGCGTATGCTCTTTGCCCTGCGACTCTGTGCGATCTGGGCAAATCAGAAACAGAAAGGAAAGATTTTTCTCATGCGTATGCTCTTTTCCCTGCACCTTAGTGTGATCTCGGAAAATCAGAAACATTGAGAAAAATATTTAGTTTTTCGGCTAAAGCTAACTTTGAGATTTTTTTAAAAATTTCTAGTTTTTTGGCTAAAGCTAACTTCGAGCCGCAAGGTTCGTTTTTCTTTGCATATTCGTGTTGGGTTTTGTGTTTTGTGTTTTGTAGGGAAAAAAAGCTTTCTCAAGGCAAGCACGCAAACCAAGGCCCCCCCCCCCCCCTCTCTCTCTCTCTCTCTCTCTCTCAAATTTTTTGTATAGATCAATTGGTTCAAAGCTATTTTAAGAGAGTAGAGGTCTTGGGTTCAAGTCTCCATTTTGTGGGGGCGGATTTTTTCATTCCCGCACATTCGCGCACTTTGCCGGCAACGTCAACAATTTTTTTTCAAAAAGCCATAACTTCTTCATCCGGAAGCCTTTTTCAGAGCCGTTTTTTTTAAAACCGCCTTTTTTTTCGAGATCTATCCATTGGAACACTTACTTTCAGCATCTTCAGCTTCAGTTTTTAAAAAAAAAATGGAAAGTCCATGCCAAGTCATTCTTGACAGCACTAACTACTTCCAATGGGTAGCCTACATGGAAGATTTACTTAGAAGTAAAGGTCTCTTCAGAATAGCCACAGACCAAGAGAAGAAACCAAAAGATGAAGACAAGGCGGCAAAATGGGAAAATAGACAAGATCAAGCACGTGGTTTGATAGGGATGTCTATTTCTCCTGATCTTAGATTCCACATTGCAGAACTTGAGACTCCTCATGAAGCATTAGAAAAACTGGCTAAAGTTTTTGGGATTAAAAATGAAATTAGAGCCCATCAACTTGAAAATGAGTTGCTTACTTTGGATCCTAATAATTTTTCTTGCATTGAAGATTTCTTGTCCAAATTCAAGACCCTTAGATATCTCTTGGAAGGTGTTAAAGTTAAGAAAGAAGATGGTAACCTTATTTATTCCATCCTTACTAAGTTGGGACCAGCCTACTCTGTATTTGTTTCCACTTTCCATTCTACAAGGGAAGCTTTCATTTGTCAAGGAAAAGACTACAAGGCCCCTTCCTTTGACTCCTTTTGTGATTCCTTAATAAGAGAACAAGAAAAACTCTTACACCTTGGTCTTCTTAATCTTGGAAACTCTTCCACGAAAGCGTTAGCCGCCCAGCAGCAACCAAATTCAAAGAATCCTAAGAAGTCATATCCTCAAAAGAATGGTCCTAAACCAACTCAGCCTCAAAATGAAAGATCATTTCAGCAAAATGATAAGACCAATAAAAACAAATGGAAGAAGACTGATAGACATTGTAACTTTTGTAATCGAGATGGCCACTTAGAATCTAAATGCTTTAAGAAGATGGAAGCCTTGGAAGCCGCAATGAAGAAACATAACATCCATGTGGAGCCTACTTCAACTTCAACTTCCGGAATGGCACTTTCTGCATGTCGTTGTCAATCATCTCAGTCTGGTTATGCATTAAATGTATCTTCTTCTTCTTCTCATTCTCATGAGTGGCTCATTGATTCTGGAGCCTCTTATCACATGGCCAAAAACCAAGCCATGTTTTCTTCTTTAAATGATTGTAACACCAAAAATATATATGTTGGTGATGATAGATCTCTTAATGTTGTAGGGACTGGAACTGTTCATCTAGACAATGGTCAGTTTAATGATGTATTATGTGTTCCAACCTTATCCTGCAACCTTCTATCTGTCTATCAGATAACTCATTCAGGTGAAGGTAAAATTGTTGAATTTTCACCTCATGATGTTGTAATCAAGGATCTAAAAGATCCTAAACAGATTCTAGCTACTGGTCTTGCTGATGATTCCACAAGGTTGTATAAGTTTCACAACTTTGGGTCATCAAATCTTCCCTCAGTATTTGTTGCTCATAATGATGAAGTGAGCAAACTTTGGCATGAGCGATTTGGTCACTTAAACTATCGCTCCCTTCAGCATCTATGTAAAGAAAATATGGTGACAGGTCTTCCTATGGTATCTTGCAGAGATGGTGTTTGTTCCGGATGTGTACTCGGAAAACATCATCGGGACAGTTTTGACAAACGTGCCTCTTGGCACGCCTCAGCCCCTTTACAGCTTGTGCACAGTGATTTATGTGGTCCTCTTCCTGTTGCTTCATTCTCTGGCTGCAAGTACTTCTTAACTTTCATTGATGATTTCTCCAGACGCACTTGGGTATACTTCTTAAAACTCAAGAGCGAAGTATTTAACACATTTTTGGCCTTCAAAGCCTTTGTTGAAAAACAATCTGGACATCAAATTCTTAAGCTAAGAACTGATAATGGTGGAGAATATGTTAAAAACACATTCATCAACTTTTGCACCGAAAATGGAATTCAAATGCAACATACTGTTCCATACACTCCACAACAAAATGGTGTAGCTGAAAGGAAAAATCGCACCTTAAAGGAAATGGCTAATTGTATGCTGCAATCTAAAGGACTCAGTCTTAGTTTTTGGGCCGAAGCAATTAATTGTGCAAATTATATAATCAATCGCACTCCTACTAAGGTTCTAGAGAATATCACTCCAGAAGAAGCTTGGAGTTCCATTAAACCAGATGTAAGTCACTTTCGTGTGTTTGGAAGTGAAGCATGGGCCCATATTCCAGATGAAAAGCATAAAGCTTTAGAACCTAAGAGTGAGAAATGTACTTTTGTTGGATATTCTGAAGATGTAAAAGGTTATAGACTTATTCCATTTAAGTCCAAAAATGTTATCATTAGAAGAGATGTAAAATTTGATGAAAATAAATCGGCCTGCGAGCCTAGTCCGGCGGATGTGCCACCTCTTCCTATCTCTTCTACTTTGAAAACATTTCTTCTTCAGATGATGAAAGCGAGGATGATAATCCTCCCCCACCTTCTCAGGATCCTCAACTTCCAAGATGGGTCCGTGCTACTCGGGATGCAGCAGGTGATCTTGCCGGTGATCCTACAGATCAGCGACGTACACGTTCTCAGTTTGAAAGAGCCTCTTCTTTACTGGCTCAAGCTCCAGTAAATCATGATCCTGACACTTTTGCAGAAGCTTCAGGCCATCCACATTGGGAAGCAGCTATGAATGAAGAATATCATTCATTGATGACAAATGATACATGGGATCTTGTTCCTCTACCAAAGGGACGCAAACTTGTTAGATGTAAATGGGTTTACAGAACCAAGTATGGACCAGATGGGAAAGTTGATAAACATAAAGCTCGTCTCGTTGCTAAGGGCTTTTCACAGGTTGAAGGCATTGACTACACTGAAACCTTCTCCCCTGTTGCCAAAATGAACTCTATCCGCCTTGTTCTTTCCCTTGCTGCCTCTTTAAAATGGGAAGTCCATCAGATGGATGTTAAATCTGCCTTCTTGCATGGGGACTTGCAGGAAGAAATCTATATGGAACAACCCATTGGCTTCATACAAACAGACTCCAGCCTTGTTTGTCGACTTAAGAAATCCCTTTATGGCCTCAAGCAAGCTCCTCGGGCTTGGTATGCCAAAATGGATAGCTTTCTTTTAGAATCTGGCTTTTCTAGGTGTCATTCTGACAATACTGTCTACACCAAGAAAGTGGGCAACTCTCTTATCATCCTTGTTCTTTATGTTGATGATCTTATTCTTACTGGTAGTGATCCCAACCTTATAAACCATGTGAAGTCCAGCCTTAAAAAGAAATTTGAAATGACAGACTTAGGACACTTACACTATTTTCTCGGTCTTCAAGTCTTGCAATCCAAGGAGGGTATTTTCCTTTCCCAGTCCAAGTATGCTTGTGATATTCTTCGTCATTTTCACATGGAAGACTGTAAGCCAGCCCCTTCTCCCTTTCAGTCTGGAGTCAAACTTTCAGTCTCTTGTACTTCTCCTGAAGTTGATGCTACCTTATACCGTCAACTTGTAGGAAAACTCTTGTATTTAACCCATACTCGTCCTGATCTTTCCTTTGTTGTTGGCCTTGTTGCTCGTTTTATGCAAAACCCCCGTGAAAGTCATTGGAAAGCAGCTAAAAGAATACTTCGTTATGTTCGAGGTACAGTACAGTTTGGGATTCATTACAGTGCCAAAGCAGCTCCTCTGTTAGTTGGTTTCACTGATTCTGATTGGGCTGGTGACCCTGATGATCGGAAGTCTACTGCCGGTTATGTCTTCACTCTTGGTTCAGGACCTATTACATGGGCTTGTAAGAAACAGGCTGCCATTTCTCTTTCGTCAGCAGAAGCAGAGTATCGTGGTGCCGTGGAAGCTAGTAAGGAAGCCTTGTGGCTTCGTCAGATCCTATCAGAGTTTGGCTTTGAGCAGCAGCATCCAACCACACTTTGGTGTGATAATCAAAGTGCCATTCAGCTATGCAAAGATCCAGTCCAGCATCAGCGCAGCAAACACATTGAACTACACATGCACTTCATCAGAAAGCTCATTCATGACCATGTTCTTGAAGTGCAATATTGTCCAACAGATGATCAGGTTGCAGACATCTTCACAAAGGCTCTCACAGAGGCGAAGTTCACTAAACTTCGATATATGCTTGGAGTTCAGGAAGTTGTCACTAAGGGGGGATAGGCTCTAGTGCCTCCTTCCTTCTCCTATTGTGTCATATTTGTAAATCCTTCAATCCTATCCCAAGTTGTTCTTAAGGGGGGATGTTAGGATATTCCGACACATAGGATATAGTTAAGTTCAACTTGGTCTAGTGTAGAGTTAGGTAAAGTGTGTTTCTTTACCGTTGTACATTTTGTAACTTACAATCCGACGGTCACGATATGTAGTGATCTGACGGTTCATTCTCTCCTCGGTATTACCGACACTTGATCTGTGGCTTGACACCCGATTGGTCCATGAGTTCTATTTAAAGCGCATGGAGGGTCATTGTTCGGGTAATCCGTGTATGAGAGAAGCTTATGTAAATTTTCATTCTTTGATTAATAAATTGCCTGTAGTACCCACGTTGGGACAAGTCGTGGACTGTTTCCCTCTTTGAGGGTTTTAACCACGTCAAAAATATTGGTGTATTGATCTGTGATCTGGTTGTGAGCGGTGTCCTTTTGGTATTCTTTCTGAGGAACTTACCCTGTAAATTCCTACAATGTTGAGTACCTCAGAATTGGGCTCAGGGGTTCAAAGCCAAGCAGTGCAAAATGGATAGAGATTGGACAGGTGAGAAAGTTGTATCCTCACTTAGCTGATGCTTGAAAACCAACTTTTGGTGGTCCAAAAGCTTTTTTAGTGGGAAGGTCGTGATCCTAATTGGATCCTCAAACAGTTCCATGATTATTAAGAATGGATGACAGAATTCAAGAAATCTTCTAGCTATTAGAAATAACCTCTGAATAATGGTAATTTGAAGCCAGCACAGAGCGACGAGGACCTTTGGTCAAAGAACGTTGACCGTTGGCCCATGGAGACTGTGCATGGCGCAAAAATGGTAGTTGGGAAGCTCAAACCTAGAAACGGAGGTTGTTTTTGATACGTGATTAGCGTTGGGCAAAACCCCTCGAGAAGGAAGAGCCCCAAGTGCTCAGTCACAAGGGAAACCAGAAAACCATGGGAAGGCACTAAAACTGATAGGTGGGTCCTGCGCTAAAAAATGGCAGAATATCGGAGGCATTTTGGGTGGTAAGTGGGTTTGGTCGAAGACCCAGCGATTCCATACACCGAGTGATGCATGTCCGGCGGGGAGAGAGAAAAACTGCTTACATCGCGGACTAACGGTCGAGAAACTCAACCGCACGATATAAGTGAAGACCATAGGATCTAGGGGCTCCAGATCAAACAGCGGAGGTTCAACCCAATGGATGACCAGACTTGAGGGAGAAATAAGCTATGACGCATAAAGATTTGAAGTCCGATTTGACCAATGAGTCGACAGAAGGATCTGTTTTGTAGGCATCTGGGAAATAACAGAAAAAATACCATTCAGGAAGAACTGACACTCAGTTCGCAAGAAGACAGGTGGCCACCTCTTTGCGAAGCGTTACACAGCAATGATGATGCAGGGCAGAGAAGTCCCAGTGGATAGAGCCAGGTGATCCATAGAGCCGGGAAGTGGAAATGAATAGTCAAGGAATGAACTAGCCTTAAAGCCATGAGCTGACAGAGACAAGAGAGAGAGACAGTGAGGCAGAGAAGTAGTGAAGAAGCTGAAGGCCAAGAGACACATAAAGAAAGGCAAAATTGCAGAGAATAGAGAAGCTGAGTTGACCATCAGAGTAAGGGCAACATCGAGCAGACAGAGACCAATTGAGGTCGAAATTCAGTAAGGGGAGTCTGTGAACTCCAAGGACTTGGGATTTCCAAGTGCCATCCTACTGATCATCCTCTGTTAAGTGAGACTCAGATTGAGCTCCTTATTGTAAGACTCTGCTTTAAAAACATAATAAAAAGGTCACCACTGAAAGCTGGACCAGGAGACGTAGCCCAGGAGGATTGGGTGAACTCCTTATTAAATTTTGTTGTGTTTCTGTTTTGCTTACTGTGATCTTTTACTATTTCAAGTGTCTGTTTATTTTGCAATCTTATCGATCTGTTGCCTAAGATAACATAGACACACACACAAGCGCATGAGTCTGTAATACCTTCATTAATTTACTAAGGTCACCTAGGGGTGATTTCAGATCAACATGAGATCAATATAGAAAAATTTTGGTTAATTATTATTATTATTAAATAATGAAAAGTTAATATATAAGTTAAATATATATACATTTAAAAAACACAGAACTAGACACTTAACCATGGATATTTATTCCTACTTTATATGAAGATTATTAATATGTAAATATATTTTGTTACAATATCATGGGCCACTACTAGGGATTATCAATACCACATCCCCGAAAACTATAACTCCCTTCATATGGCAATTGCTCATATGACTTTTCTTTAAGAAAGCAAAACTTTTTGGAGATAAATATCAACTTTTGATTCATGTATATTAATATGTAAATAAGCTTGTTGCAATACCATGACTAATTAATACCACATGCCTAGAAAACCATAATTCACTTCAAATGGCACTTGTTTATATGATATTTTGTTAATTAACAATAAAAGGGAGAAAATGACATAACAACTTTGGGGATAAATCTCAACCTTTGATTTATGTATATTAGTATTAATATTCTAAAATATTCCATGGAGGTTAAATCCTATCAACTATCTAATATTATTAATAATTAAAGTAAAATTTTGAAAGCTCTATTTCAAAATAGACATGCCCATCGAAATAATGAATTAAAAATTACACTAGTACTCACTATATACTATGACTTAGGAAATTCCCATCGGCATAATGAATTAAAAACTATAATAATAATAAAAAAATTATCATTAAATACTTCAATGAGAACTAAGAATAAAATTAGTGCCAACATATAGATTAAATGGGAAGTAAACATGGATGGAAATCAATCCATGATATGCATAGAAAAATATTTACTCCATGATACATTTCACATTTTCAAGATTAAAAAAATCATAAAATTAACTAAACTATAATTTTATTTTAATTTATTATTATTATTAATTATGAAAGAATTAATATATGAGTTAAACATATATTATTTTAAAAAACATGTAACAATATTCCCATGGAGATTCACCTCCACTTTATCCTAAAGATTTTTAATTTATAAATAGCCTTTGTTACAATACTATCAGACAATAGCATGACTTATCGATACCACATACCCAATTTGACACATGTTGATATGATTTCTTTTAGATTAATTAATTTGAGATAAATTAATCAAAAGCGAATAAATATCTTGGAGATAAATCTTATCCCTTCGATATGTGACTACTACTAAGAATATTCCAGCAAATTCCATGGAGGTTAAATCTATACCATAATTACTAATAATTAAATTAAAATATTGGAAATCAAAATAGACATGACTATAGACATAATTGAATACTTCTTTGAGAACTAAGAATTTGCTATTATTTTGAAGATATTAGAATTATGTTAATGCTGTCATAATTTGAATTAAGATTAGAAAACAAAATTTGTTAAATTAATATAAAAATTAAATTTTCAATTATAGTAAGTAATTTAATAAAAATTTGTAATGAGTACTATGTTTGAATATAAATATGTACAAGTAAAAAAATATTTTTTGACATGATGATGATGACTAATCTCAATTAAATCTAATATGATTTTCATCAATTTTAAGAAGGTAAGAGATTATTTGGATTTCTTTAGCATTTTATTATTTGCTCGAAAAATATCAAGAGAGAATATTTCCAATATCATCATAGTTTTGTTGATTTAAAAGGTTAAGAAAGATGGTAGTCTGGTGGAAGTTATATCGATGATGGTAAGTAGACTATTTTTCTTAGTACTGTGCCAGCGTCTAGGGACTATTTTTCTCAGTATTGTGCCAGCGTCCCTAGGAATTGAGCCACTTTTTTCAGGCCCAAATCCTAGGTCATTACGTAGAATTGAATGACACCTTCAGAAGAGTAAGATAACAAGGAAACAATGATGCAAAAGTAAATACTTGAAAAAGCCCTTAACTGGATCCCTACTAGCCATGACTGGAATTTCGTTAAACATATCACAAATATGTAATCTAGAGTTATAAACAATAGATTTAAGCATAGGGATATCATACTTATCTGAGAATCGATAAGAACCATTTTTCCCTCATATCATTTGTTGCATTATCATGTATTATGTCATAGATACATTGTCCATTCATTTACAAGTAAAAACATGATGAGAGCCACACATAGCCACTGTCATAAAACACATACATAACCAGCATAAGCGAAACAAAAATACCAATGAAATAATAGCCATATGATTCACATATAAAATAGTATAATACTCATAGAAATACAAGGAGAGATTACCTCATCTTGATAATTCAGAATCGAAACCGGAGATGGGACTACCACGTTCCACCCAACCATAGAATGGCTGAGCCAAATATCTCTTCATACATCCACCCCCGTGTCATATTCCATACATGAATGTGGGACTCAAACCTAAAGAACCAACCAAGGCATCCCGAGGTTAAACCACCTCACCCTCATCAATAAAAACCATGCTTTACCGTAGTCCATCTCGGATCACTAGGCCAACAAAATGAACATGTAATAAGAAGATTTACCATGATCTCCACTTGATCACTAGGCCAAACAAGCATGAATTCCACCGGATTTCTCCACCTACACCATGAGGAATTTTCATGTCTCCTAGTCTTGCAGGCTTTACCACAATCCATAATTTTATCTAGGGATCACTAGGCTCTAAACTGAGGAACCACCCTCTAGGCTTTACCGTATATCCCGTCATTCATCGACAAGGATTCCTAGGTCTAATCAAGGGAAACCACCTCTAGGCTTTATTGTATATCCCGCCATTCACCGGAAAGGATTCCTAGGCCCACCGAGGTAACACAATCATGGCTTTACCGCAACCCATAGTCTGATTCAGGGGTCACTAGGCTAGTGGCTTTACCGTGATCCATAGTCTGGTTCAGGCACCACTAGGCCATGTGCTCTATTATTCAAAGATCGACCTCACACGGCTTTGAATCCATCCGACAATCAAACTCAACCAAAACATGAGAACCCCATCAAACAATGGCTATCCATAAATGGAAAGGCTAGGCTGAAAAGACTATCGCACCTAGAAAAACCCATGCCATAAAAGCAAAATAACCACATGTGATACCATGCATGCCAAATCTAGCAAGGAAAATACACATGAAAATCAATACCTGCAAAGAATACTATTGTAGCTGCTTGATCTTGCTCTTCCTTGTTTGATCTTTGCTTCCTCTTGCCTTCTTTTCCTTTCTTGATCTAATGCCAAGATGTTCCAAGAAAACTCTAAGTGTCCAAGAGTGTGCGAGAGAGAGAGAATAATGAGAGAGCTCCAAAAATGAACTGGAAAAAGGTTACAAATTGATCCTTAGAAGCCTTTTTATCAATTAGGCCTCTATTTTCTTCATTTTCCGCTATTTTCCCTCATTTTCCTCCTCACATGAAACCTATGACCTTTCACCTCCCTTTTTTCCTAGTTTCCATTATTTCCAAAAATAAATGTGCCAAAAATTCCATTTTTCCTTCCAAAGCCTTGCCTTTGCCAATTTCCTTAGCCATAATAAACCAAATTAAAACCCACTAGGATGTTTCTCCCAACATTCAACTTATAATATGTGTCCCATTAACCGTGGTTATTATTTTTCCTATATTCACCTTTATTACATGGAATTTTCACCAGGTCTATTACAAAACCCTCCCCCTTGGGGGACATCGTCCTCGATGTTCAATCACACCTATACCTTAGCAAAAATGCTAAAAAGAAAACATACTATGCATGGTACTTTATAACATAGCTCGATGCAATATTTACAATGATCACCTTGCTGAAACGAAAACCAACAAGACAACCTAACAACATGACAACATAATGGCATGACACCCATACCTCTTATTAGAGCTTTATAACATAGCTCATGATGGTATTTACATCCATATACATATGTACGTATATCAAAACATCATCAAACATGTACCAAAGACATATACCAAAACACCATACCAAAACTGCTTTGCCTCAACCGACAAACAATAAAGGATACATAGCCCACATATGATTTTCCATCTCCCACATATCTTCATCAGGCCCAAAGTGCTTCCACTACAGTTTAACTTCCTCGATTACTTAGTTCCGCAGCATGAACACTTTTTTTAACAATATACATTGAGGGCTAGAGTTTTCCATCTGGTTCCACCTGCAATATAAACCAATCAATCACATGATCAACATCTTTAACATACTTCTTAATTAATGACACATGGAACAAATCATGGAATTTCACTATTGGAGGCAGTGCAAGTCGATAGGCTACTGGTCCAATCCTCTCAACAATACTGAAGGGTCCACAAAACTGTGGTGCCAGTCTGGCACATGATCCAATCCCTAAGGATCTCTTCTTTGGTTTGATGCACAAGTACACTTGTTCCCTAACCTAGAACTCCTTGAAAAACCTATTTTGATCTACATATCCTACGATCCCTTTAGATTCCTCTTTATAACCTACATTTCCTATTTCATGCCCGCCAACATGTCTGGTCCAATCAACACCCTATTAACTGGATTGCTCCAACTAATGGGAGTATTGAAAATCCACCCATACAATGCCTCAAACAGACTCATCTTCAAAGATTCTTGATACCCATTGTTATAAGAGAACTCTACCAGTGGAAGATACTCTTCCCACTTTCATTACTGATGCATCACGTACATCCTCAACATGTCCTCCAATATCATGTTGACCCTCTCAGCCTATCCGTCTATCTATGGATGATAAGCTATATTGAAGGCCAACTCCATGCCCAAACCCACAAAAAACTCCTTCCAAAACTTGGAAGTGAACTTTGTATCCCTTTCTGACACAATCTTCTTAAGAACTCCATGTAACCTGACCACATCTCTAATGAATACTTGTGCTACATTGCTTGCTGAGAATGTAGACTTCATTGGAATGAAGTGTGCAACCTTTGTCAACCTATCCACAAAAACCATGATGGAATCATGTTGTCTCTGTTTCCTTGATAACCCTATGATAAATTCCATGGAAATGACCTCCCGTTTGCACTCTGGAATATCGCAATCGACTGTAGCAGTCCACCTTGAAAATCGAAACACATAGCCACAAACTCCAATACATCCCTCTTCAGGTTCAACCAATAATAAAATATCTTCAGTGCAGTCAATGTCTTTGGATAGCTTAGGTGACCTAAATAAGATTTCACATGAAAATCCCTCAAGATCACCTTCTTGAGCTCACTACTATCTCGCACATATATCACATCTATGAATCTAACCAATCCATCTATTGTAAGGCAATAGTCCACATCTTGTGCACCTACACTTGTACCTATACATGTAACACTACCTGTACCTGTACATTTACCTATACTACTACTTGTACCTGTAACTATACTCTACTGCAACCTATGCAAAATATCCATATACTTGACATCCTACTGACCTACCTACAAGATTCTATCTTGTAAGTTTGTCCCATAGGATTTCATAGCTGCTAAGTGATTTACCTGTATTCACCTACTAAGAGCATATGCCACCCTATTCTCCTTTCCTTTGATGTACCTGATCTCGAAGTCGAACTCACTGATCGTGGCCAACCATCTAGTTTGCATGGCATTTAGATTCGGTTGGTCAAACAAATACCTCAACCCAATGTGATCACTCATCAGCACAAACCTCCTGCCAAGAAGATAGTGCCTCCACATCTTCAATGCATGTATGATCTCTACTAACTCAAGATCCCATGTCGAGTAGTTTTTCTGATGCTTGTTTAGTTTTCATGACTCATAGCATAGCTTCTATCCATCATGCATAAGGAATCCTCTAAGTCCTCTCTTGCAAGCATATGTACATACTACAAACTCTTTGTCCGGATATGAAATCTTTAACACTAGTGCATGTGTCAGCAACTAATTACGTTGCTCAAAATTGGCCTCACACTCCTTTGTCCATTCAAACTTGTTACCTTTCCTATGTAATGATGTAAAAGGATAAGAAATATGTGAGAAGTTCCTAATGAACCTCCTATAAAAGCCTTCCAACCCCATGAAATATCTCACCTCATCTACATTTCTATGAGTCACCCACTCCAAGATATCTCTTATCTTTTCTGGATCTACTGCAATTCCCTCCTTGGATACAACATGTCGTAAGTAGTGTACCTCATTCTAAAAGAAACTACAATTGTTGAGCTTAACATACAACTGATGCTTTCTCAACAACCTCAACACTGCTACTAAATGCTCGACATGCTCTTCCTCATTTTTAGAACATACCAATATGTCATCAATGAACACAATAATGAAACTATCTAAATATGGACGTAACACACCATTCATCAAGTGCATAAATGTATATGGAGGATTAGTCAACCCGAATGGAACTACAACAAACTAATAATGCCCATACCTAGTCTGAAAAGTTGTCTTGTAAACGTCCTCTTCCTTGACACGTACCTACCGATATATGGATCTCAAATCAATCTTTGATAACATTGTTGCTCCATTCAACTGATCGAACAAGTCATCAATCCTTGGTAATGGATACCTATTCTTGATGTTCAATTTTTTCAATTGCCTGTAGTCAATGCATAATCTAAGAGTACCATATTTTTTTTTAACAAACAATACCGGTGCGCCCCAAGGTGTTACACTTGGTATAATGTATCCCTTGTCCAACATTTCCTTCAACTAAAATTTCAACTCTACCAACTTAGGTGTGCTCATCCTACAAGTTTTTTTCTTTACGTTGGACCTACCCCTAGCACTAACCCAATAGAAAATTCTACTTCCCTATGAGGTGGAAAATCTAAAATCTCTTCGGGAAACACATCCTGAAACTGTTGTAGAACTGGGTACCTGCTTAGAAAATCTAAATCCTCCACTTACTTACCCTTGTCACTAGAAATGTGTACGGAAAATAACATAGACCCTTTCCTATAACCGATATTTTCCTGCATAGTTGTCACCATCCTAACTGATGTGGCTTTCTTCTTTCCCTGCAAGACTCTTGGTTCCCCATTGTCATCCATACACTCAATTTATTTGTCATAACGATCTACCTTAGTTATCTAAAGGTACAACCAGTCCATGCCCAACAACATACTATATGATCCCAATAGTAATACGTTCAAATGTGCCATGGTAGGCATACCATTCAAATCAAATGCACAAGATCTTACCCAATGATGAAATCACTTCTTTGTACCTGTAGCCAACTGCACTAACCAAGATTTTGCATGTAATTCCTTACTGAAACCACACTTATCCACCAAGTCAGGACTAACATAGCTATACTTAGATCCAGGGTTAATCAAAATAGAAATAACTTGATCACAAAGCTTACCATCCATCTCAATGATAGATGCCTAATGGTATGTCTGTTTGTTATCCAATGTTGCATAAATATGAGGAACACTCTCACCAACATCCCCAACAGTTTGTGCCTCCTGTGCACTATATATTTGAGGCCTACCACCCTAATGCTATGGAAAATCTCTCTTAAGGTGCTCCTTACCACATGTCCAACACTCCAACTGACCAATGCCCTCACCACTATGATGTTGCTATGACCCATGTCCCTGTCTAGTTGCATTGAAACTCTTTTGTGACCTTTGCCACATTTTCTTTCTCATATTCATTATGAGGCCTTGTTCTCTTCGGCTGCCATTTACGTTTACCTTTGTATTTTCCTTTCCATCCTTGCTGAGATTCATTCTTATGCTTTGACTATTCATAGAAATGTTTAAATTTCCCAATAACTTCTTCAAGTGACCAAGACTCATCATACTCTATCTAATCTCTAAATGTTAATGGAAATCCACTGAAAAATCACTAAACTTTAGCATTCTCATCTTTAATATATGGTACATATCTAAATAGCTCCAGAAACTTAGTTGTGTACTCTTCATCTGTCATTTATCCCATCTTTAGCTCATAGAATTCTTTGGCCTTACTATCGTAGTATCTTTTTGACAGGTACTTCTTCTTGAAAATCCTCTTGAACTCATGCCAACTCAAGTCCTCTGTCATGATGTCTCTGACCTGCTTAACATCTTCCCACCAAATGTCTGCTTTACCTTTCAAACTGAAGATAACAATTCTAGCCTTCATGTTTTCTGTGTACTCATGCAACTCGAAGAATTTTTTCATCCCAAGTATCCAAACCTCTACATCTTCTGATTTCTTCAAGTCTGCATCAAAATTAGGTGGGTTTTCTTTCTTAAACTCATCTGGAAATTGTCTGCTATCACTACTCCTATAAGGATGATAACAATGACGATCATGATGCCTGTCAGAACCAGAATAAGAATAGTACCTATATCCATCATGTCTCATAGCTAGAGTATCCAAAAATCTACCATATCTAATAGTGTCATCTCTATCTGAAATGTGACCAATATGAGACCTACTTCCATATGCCCTATTAGTTTTTTTGTCCTATCCATGGCTGATATGAAGTGGCCCTTATCGCTATAATTCTGACAAACTATGAAGAAGTACAACATTAACCTTTCTTGTTTCTCTTGTGCCTGTATGATTTTGTTATTGTCTGCCTTACAACTCCTTATTTCTTCCTTCAAGATTCTCAATGTGTATTCCAAATCAGAAAAGTGCCCAACACCATGTTGCTTATCTAATTCATAGGGAGAGTATTTGTAGTCTACCATCTTTCTAGTCATTTTGATCTTTCTCCTGCAGCTAAACCAAATCATAATAAACCGATGTACCTTAGAAAACTTTGGGGAGGATATCTCATCTACAAGATCATCAAACAAACGCGATACATGTATAAACATACTCATAATAACATATAAACATATAATACATAAGCACATAACCATGTAACCATCAGTCTAGCTAGAGTCCAGTCATCAATGCATGACCATATCAACTACACATACCATGACCTCATGCATGACAACAACAACCATACCAATGTACACTGGAAATATGCAAGCATAAACAACATGTAACCAATCATACACTCATGATGACATACTTCATAACAACAACATCCTCTTCCACATGGTGACATCACTATAACCATGATTGACACCATGCATATGCAACAAGCACATAGAACACAAGGATGATTAATCAGACATGTAAATGACATGAATGCATGACCAACACACTACCCATAGAGTCCAAGGGGTGAACCATGATCTGATACCACTCTGTAACACCCTCCTCCCACATCTACCCAAGTAAACAACCAACTGGGGTAAACATGTGAATGAAGGCTACTATGATGGGATTTAACCTCCCATGTGACCTTAAAGAAGTGGAATCGATGGAAACACAACATACAGACCTTCCACATTAGCTATAGGACTCCTATCAACCTTTCCAACTACTCAGGTAGCTAGCCCTTGGGTCCTGTTACACAGTAATTTGTCACCATTGGTCACCGTCCCTGTTACCCCTGTTTCCGTATGTTGGAGGACGCATTCCAGGACCTGTGAGCAGTGACATAACCTAAAAACACTTGCATTATGTTCCCCTGAGTATGTACTTCATGTTCCCTGAAGACACCTTCTGCAAAATATCCCTGAAAGTGCCCTTTTTCCATTAGCGCGGGTCCACAATGTCCTACCCGCGCCAATCACTGAGATCCTCAAAAGGGGGTGCGACCATTGGCGCTCTGTCTTAGAACAACACCCGCGCCAACCAAGTTTGGTAATGATTTTTGACAAACGTGCACCCATATGTTTTTTCCCTTCAGGTCACGAAGTCTTTTGAGGATAAAATCCATCTGATAGATGTCGAGAGTCATCATCTATCCTTGACATCTATCCACAGCGGCTTTTCGGAGATAATCCCAATCCACAATGGGTGTCCTGATGCATTGTATCTTCCTCCCTTCTCCATCTATACAAGTCTGTCCTCATGCATTAAACAAGCTAGTCTTTCAGTAATGCTAGTCGTGATAACGCTTGTCTTGAGTGATAGTAAGAGTCTTGAAGCATAGGGAGGTTATGCTGCCGGAAGTCTGAGAGAGAGAAGGTCTATTGCAAGACATATATAGCTGCTCGCCCAGCCAGAGGAGAGGTTCAACGTCAGAACCTTGGTTGTATCTTTCTCTGTTCATTATTCATTAATAAACGACTACTATTATGGTTCCGATCTTATTGTTCATCATGATAATGTTTGATCTATTTCCTTTCTGACTGAAATATAGTTGTATTTTAGTGGATTTTATGCTTGTTCTCGTTTCATTCTTTGCATGTGCAGGTATCCATACGCGGGGATCGCAAGGATTGTGACCTGCCGGAGCAAGGGAACGGGAGTATCAACTCTTCTTCGACATTAGCATTGGACTCCAGGTTGGTTCTCGTAATCCACTTTTAGTATGCAACTAGGAACTTGCATAGTAGCGTGAATTGATTGTTGCTAGACCCATTTTGGGCTAGTGGGATTGCCTCTGTCCGCAGAGGGGATTTACCTCTCCAACAATTTGGCGACTCCACTGGGGAGGAGCTATTTGTTGTTTGATTCATAAACCTTGGACGGAGTCTGAAGCACGGCCAGGAAGCCTTTGAAACGCTATTGCTTTGCATTAGCGGAGTAGATCAACGCCACTTCAGTGGATCTCCGGTTTGGTTTATGAACCGAACGGCTTGGAATTTGTCTTGCATGTTAGTTTTCTCTTGCCTGCTTGCATAAATGAGCTTTCTGGGTCAGTTTTAAAGTTGTTTCCTGTTGTTAGATCTGTCTGAGTACTATTGACTAGACCCTGGGCTGTTTTATTTATTTTTTGGGCCAGCAAACTGTGTTGGCGTGTTTTTCTCTCTGACAGTCGCGCCAGCTGGTGCAGGTTGCACAACAGCAACTCGCGCCAATTCCTTAATAGCGCAAGTTGCAGGCTGACAGTCGTGCCAGTCCTGTGAATTTTTCCAGTGTGTTTGTTGGAAGCTCTTTAAACTCAGATTTTTGTCTTTTTATATCCTTTGCAGCTTCTGGAAGTGTGTTGGACCTCTGTTTGACTGGTTTTTACCTTTATCCTTCAGTTGTTTGCTTATTTCTATCGATTTTGTATCCCAGCCCTAGAACATCTAGTGGCTTCGCATATCGAGCCTTCTGTGGGAAGTTTCGGTTCTTTGATTGTCCAGTCAACTCTTTGGTTGTTTTCCGCACCTATCTAGTGGTTGTTAAAGCTTGTTATTCTGTGCTTCGAGCAATTCACCTCTAGCTTGTTTGGATTTTGCTTGACTTCATTTGAACTTAGATCACATGGTTCATTGAAGGTCTTTGCGTTTTTTTTGTTTTGACAGTTCATATTGGTGTTTCAGAGTTGGTTCTATTTGCATTGAGTGAATTTTGTTTGTTTATGCTTGTTAATATCTCTTGAGATTTGTTTAAATGCATTATGCCATTTTAAAAGAAGAAAAAACAAAAGATCTTTTTGCATTATATTAGTTAGCATTTAATGTTATTGATCGCTTTTGAAAAGAAAAGAAAAGAAAAAGTTTCATTTCTTGTTATTAGCTGCATTAGGATCTTTGTTGATTGTTTATTGTTCATTTTGTTTGTTTGAAAATCTCAACTCTCCTGTAGTTAGAATTCATTGAACGAAATGATATAATTTTGGCATATAGTTTGCATTTAGGAAGTTTTGAGAGATCACATACGGTAGGACCAAAAAACTGAAACTTAATTGAAGATCAACTGTAAAATAAAACGAATGAATCTAACAACGCATTGGAACCTAACGCACATATTCTAGAGGTCTAGGCTAGAGATGTGTTTCGGCGTCGTTAAACCTAGTCACTATTGTTTCACACTACGGTTGGGTGATTCCTCCTCTTGTGACTCGATAGTGGTCTAGCACGGACTGAGCTCCCACGTACCGTCGCGTATATAAGGGAGACCCCACTAGGTTATCATCCTTTATCCACAGGAAGCCGAGTCTGCCGCCTTACAAGCCGTAATGCACTGAACATAGCATTCGGGAAGATTGACTGCCGTACGGGAAGTCCTTGGTTTTCATCTAATTTCCAAGGTGTATAAGCAGTTTTACGGATTGTTTGGTAAACCCTTTGCCTAGAGTCTCCAGAGTAGTCACTTTTGATCCTTTTCGGACTCCTTAAAAGAAAAGGTGCCAGTGAGTGTCTTGTCACTTCGTGCTCATTAAACATTCGAAGGAGACTAGAGTCATCTTTTTGTCCTTTTCTTGACTCTTAAAACATGAAAAGGTCAAGTTGTGTCTTTGCGTCCTAAAATTTATTCGGCCACGATAACATTTACCCAATTAGATTTTGTTTGCGTTAGTTTGAGTAGGGATTTTGTCTCGGTAGATTCCTTAGGTTTTGTGAAGTTTCATCCTGGCGGAATTACCAATTTCGTCTTCTTCCGAGATACCGGTTGTGAGTCTTCCTGTGGTTCCGAGTATACAACCACTTAGTTCTCGTGCCCCAGGCGACGAGACTTACCAGTTTCATTGGAACCCTGTTTGGGAACCTTTTGAGGATAGTGTCCCTTTTTGGGACTATACTTCTCCTCCTGTTTCGGTTCCACCTTCTTCCTCTGACATGGAGGACTTGTCCCCTACAACGACTGACGAGTCCGTTGCGACGAGCGGTGAAATTCCCACCGCAACGGAACCTACACCTATCAGTAGCACTCCCACTACTGTAAACCTACCACCAGGCTATAAAGCATTAAGGGATACTATGCCCTCTGGAACTCCTTTCACGGGTTCTATTTGGTCACCACTCACTTTTCCTACCACGGAGCCTTTTACTCCGCAAAGTCGCAGTACATCTGTTACCTCAATCACAACCGCTCCAACGGTATGTGCAGCCTCTTCGACTCCTATTTTTAGTCGTCCTTCGGCTTCCTTATTCGGAGTCTTTGATCCTACGTCAAATGTCCCAGCCGAGGGGCCATACGATCGATATTTGCCATCTCAACCGATGGTTGAGATTTCAGTTCCGTTGTCAATTGATTGGGGCTCCACCTCTTTTCATGGTGGTCAAGTATCATCTGCGCAATCTCCAAGACAACCTCCTCAAGACCAACAAGGGCAATCCTTCCATGGAAACCCTTTTGCTTCTGGTGGTCCGTTTTTCTCCTCTTATGTTCAACCTTCTGGTAACTCAGGTCAATCTTCTGTTCAACAAGTCCAACCTGGTATCCAGCAAGGTTATCCTACTGGACAAATTGGTCAATCATCTGTTAACCCAAACCAACCCAATGTCCAGTATGGTCCAATATTTGGACAAGCTGTTCAACCACATGGTCAGCCTACCGTCCAGTATAGTCAACCTTCTGGGCAAGTCGGTCAACCTCAAATCCAATCAGGCCAACCAACTGCCCAGCCCACTCAGCCATCTGGTCCGTTAGGACAACCTTCAGTTGTGCAACAACAACTCCATTCCCAGCAGGTACAACCTTCTGGGCAGGGAGGTCAACCTCAATATCAACAAGGTTATCCTTCCGGCCTGATAGCCCAACCTACAGGACATCCTTCTGGCACTGCTCAACCTGGTTTTTTGCCCCAGGCTGGACCCCAGACTCCATCTGGTTTTCAAATGCAAGCTGGAGTTCAATCTCAACAAACCTATCAACCTCAGCCTGTTTCTCAAACTCAGTTTGGAGTCCAGCCACCGTATGGTCACCAGCAACCTCAAGGGCAACCGTTGTTTGCCCCATATCAAAATTACCAACAACTGCAGACGAATCCTTATCAGACTTATCCGCAACCATATGGTGCTCCTGCAAGACCGTTTGGTAATCCATGGAACGCTGGGGGGTAGAACCCAAATCCCTACGGACAAAACCCTATAGGGCCAAATCTGTCCGGACCAAGCCCTTGGGGGCAACCGCCAGTTGGTTGGAACCCTGGTGCTCCATCCCAACAGCAGCCCCAGATGTCCTTTAATCCTCAATTACCTTTCTTAGCGACCTTAGAATTACCGGATGTGTCTAAATCGACCAATGATCCTATTCTACATAATCCATATTGGCCTCCGGTTCCAACGAAAATTCCCGGTGACTGTCCAAAATTCGATGGTAAACCTAATGAGGATCCACAAGCTCATGTCATGACCTATCACCTATGGTGTTCATCCAATTCATGGCTTGATGATTCAATTCGGCTTCGCCTTTTTCAAAGGACTCTCACTGGCTCTGCCGCTAAATGGTATATTGAACTCAATCGTGGATCCTTTCAGGATTTTAACTCGCTGGCTATGGCATTCCTCACTCATTTTCAGTTGCCCGTTCGATATGAAACGAGTACACACCTCCTCACATCCTTAAGACAAACGACGGCTACGCATATCTCTGATCATATCCATGAATGGAGATGGCGTAGACGTATGATTAAATTTTGGATTCCCGACCAGCTTCTTACTGATTAGTTTACGACTTCGTTCGTTCCTCCAATAGCTCGGGACATTGCCATGGGGGCGTGTGTCACTGAAGAGAAAGCTATCGCGCGCGCTCAGTACCTTGACTTGGTTTACTCTCAGTCAGGTACATTGTATGATTATCTACCTGATGCCCCGAGACCAGGAACATCCAAACCTCTGCCAACGCCAACTGTTGACGGGATTATTGGTTCCGTTAGTTCATCCTCGAAGAAAAATTCTGTGAACCCTGGGAAGCAAAAACCAGCTGCTTCGACTGAACCCACTTCCCAGGTAATACCCACTTCGAATGTTACTTCCAAGGTCAATGCCGTCCAATCCACCACGGCAGACAAAACCTCGAAAGGAAAGAAGAAAGGGAAAGCGAAGAATAAGCCAGATCCACCTAAACAGGACTCCCCTAATCCTCCGCCCGAGGACGGCACTAAACGCAAACCCAAGTATCCTTGTCTTATCTGTGATGAGGATCACTATACCAAGGACAGCCCGAGGCGGTCCGAAGTTAGTCGTTTGTTGAAAGGCGCTCCCAGGACTCCTGCGGTGCTTAAAGAACCCTTTCCCTCACAACAAACTCAAAAAACTCAAATGGTGGCTAACCCGTCTCAGCCTCCCTCTTCCTTCGGTTCTCAAGTGTTTATGGCTGGAACGATACCTGTCAATATCAGTACTTGAACAAAAGATTATCTGCCATCTGCCGGGAAGGAGCCTGAGATCCCCTCTAGTGCTCCACCATTCAGTTCGAGTCCGTTCCACATTGAGAGACCTACTACTGAGACGCCTCTTCGACCCCCTCCAAAAGGAGTACTCCGAAAATCTTCTTACAACCCAAATGCCCGTGCTGCACAGCACTACAATATCATTGAGGACTTAGCGCAGACTCCGTCGGCTATGTCCGCTTTAGAAGTTCTCCAGAGCTGCCCTTCTCAGTGGAAGTCCTTGTTATCCGCTATTGGTGGCATAGACCTGGCCGATTCGGATTTAATTACTTTTGACTTAGAATGCCATATGTAGAGACTGCCTCCCCAAATCGCATTCCTTATACAGGTTATTATTGATTCCAAAACGATTCATCGTACAGTCATTGATGAAGGTGCTTCAACTTGCATCATGTCTGTCGCCTGTTGGAAAGCTATTGGATCTCCTACGCTGAGCCAGTCTCCCACAACCTTGGAAGCTTTTGATGGAAGAGCCTCTCGTCCTTATGGTATACTCCAACGTTTGCCCATCTCTTTGGAAGGGAAGACAGTCGAAATGGAAGTTGAAGTCGTTGATGCTACTCTTACCTACAACCTCCTTCTCGGACGTAGCTGGATCTACGCGATGAAAGCTGTTGCTTCATCTCTGTTTCGTATCATCCGTTTCCCTCATCAAGGGAAGATTGTTACCGTAGACCAACTATCTTTCTTCGCTTCCTCTTCTGAAGGCAACATCCCTTTTGTGGAGCATACCTCGAAGTTATCTGAGAGTCTGGGAGCCGGACTTTTCAAAGATCCCGCCCTTATGGGTGTTTTTCCGCTCCCACCTCCTAATGTCGCTTCTGTTAATATGATTACTACTTGTTCTGATCCATGGATTATTCCTCCCACCGACCAAGTAGATTCTTGGGGCGACCAGATGCCGTTGAGTCCTGCCGAACTCAACTACGTTGAAATTATTGCTACATCGGCTTCCTCTTCTGAACTTGCTCCTTCGAGCACGATTCTCCATTCATTCGATCCATCCTCAGGGCTTGTAGATAAAACTTCTTCGGATCCTTTACAAGAAACATTCTCTTCTGATGAAGCCATTATTGAGACTATGTCTCTCGAGGAACTTCCTTGGCATGATTCTCACCATCGTTCCTCGTTTCTCCCTGCCCCTCAGGATATTCTCAGTTGCCTTGAGCGGTTTGCTCCTATTCAGATTTATCAGGTGTCTTCTGAAGGGAATATGGAAAATATTACGCAAACCCAGCCTATCGACATCTCTGTGAAACCAGGGATTGTCGAGCATCTTCACATTGGAGTCACTTGTACTCCGGAGGAGATTCAACTTTATTCTAATCTTTTTTGCGAATTTCGTGACGTTTTTGCATGGTCCTACGAAGAAATGCCCGGAATTGATCCTAGCATAGTGGTGCATGAGATAATCACGTACCCAGGTGCTAAGCCTGTTCGTCAATGTTTACGCCCTGTACACCCCCGAAAGGCTGCAGCGATTAAGGCCGAGGTAGAGAAGCTTCTTAAAGCCGGTTTTATTTATCCTATTCCGCTCACAGATTGGGTTTCTAATATCGTACCTGTGACTAAAAAATAGGGTACAATCCGTGTTTGTGTCGATTATCATGATATAAATCGAGCCTATCCTAAAGATAATTTTCCCACACCATTCATTGATCAAACTATTGACGAATGTGCCAGAAGTGAAATATATTCTTTTATGGACGGTTTTTCTGGCTATAACCAGATCAATATTGCTCCTGCTGATCAACACAAAACTACCTTTATCTATCCATGGGGCACTTTTGCCTATAAGAAGCTCCCTTTCGGTCTTAAAAATGTTGGTGCTACCTTCCAGCGTGCAATGTCTTATGCGTTCCATGACATTCGACACATTGTACAGCCTTACCTGGATGATCTCCCTGCTCATTTAGCCAAACGTCAGGACCACCCTAAGCACCTTCACGAAATCTTTCTTCGCTGTCGATACTACCGAATCAGGCTTAATCCTCACAAATGTGTCTTCTGTGTTGAATCTGGCCGACTTCTCGGGTTTGTTGTTTCCCGAGAGGGCATCCGTTTGGATCCCCTTAAAGTCGAGGCTATAGTGAATCTTCCTCCCCCTGCTTCTTTACAGCAATTGCAAAGCTTGCAGGGTAAAGCAAATTTTTTACGTCGTTTCATTCCAAACTATGCCGAAGTGGCCAAAGGTTTTACACGATTACTAAAGCGCGATGTCCCTTTTCATTGGGATACCACTGCTCAAGAATCTTTTGAGCGTCTTAAGGGCCTCCTTGTTTCTGCTCCATTGCTCCGTCCTCCGAATTATTATCGTGACTACACTCTGTATTTGGCCGCCGCCGACACCACTATCGGCATGGTTCTTGTCCAAACTGACGATGATGACACTGAGCATGTTATCTATTATCTCAGCCGCAACCTTTTAGATACGGAAACTCGATATGCTTATGTCGAGAAGTTGGCATTGGCCGTCGTTTGTGCTGTCCAACGCTTCTGTCATTATATTCTGCTGTGTACTACTACCGTGATTTCTGATTGCAACCCCATGACGTATATTTTGTCACGCCAGTTGCTGGGGGGCAAGTACTCAAAGTGGATTGTTATCCTCCAAGAGTTTGACTTGGAATTTACCACTGCCAAGTCCAAGAAATCCCTTGTATTTGCTGAGTTAATTTGCTCTTTGCCGTCTTCTTCCCCGACCTCTCAGGAAGAGGATCAAATTCCGGATGAGACCTTATTCCTCATTAGCACCCGCGATCCATGGTACGGAGATATCATTATATATCTGCAAACGTCCTCCTTTCACCTGGGCGTGTCCAAAGACGCTCGGCGAAGGATTCGTCATCAATCACGACCATACCGTATCATTGGCGATACATTATATCGTCTCGGCGCCGACTCTGTTCTCCGCCGTTGTCTTACTCTCGAGGAGGCTGAGCGGGTCTTGAATGACTGCTACTCCGGTGCCTGTGGCGGTCATATGTCCAGATATGCTACTGCCCAAAAAATCCTCCATGCTGGCTACTTTTGGCCCTCTATCTTCAAGGATTGCATTCATGCCGTCCGCTCTTGTCACGAGTGCCAGATATACCAGAGGAAAATGCGAGCGCCTCCTGCTCCGTTGCACCCTGTTGTCACCGTTGGCCCTTTTGCAAAATGGGGCATTGATTATATGACCTGTAACCCTCGCTCGGCCGGGGGGCATGGGTTTATTATCGTTGCCGTCGATTACTTTACTAAATGGGCCGAGGCGATGCCTACATTAACTGAAGACGGTCACACAGTGGCGCAGTTTTTATTTAATCATGTTATTTCGCGATTCGGCGTCCCTCAAGCCATCGTCACTGATCATGGGAAGCATTTCCGTAATCATATGATGTCAGAATTAACAACCCAGCTAGGCTTGCAGCACGATAGTTCAACCCTGTACTACCCTCAATCCAATGGCCAAGTTGAAGCTATCAATAAGATTTTGGTTACAATGCTTCAACGTACCGTTGGCATGCATAAGTCTAACTGGAATTTGATGTTGTTCCCTACCTTGTGGGCCTACTGAACCTCTGTGAAGGATGCCACTGGTTTCACTCCATTTCAACTAGTTTATGGACTAGAGGCTACCCTTCCGATTGAATGTGAAATCCCTTCATTAAAATTAGCTGTCGAGCTACTTCCCAACACCACTCCATTAGAAGAACACCTTCTTTACTTAGAACGGCTAGATGAGACTCGTCGTTTGGCCTCTTTGGCCATCGAAACACAAAAGAAGCAATTCAAGACTCACTTCGATCAGACCGTACGTCCACGTTCTTTTGTTGAGGGAGATTTAGTCCTGCTTTATGATCAGGCAAAAGATAAGCTAGGAGCAGGAAAAGTCGAGTCTATGTGGCTAGGCCCTTACATTGTCAAGAAAGTTTTGCAGAAAGGGGCCTACGAGCTAATTGATTATGAAGGGAACCCTCTTAGGAAGCCCCGAAATGGGCTATATCTGAAAAAGTACTATGCGTGATGCTGGTACATTTTATTTTGTACATACATGTACTCTAGCAAGTGTTTTGTGTGTGTGTGTGTTAGTTTCAAAGGCGTAACTGCCACTTATTGTGTTTTTTCACTTCTTGTGCAGATGTCTAACGCACCTTATGTTGGTTTCGCTGATGGTGCCTGCCACAGTACTCGCAACTTGTCCTCTGCGGCGTGGGTGATCTACGATCCTCATGGCGAGCTGATAGATTTTTAGGGTGTGTGTTTGGGTCGTACCACTAACAATGTTGCCGAATACTGTGCTGTAATCGAGCTACTTGCTGAAGCAATTAATCTCGGCATTCGTGCATTGGTAGTGAACCTGGACTCTCAACTTGTCGTCCACCAGCTCAACGGGCAATATTCCGTCAGAGACCATCGTATGCTAAGGTTGTATTTACGTGTGAGATTGTTAGAAAGGAACTTTGATTTTATCACATATCAACATATTCCACGACAATTAAACACATTATCTGATGCATTGGCCAATCATGTATTAGATAGACATTTGCGTAATTTGTAACCAAAACATTATACAAGCAAGCACATGAAAACACAATAATAAACCATAGGCATATGTATATATATACGTGTGTGTCATAATGTTTGCGCCACGCGCATTACATAATCCAAAAAATAATACATGTCCAAAACTCATACGGCCGCTGACAACATGTCTCTCAAAAACATGCAAAAATGAAACCTAGGCGTCTAATCACGGTGATGCTCATGATAGCATGTCACCGCTCGCACCAAACGTCTCAACAGACGATGGACGCGAGTAGATACTCCCACTGTGTGCCTCTGGTACGCTCTGGGCACGTCTGCCAATCTGGCATAATCTGGAATCCCTCGAGTAAGTGCCTCAAGGTTCTGTACTAGATCGTCACCCGCATCACCCTCTACCTGAGGGTCGGCTGCAGGTTGTGCCCTCCGGGCGTTGTGAGGCAAGTCAGCCGGTCGCTCTGCACCAACATCTGCATACATATATATAGCTGTTGTCAGAGACAGGCATGTATTACAAAAAAAACTTAAAAACATCAAAAACACAAAGAGTTCTTACCTAGCTCCTCGTCCCAATCCTCTCCCATAGGCAATGGGAGATCTAGATCTCCAGTAAAATCAGTGCCCGCATAGGGCCAGTCCTCTATGACGATCATCTGGTGATGGAGCCAAATGAAGAACTCGGGCCTCCAGGCCATTTGCTGCCCCCCCCCCCCTCCTCTGGGCATGAGTTCTGCCCATCGAGTCAACCTCGGCTCCCGTGGCACTGGATCTACCACTATGCCTCCCTGAATCCGGAATATCTGCAGTCGCTCCAGGAAGAAAGATACCACGATAGATCCATATCCGAACTGTTTGTTTCCATCACGCTTACACTTGGTAAGCTGCCTCTTGATGTTTGTCGTCACTGCCGTGGCCCAATCAAACAGTGTAGGTTGGAGACACTCAGTTGCCAGCAGCAAATGATTCTTGCTGGCCTCGTGGGGCGCCTGTACCCCAGCCGTCCATGTGATAGTGAATAATATCACTCATAGCACCAGGTCAGGAACCGTGATAATATCTACTTTGGCACTGTTTGATCCAAACTGTGCCCCAGGACAAACTCGTTCCATCACCTCCCCCATCTTCTCCCCGGAGGGCCTACTACCAGTCAAGATGGGCTGTGCACCTCTCCGCGATAGTCCAGTGATGAAGTAGACATCAGAAACATCTAGTTCTAATGTCTGATCTTTCAGGCGGAATACCTGATCCTCCGTATCCCAAGCATCCACGATGAATCGCAGCAACTCAGGTTGTGCACGTAAATATGAGGTGAGGAAGAATTTCTTCAAGCCACAGTCTCTCAAAGCATCCATGCATGCATCATCCTCCATTGCCATGGCATCTATGGCATCATGCTCTCTTTCTCTCCATTCTATAGCCATTCTGACGAATCCCTGCAACCATAAAGTCGAAATTTTCATCATTAGATCATTGGTGAAACCAAAATTGGAAAAAATTTGCAATTTAAACGGTCAAATTTGTGGCAAATTTAGGTCGCACGGTTGGTGCGACTGTTTTCAAAACAGTCGCGCCAAGGTCGCGCCCCCTTTGGGCAAAAAATCCCATTGGCGCGATCCCGAGCGGGAAACTCGCGCCAATGGCGCAACCCTAAGAATTTGCAATTCCTCTGGCAGGGGACTAATTTATGGATGAAAAACTGAAAGAATGGAATGAAAATAAAGCTAAGGATGAGGCCTCTTACCTGCTTCAGACGGCGGCTCGAATGGTCTCCTGGATTGATCGCAATCAGCAGTTGAAGTTTGCACCCAAAACCCTCCAATGGTAAACTCACAAGGTAAAAAGTGAAAAGTAAATTTATTTTTTACCATTTCACTATTTATAGCATTTTTTGACCTAAAAATACATTAAAAATGATATTTTTTGAGTATTTTTGGAATATATTTATGTCAAAGTGGGTTTTACGCTGTTTTTTGTATGATGACAGGGGTTGGTGCAACTCAAAGCAATGAAACGAGCTCCTTTTCGACTTTTTCAAGCTCGGTAAAACATGAGAAAAGGTTACTTTAAGGTCCGCTTTCAGCTCTTTTCTGACTGTTTAAAGAGGAAAGATTGCCGAGTTACTCCTCTTGACTCGTTAAACGTTAATAAGGGGCGGTCGTTTTAAGTTCTTTTTGTCGACCGTTAAAACATAAAACGATTACCAGGTTTTTGTCGTTTCAAACTCGTTAATGGTTACGAAACGACGTGATTTTGACCGCTTTTTTACTTTTTCAAGTCGGAATCACTATTTATGAAAAGTACTCCTCGATCGTAATGGTCGGGCGGTTCTTTCGAGCATTGTTTTATATTTTTTCGGGCTCGAGAGACACAACTTTACGAAAAAGGACACCCCTGGAGTTTCCTTTTCTGCTGTCTTTTCAAACTCTCTAAACATGAAAAGACGCCGAGTTTTTCCTTTGTCAGACTCGTTAAAACCTGATGACATCAGATTTTGTCGAAATGACACACCACAAGCATATGTTATCCCCATCAAGCTTGTTAAAAATAATTGGGGTACTCGCCAGAAATGGCGGGGGAAAAAGGAACCATAATTACCATCGTGTCGGCAGTATGTCGCTCTTGAACATGGCACTTCTCTGCTTTCGTGTCTGGGTGGGGATATCTCATCTCATTTTTCACTTGCCTCCGTGGACTTGGGTAATCCTGTTTGACCTCTCATCTGCTCATTGCCTTGTCATCATGACCTCTGATACATTGATGTCAAATACTGCCAATTCCACTATCGTGCCGCCAATATGTTCAAGAGAAGTTGACCTCTGCAAAGAAACAACCTCCCTCTGATAGCTCGCACAATCTTGATTCACAACATTATCTCTCTGTCTCGTGTCGATGATGTGGGAAACATTATGGCCCACCTTCGATCAAGGTCACTTCCTGTCGACTTCAGCTCATTATCCAGGAAGCTGATCTAGAGACTCCCTTCCGGTGCCTTAGAGCCTGCATGCCTCAATGGCAGGTTCTTCATGTTCGACGTGAGGTTTTCATCATTGGCCTCCGATCGAATGATTCTACGGGTGTTCGACGTCAGATCACTAATTCGCACACCGTAGATTGTACCTGTAGTACCTTGAGGGCCATTGTCATTATTGGTGGTACCTCTCGCGTCTGTTAACAGTTTTCAATATTGACTGGTAATCAGACGATGTTCATGCATGTTCGACTTTAGCTCATATATTCGCATGCTTGAACTTGTACTTTTGTTCGGGTCGAGATGGAGCGCAAGACCCTGGATTGTGTCTGTTGTAATCCAGGCGTGATTCTTGATACATGACTCATTCACTGGATGGCTGCGACCATACCTGAGTCGATTCATTGATCCTAACCAGATGGCTGCGTCCATACTATGGATCTAGATTATTATGTACTCTCTTATGTATGTCTGCGACCATACCACATACATCATGTATTTGAGCTATCAGTTGTATCTCTCAATGCAGATTCTCGGCGGCAGCTACATGTGTTCTTGTAAAGCATTTCACCCCTCTCTCTCTCTCAGGCCTCATGCTTTAGGGGGCATCTATTACACAGTAATTTGTCACCATTGGTCACCATCCCTGTTACCCCTTTTTCTGTACGTTGGAGGACGCATTCCGGGACCTGTGAGCAGTGACATAACCTAAAAACACTTGCATTATGTTCCCCTGAGTATGTACTTCATGTTCCCTAAAGACACCTTCTGCAAAATATCCCTGAAAAGTGCCCTTTTTCCATTAGCGCGGGTCCACAATGTCCTACCCGCACCAATCACTGAGATCCTCAAAAGGGGGTGCGACCATTGGTGCTCTGTCTTAGAACAACACCCGCGCCAACCAAGTTTGGTAATGATTTTTGACAAACGCGCACCCATATGTTTTTTTCCTTCAGGTCACGAAGTCTTTTGAGGATAAAATCCATCTGATAGATGTCGAGAGTCATCATCTATCCTTGACATCTATCCACAGCGGCTTTTCGGAGATAATCCCAATCCACAATGGGTGTCCTGATGCATTGTATCTTCCTCCCTTCTCCATCTATAAAAGTCTGTCCTCATGCATTAAACAAGCTAGTCTTTCAGTAATGCTAGTCGTGATAACGCTTGTCTTGAGTGATAGTAAGAGTCTTGAAGCATAGGGAGATTATGCTGCCGGAAGTTTGAGAGAGAGAAGGTCTATTGCAAGACATATATAGCTGCTCGCCCAGCCAGAGGAGAGGTTCAATGTCAGAACCTTGGTTGTATCTTTCTCTGTTCATTATTCATTAATAAAAGACTACTATTATGGTTCCAATCTTATTGTTCATCATGATAATGTTTGATCTATTTCCTTTCTGACTGAAATATAGTTGTATTTTAGTGGATTTTATGCTTGTTCTCGTTTCGTTCTTTGCATGTGCAGGTATCCATATGCGGGGATCGCAAGGATTGTGACTTGCCAGAGCAAGGGAACGGGAGTATCAACTCTTCTTTGACATTAGCGTTGGACTCCAGGTTGGTTCTCGTAATCCACTTTTAGTATGCAACTAGGAACTTGCATAGTAGCGTGAATTGATTGTTGCTAGACCCATTTTGGGCTAGTGGGATCGCCTCTGTCCGCAGAGGGGATTTACCTCTCCAACAGGTCCCATTGAAGTTTTTGACCACTTGACCTCTGGACGCTCCCATGCTATAGGCTTTCCAGCATCTAGGAGGCTCTGGAATATCTCATGACAAGGCATGCTAGCATACAGGGAATATTTTTCTTAGTGTTATGCCAACGTCCCTAGGATTTAAGCCACTTTTTTAGGCCTAGAGCCCAAGTCACTGCCCATAATTGAATGAAATATTTATAATAGTAACATAACAGGGAAACAATGATGCAAAAGTAAATACTTAATCAAGCCCTTAATTGGACCCCTACTAGCCATGGTAGGGATTTCTTCAAACATATCACAAATGTATAAACAACATATTTAAGAATAGGGATCTCATACTTATTTGAGAATTGGTAAGAACCATTGTTCCCTCATATCATTTGTTTCATTATCGTCTATTAGGTCATAGATACATTTTCCATTCATTTACAAGTAAAAACATGATGAGAGACATACATAGCCACTATCATAAAACACATACATAACCAACATAATAGCAATAAACATACGAATGAAATCACAACCATATGATTCACATATAAACTAGAATAGTACTCATAGAAATACAAGGAGAAATAACCTCATATTGATGATGCAAAATCCAAACTCGGGATGGGACTACCATGTTCCACCTAATCATAGAATGGCTGAACCAAATCTCTCTTCAGCCATTCACCCCCATGCCATATTCCAAACATTAATGTCAAACTCAAACCAAAGGAACTAACCAAGGAATCCCAAGGCTAAACCACCTCACTGTCATCAATATAAACTATGATTTACCGTAATCCATCCCAAGTCACTAGGCCAACACAATGAACATGTAATAAAGGGCTTTACCATGATCTCCACCATATCACTAAGCCAAACAATCATGGATGCCACCATATTTATCCATCTACACCATGAGGAATTTTCCTGTCTCTTAGTCTCTCAGGCTTTACCGCAATCCACAATCTGATCAAGGGATCACTAGGCCTTAAACCGAGACACCATCCTCTAGGATTTACCATATATCCCTCCATTCACTGGAAAGGATTCCTAGGCCTAATCAAGGAAAAACACCTCTAGGCTTTACCATATATCTTGCCATTCACCAACAAGGATTCCTAGGCCCACCAAAGCAACAAAATCTTGGCTTTACCGCAACCCACAATATGGATCAGGGGTCACCAGGCTATTTTCGTTACTGTGATCCACAGCCCAGTTCAGGTACCACTAGGCCATGTGCTCTATCATTCATAGATCCATCTCACTTAGCTTTGAATCCATCCGACAACCCAGCTCAACCAAAACATGATAACCCCATCACACCATGGCTATCTGGAAATGGAAAAGCTAGTCTAAAAACACTATCGCACTTGGAAAAATCCATGCCATAATTACAAAAGAATCATGTGCAATGCCATTCATGCCAAATCTAGCAAGGAAAATACACATGCAAATCGATACCTACAAAGAATACTACTATAGTTTTTTTATCATGCTCTTCCTTGCTTGCTCTCTTCTTCCTCTTACCTTCTTTTCCTTTCTTGATCCAATTCCAAAATGCTCCAAGAAAACTCTAAGTTTCCAAGAGTGAGTAAGAGAGAGAGAGAGAATAATGAGAGGGATCCAAAACTGAACTGACAAAAGGTTACAAATTGATTGTCAAAAGCCTTTTTATCAATTAGGCCTCTATTTTCTTCATTTTCCATTATTTTCCTTCATTTTCCTCCTCACATACAACCTGTGAGCTTTCACCTCCCTTTTCACCTAATTTCCATTATTTCCATAAATAAATGTGCAAAAATTCCATTTTTCCTTCCAAATCCTTAGTGATTTGCCAATTTCCTTAGCCATAATAAACCAAACAAACACCCACTAGGATGTTTTTCACAACATCTAGCCTGGAATAAGTGTCCCATCAACTGTGGTTATTATTTTTCCTTTCTTAAGTTTTATTACATGGAATTTTCACCAGGGTTGTTACACTCAAACAAATTTCCAATAATTCTAGATAAGTATTGAATTATATTGGAATCAATTACTGAATGGGTTAAAATTTCAATTTCAGGACTGAGATTGTGCAAAATAGTACGCTTTGATGAACTAGCATGGTTAATACCACTAATGTTTTTTGTGGAAGTGTATATATATATATCCTTTTGTGTATTTCTCAGTGAAATACAACTGGGAATTAAGGACAAAGGACTTAATATGGGGTATCTGGAAAGTTAAAAATCTAAATGTTTCCCTTACTGTGGAAATTTGAGTGAAAACCTTATAGACTACCTAGAGCATGTAGTCCTTTCTTATAATAATAGTGGCCATGTAGGAACCCTTCATCAGAAACTCATGATAGGAGTCTATCAGGCTTCTGAACCAATACACTTATTCTTTAACTAAGATATCATATATATTGTATATGCATGTATGTTATGCATAGTAAAGTTTGTAACTATATTACATCGAAGAAAAAACATAATCAAATATTTGTGGATGTGGTGAGCACCTTCAAGAAAATAATATTATGCATAAAAAGGAGCAAGGAAAAGAAATTTCCAATATTTTCCATGAACCCATAATTATTTACAGTAACCTATAAAATATATTAAAAAATTAAATTCATTTTAGGCATTCTATATTCAAGGGTTTCAACATTCTTCTATATAAATTCTTGGACATAGAAAAAAATAAAATATATGGAGTCTTTCTATCAACAAAAGGAAGAAAACCCTCATAAATTCTATGACTACTTTAGTTCAAGTGTCGAGACTTGTGCCCTATATTTGAGCAATCTTCTCAAATAAATTACATAATTAAATAGGAAAAAACCCTTAAATATTAAAGCTTTCTTTTTCACCACCCTCACTTAGATAATTTGGCTTAACAAGAAAGAGCCCAAATATTTGAGAACTTAATTCAAAATTTGTGAAAGGCATGAAAGTGAATGAGTACTTGGAAGTTCTAGAATAGAAAAAGTAACCCTCATTGGTAATGAACTATGGGTGTGTCCCTTTGAATGAAACCCCAATAATGAGACAAGAGTGAACCTACTAGATTAGAAACCATTGGTTAGATGTTGGAACCATGAATAATTTATACAAGAATAATACAAATGAAATGTTGTAGAGAATAAGTGCTTCACATTAAAAGGGAAAAGTGAAATCCCCACTTCATTTTCAAGACAAAATAGGGTTCTCCCTTAGTATGCATGATAAAAGAAGAGTAAAGCCTCATTGGGGAGCTATGGTTTTAAATATTAGCATTCCTAGCCCATGCATTTACCATTAACAAGTCATGAGAGGGGAGGGTGATGCCATAATTCCATGGAAAATATGGTAGCCACAACCTAGAACTTGGAAAAGGAGTCCAAAATCCTCTGGAAAAACTAAAAACAACTGGAGTTAGGAGGTAAAATCATGTCATGCACATTTAAAAAATCATAACATAAGGAAAACCAAAGAGAAAATGAGGGAAGGAAAAGGTCAACAAGAACCTGGCATGAAACCCTATCTTTGTTGGTAGATATAAATTTAGTATCCTTCAAAAAACCATTAAGAAAAACCCATCCATGGGGTTAGCCTGACTAAAGGTTGTCTATACCTTACCAATCCCATATTTCCTCCATAGTTGCATAGCTCTACTCTCGGACCAGGAAAAATCAAAATGACACAACATGATGGAGGATCAAAGGGTACAATGTTACCTTAATAATACTAGGTTTCATCCCCATCATTGATCAACTCACTCACATCGCCACCGTCTAAAGTGTGGGATCATGTAGCTAGGATGTTGTAATGCATGCTATCTCCTACCATGTGGCTCCATCATGTGGAAAAAATTTAGTACAACCTCCACATGTAAGTCAAGGTGCCATGAAGACTTTCCAAAACCCCAAAACATTCACCACCCAATATATATATGTATAATAAATTCATAAGGAGAAAGCAAGGTAACTTAATAATGTTGATATTTCGCACGCAGTGGTATAGTCAATATAATTCCACTATAGTGGTTAGCTATGTTAATTAATAAAATAATTAATAACCATCAAACATATTATATTGGTATTGTGATTAGATCATTGACCTAGCATGGTCATGATCTTGAGGCTAGTAAAGAGTGTGTTTGAATGAATAGAGCATTAGCAAGTAGGCAAGAGAAGCCAAATACCATATCCACTCCCAATAGGGGATTCAAGTGAATTTCAAAAACGAAATATGTTACAATATTATGCAAAAATAAAAATTCAGATAGTAATGAGATGTTCCTTTTTCCAGTGATATCAATAGTTAGCCATTTACTATGTCAAATAATGTAAGTAGTTTTCAACAAATTTTTTTACCGCATAAATAGTAATTATTAATTTTGTGAAATTAGGGACATGTTACACATGGTATCAAAGTAGCCAGGTTGCAACACTATGGCCTATGAGCTTGGCCATGATCTTTTTTAACAAACTGAATGATTTTTTTGCACAAAAGAAGAGGGGGAAAATAAAATGAGAAGTGATGGCAAAGCCTCAGGGAGAAACACATATACGTGAAGACTGGATCTGGGTACATATGGGGGAACAAGCATAATTTCCTACAACACAAGTGATGAATATAATTAGAGATCTGAGAACATAACTAATAAGCCTCTGTATAGGACATAAAAAATTGTTAAAAGTCAATGTAGAATAGGAAAAGCTAATTAATGATTTAATAGATAGATCAAATCCTAAGATTATGGAAATAATAATAAAGGAAGGGGATGGAGGAGAGACTTCTAAGTAGAATGGTTCTAATGATGTGGTTGAAAGTAAGGAAGCTAAATTAGAGGATGAAAATGATCATAATGCAACAAAATTGCATCTAAATAAAGGAAAGAGACCCAAAATGGAATTGCAAGTGGAATTCAAAAAAATTAGATCCCCAACTTGTGATGGAGATATTAAGAGGTAGCAGAGGCATGGATATTTAATATAAATAAATATTTTCAATTCTATGATTATTTTAGTAAATGAAAAGCTAAATGAGCTATGTACTAGTTACAGGGAAAAAGTCTCCCTATGGTGGGAGGGAGTTAGAATGATACACAATTTGGAGAATAAGAATGTTAATTGGGAGGAATTTCCAAGACTTTTCAAGGAAAATTATCTATGTGAATGTTACTTTGATGATAGGGTTAAATAATTTAACGATTTCAAACTTGGAAAAATGATAATGGATGAGTTGGTGATAAAATTTACTCATGTTTTGAGATATGTTCCATATATATGAGAAGAAAAATCTAAGGTACAACACTTTAACTTCCTTCCTCTTTTTTAAAGAGATAATTCAATACAATACCCCAAAACAATTGATGAGGCCATTAGAAAAGCAAGAATATGTTATCAACATGCTATAGAAAGAAACAAAAATGTGAAATCGTGGCCTAATAAAAAGAAAAAATATTTGCACAAGTTAGAAAATGAGGAAAAGCTAGTATTTTTAAGAATTTTGGTAAGGGTAAGCAGAGTTGGAATTTCAACAAAAATAATAATTAGACACAAAGGACATAGACTTGGACTTAGACTAGATCTAAAGAGACAAACTTGAACAATAAAGGACTCAATGCGAAGGAAATGAATTGTTAAAATGTTGGGGTTGTGGAGAACACCATATTTTGTGAAAACACCCCTATAATACAAGGTTTGTGTAGAATTTACAAAACATTCAATAGGCCTCCACGGTCAATGATGTGGCTAGGAAAATTCCTCGAATTAAAATAGCACTATAAGAGTACTAGGCAGAAAATCCATTCACTATTGTGGAGATACAAGATACAATTTAAACCAAATTGTTTATGTTTTGATAGTCCATAGTGCCAATTGAGTTACATTAGTCCTCATATTGTAGAAAAATGTAAATTAAATTAAGAAAAGTACAAAAGTTTGTGGCTAGTCCAGTTGGATACTAATGCAAAGGGGAAGTCACTAATTGGGAAAAGAAATGTCTTGTTAATTTAAATGGTAATAAAACCACTATGAATCTGAACAATTTTCCATTAGATTCATATTTTATAATGGTGGGGGTGGATTGGTTGGAGGGTTATAGAGATAATGCAAATTATTTGGATAACATTGTTACCTATACCTTGGCTAATGGAGAAATTTGGGTTGTAAAGGGCATACCTATACCCATTTATGTTTAAGAAATGTTTTCTTTACCATTAAAGAGAGATGTAAGAAAAGGATGCCAATGGTTTTCCATTCAAGTGGAAGACCATTCAAAAGAAAGAAAAGCTAAATTCATGGATGATATCGAAGTCATTTAGGATTATCAGGATGTATTTTTAGATGGGATTATTGGTTTTCTGCTTAAAGGTAACATATTTTTTTTTATAGAATCAATACTAGGAGAAACACGAGTATCTAATCCACCTTACCAAATGAGTGTACCAAAATTTATGGTGTTGAAAATGCAATTACAAGAGTTATTAAATAGATGGTCTGTCAGACTGAGTGTTTCATGATGGGGTGCATTGGTATTATTTGTTAAAAAGAAAGAAGAAACCTTCAAATTATGCATTGATTACTGACAACTAAATAAATTGACAATTTAGAATAAGTACCCATTGCCTGGAATCGACAATTTATTTGACCGAGGGGAGTGCCAACAGCTTTTTGTAAAATAGATCTAAGGTCTAGATATCACTAACTTAGGATTCAAGAAGAAGATATTCCTAATACAAATTTTCAAACCCAATATGGGTATTATGAATTTACATTACTTCCCTTTGGACTTATGAATGCACCAACTACCTTTAGGTGCTTGATGAATAGTGTTTTTAGCAAGATTCTAGATAAATTCATGCTAATATTTATAAATTATAAAATAATTTATTCGAAGACACTGGAGGAGCACAAACATCACTTAGAAATAGTGCTATATACTCTATGGGAACAATAACTATATGTTAAATTCAGTAGGTACGAATTTTATCAAGATAAAATACAATATTTAAGACATGTGATGTCTAAGGATGAGCTCGCGTTAGATCCCTAAAAGGTAAAATCCTATGTTAACTGGTCAATCTATAAGGATGTGGCAAATGTTATATCATTCATGGGTATCATAGGTAACTATTAGATATTTATAGAGAAGTTTTCAAATTTGGATTACTCCATAACTCTGCATAAGATGGGGGTTAAAATTGAGTGGACACAAAAATAACAAGAGATTTGAACAATTAAAACATCTACACATTGTTGAACCTGTGCTAAAAATAACAAAACCCTGATAAATACTTTATAGTTTGTATTGACGCTTGTTTTGAAGGCATGGGATGAGAACTCATGTGGGAAAAGGAGCATGAAAGAAATTATGCATTTTATGAACTTGAATTAGGTACATTCATTCACACACTTAAGATGTAGATGCACCACTTAATTAGTAAGAATTTTACTTTAATTACTGATCATTTGAGTTTAAAATATTTTTTCATTCAACCTAACATGAATGTCAGACAAGATAAATTGATGGCTTTCTTGAGTGAATATGATTTTGAAATTAATCACATAAAAAGAACGCAAAAAAAAGTGGAAAACAAACTAATTTGAAGTTAGAAGCATATTTGTGAGGTAGGACTAAGTAGTGCTGAATTTTTTTTATAGAAAAATTTAAGACATCAACTTTAGAAGATAAAGATTATAATAGAATTTGTGAAATATTAAAATATAGAAATGATCATGAAGATCATTCAGAATATGCAATTAATGAAAGTGGTTTATTAACATTTAGAACTAGAATATATGTTCCTAATGTGGCTAGAATTAAACAATTGAAGTTGGATGAACACCATAAAAAATCTTTTTTTAGCACATCCGAGTTATCAAAAAATGATTACAACTCTTAGAAATTGGTTTTTCTAGCTTGGTATGAAGGAGGTAGTTGAGTACCTGGAAAAATGTTAAGAATTTTAGTAGGTAAAGGTGGGACATTAGCACCTAGTAGGAGTACTAAACCCTCTGCCTAAATTAGAATGGAAGTGGGAGGTAATTTCGTTAGATTTTATTACTGATTTACCAAAAATGAGGAAACATCATGATTTGATTATGGTCATTGTAGACAAATTATCGAATGTTTCTCATTTTATACCTTTTTAGTCTACTTATAAAGCTACATGAGTGGTGAAATTTTTCATGAAGGAAATCCTAAGACTTCACGGGAAACAAAACACTGTCATATTAGATAGCGATGCGAAATTCACCTTCAAATTTTGGAAGACACTATTTACCAGAATGGGAATCCAACTGGATTTCAACATTGTATATCACCCCCAAATAGATGGACAAACTAAAATGATCAATAAGATCCTTGAAGACATTCTACACAAGTATGTAATAAACCATCCCACTAAATGTGAGGACCATCTACATTTAATTGAGTTTTATTATAACAATAGTTTTCATGCATCATTCAAGATGATACCTTTTGAGGAATTGTATGGAAGGAAGTGCCACATTCTGTTAAGTTAGAGTCAACTTTAAGATAGGATTATGTTAGGACCATATTTTCTACAAGAAATGGAACAAGTGGTAAAGAAAATAAAGCATAAACTAAAAGCAGCATAGGATTGGAAAAATAGTTATGCATATTTAAAAATGACACACAAAGAGTTTCAAGTGGGGGAACATCTATATATTAAAATATTAGTGAAATAAGAGTACTTTAAAACTAGGAAACTATGCTAAACTAGCCCCTTGGTTCTATGGGTTGTTTGAAATAATAACTAGGGTAGGGCCAGTGGCCTACCAACTATCATTGCGAGCCCACATTAAGGTTCATAATGTATTTCATGTGTCTCTTTTGAAAAATTATGTTCATAATCCTCCTCATGTGATCAATTGTAATGTTGTGCAAGACAAACCAGAAGGCGAGTTTTAGGTCAAGCCTCCACAAATTTTGGATTAGAGGGAAAATACACTCCAGAATCAGTCCATCGCCTAGGTTAAAGTGCAATGGAAGCACTTTGGGATTAAGGAATACATCTGGGAGATTAAGGATGAAATGAAAGAAGCCTTTCCTATGATGTTTAAAAGGAAATGAAAGTGTGAAAACACTGAGGACGATGTTCCCTTTTAAGGTGAGGGGAGAGTTCACTATAACATCAAAATGAGAATTCTAGTAGAAAAACCTCATATTTTTGCAAAAAAAACACGAAAAAACATCTTGAAAATGAAAAGTGTTGATGTTTTGTTAACATTTTTTTTCTCGGTTAAAATTCCAAGTTTCTTTTAGCAACGAAATTAAAAACCAATTTTTTTTTGCAATAAACATGAAAAAACACCGCGGAAATGAAAAATGTTGATAATGCATTAAGATTTTTTTTTGCATGTTAAAATTCTTTCTTTTTTAACCAATGGTATTAAAAACTAAAGCTTTTTTGCAATAAGCATGAAAAAACGCCTTGAAATTAAAAAGTGTTGATGCGGAGTGTTGATACTACATCAATGGTTTTTTTTAGTTAAAATTCTAATAGTTTTTAGGAATAACATTAAAAATAAAATATCATGACTTTGAAAAACCTTAAAATTCCAATAATTTTCGATGATAATGTTAAAGATAAAATATCATGACTCAAAAACAAAATATTCAGCAATTTTCAACCGACATTCATGACTCCAAAAAACCTTAAGATTTTGACATTTTTGAATAGTGGCATTAAATATAAAATATCACAACTCCAAAAAACATTAAAATTTCAACATTTTTGATCCATGGAATTAAAACCAAATATCATGGCTATAAAAAACTTTAAATTTTCAACTTATTTCAAGACCACATATTAGGACTACAAAAAAAACCTTAAAAGTGAATACCTAAATCAAAGTGTCATTATACTAAGAGTAATTGTTTTCTTTTAAATGCTAAAAGTATATATTTTTTAAATTTTTACTCGAAGACAACTTGACACATTACAATGAAAATTTAAAAATCAACCATCAATTTGACATGTAGTGAAAGCAAACTTGACCCATTGAGATTAAAACTTAAAAATAAACATCTAATTAGCACATTGAAGGGGAAAATTTGATCCAATGTAATGAAAATTTTAAAATCAACTATGAAATTAATAGATAGTGAGATCATGTTGCTAGTTGAGCATCAGTAAAATCCTTACAATCCAAAAAAAAAAAAAAATCAAAAACAACAAAAAGAAATAAAAATAATAAAACGTAAATTTTTTTTTATAAAAAACCACAAAAAAATTATAAAAAAATTCAAACCTAAAAAATTATAAAACAAACAAAGGAAAACCTAAATAAATAAATAAATAAACATAATTTTCGTTTTAAGTAACAAAAAAAATCCATAAGGGGAAATTAAAACATAATTCTTTTTTAAAGCAGAAAAATTAAGAAAACCAGAAGCAACTTTAAATAATAATAAAATAAATAAATAGAAAACAAAAAAATTACTAAAAATAATAATAAAGAAATAAAAAAATCATATTTTAATGGATAAAAATAAATAAAATGAAACATATTTAAAAGAAATAAAATTTAACAATACTAATTAAAAAGAAAAAGAATATATATATCTATATATATATATATATATATATATATATATATATATATATATATATATATTTATTGAATTTTGTGTGTGGGTATATATATATATATATATATATATATATAATTGAAAAAAAGACAATTAAAAAAATAAAAAATAAAAAATGTGTGTAAATAAACAATTTTTTAATTAAAAAACAAAATTCAATAATTATTAAAAAAACAAAAAATCAAATTAAAAAAAAAACAAATAAAAAAATTATTAAAAGAAAAACAAAGCGGCGTGGGGCCAAATCAACCCCCTTCCCACCTGAGCGATGCCAAGGCAGCGTGGGGCCAAATCAACCCCCTTCCCACCCGAGCGATGCCAAGGGGCTACTCGCTGGGCGGCTGGAGCTGCAAGCATTTCTAGCAGCCTAACATGTGATCCCTTAGCACTATGCGAGTTGGCAGACGATCGATTCTTGGAATCGTTCCTACTCAACACAGGCCCTGCTTCAGTTGCCCAACCCATGACCCCTTGGCGCTGCATAGGCAGGCAGTGATTTGATTCCCGAAATAAACCTCGTGCAATGCACGGGTAGCCCCTAGTGTCGCATGGGCGTGTAGGGGGTCGTTTTGGCACTCACACTGATTTATTTATTTATTTTTTCAAAGTTGTTTTTATATTTTTGTTCTACATTATTTAAATGGTGTTATAAGTTTTTTTTTAATGTTTTGTATTTTTTTTTTTTACTTTTCCTAATTGTTTTTTTTTTCCATTTTTTTCTAGTTTTAATTATTTGTTCTCTCTCTCTCTCTCTCTCTCTCTCTCTCTCTCTCTCTCTCTCTCTCTCTATATATATATATATATATATATATATATATATATATTTTCAATTTTTTTTTTTAATAATTTATTTTCATTGTGTTATTTTGATCCCTTTTTCATTGAAGTTGTTTATTTTTTTTTATTTTTTATTTTTTTGTTTTTGTTATTTCTACCTTCAAATTTTATCTGAATTATTATTTTTTGAAAAAAAAAAAACTTCAAATATTATAGTAATGCACATAAATTTCATAAAATTTGTTATTTATATTTCAAATTTTTATATTCAAATTTTTCCATCAAATGATGTCAATTTTAGCGAAAAGGTCTAGAAAAGTGTATTTTTTTAATCATATCTATATGAAAAAGGTGTTTGCAATTATGTATTGCATACTAAAGGTTGGTTTGAAGGCCAAGACCTTGTACATCATACTCGAAAAATTCTTGTTCTACCATCCAAGAGCTCCATAGAGAATTGACACTATTAACCCTTTAACTACAAAATTACTATCCTAAACTTGTCATCTCCATATATAAATATAGAGATGCATTAGAAATAATACTTCATTTCATTAATGTAAAATACTGAAATATGCTTACAAACAAAAATGGAAATAAACTAGCTCGGGCGATGGTAGCTTATCTCTGAGAAGAGATGTGGCAGCTACATGCCTCTGAGCTGTGTTACAATGAGGCTCGAAGGCCTATTTATTGTTGAGAAACAATGGAAAACCCTAAACATCCAAAAACCTAACCCTAGGAGATGAAGCGCCAAACTATGGGCCCCGTTTGGGTAAATTGGTACATCAACTTCTTAGGGTCGTAACTTTGGCATATGATCTCCATTTGATGCGGTCAATACCTCGGTAGAAAGATATTTCCGAGGACTACAACTTTTGATTGAACAACATCAATAAAAGGCCCATGGTCATCCCATTTTCCCCAAAAAACATCGTTTAGGGCCTCAAAATGGCTCCGGACTTTGAGGGCCCGAAAAACTGCCAAAAGTAGTAAATTTTGCTACAAATAAGGAAATTGAAAAACTGAAAGAGACAGTTGTGGGGTTCCAAGTGGGATAGGCGGGTGGCCACCAACATCCACCTAGATCATTCCTCCCCCCTTAGGAAGCAATGGTCCCCATTGCGTTGAGTGCCTCCATGAGATGGGGAAGCTTCTGCTAAACTTGGTCCTTGGTGAGCCACTTGCCTTGGTGAAGGAGTTGGCTTGCTTTGACAACTTGATACAGTTGGATGTTTTTCTGGTGACTGTGCTTGATCTGCGTGTCCATGATCCGATCAGTTGTAGCTTGTTCTATGCAATTTGGATTTAACTATGTAGGTGTGAGTTATTTTGCAATGTCTCATGTGTCTAGCAATGGTGGGAAGTATGGTCGAAGGCAATCCACATTGAACACTAGGTGTAGGTGTTGAGCCCCAAAACTACCTCTCTTCTACGCATTTTCTTCAACCCTTTCTCTTCTATTTTCCCATGTCAGTGCCTCCTAAGCTATCAAAAGTTGCTACATGTTAATTTCAGAAGTGTATTTGAGTGATTTTCAAATTATATCATTGTGTGTGCTATTTGATCTAGGTTTTGTTTATCAGCTATGGAATGTAGCCACTTTCCGTAGCTAACTCACAATTCCGCAGCCATTTTCATTGTTTTGTACGTTACAGGTGTCAGTAGGAGGAATGAGACACATGGGCAACTCAAGAATGATCCACAGATGGATGAGGTCCTATTTGCTTAGCCAAATTCGTAAGGAAAGGTACCAGTCAAAGGGTGGTCAACAGAGAGTTCTACGTCAACTAGGACTCTGTTCCTGCACGTAAAAGAAGCCTGAAGCCATTCTTGAATTCATGGATTCATTTTTGCCACCTGCGGGCCATCTCCATAACTCAATCCAACATCCACCTCGCATAGATTTACTGCTCATGGCAACCGAGAGGTTGAATCCCCGGATTTTGACTCGTTCACATGTCGATTGCTGAACAAATTCCTCTGAGATACAGTTATCCATTTTCTTTATAAATATAATTGTTTGCAACGTAGATAATTAGTTCTTGATACTGTGGATATAGCGTTATTTTGTTTTTGTGTAACTGAGAGACATATTCCTCTGTTTCATAATACAAAACTCTATTTTTCACATGGTGGTTTAAGCGTGGTTTGAAGTGACAGCTTGTTAGTCCAAAGCTATGCAGAGGGCCCCTACGTAGCTGAGGTACTTTCTTTTGTTTTGTATAGTTTTTCATGTATATTTTCTCTTATTTGAGCTGTACATTTCTCATGCTTTGCTTTGGTTTTAATCGTTCTAATCCTGTACATGTTTTTGTAGCTTGTTACATTCTCTACTAACACTTATTAGTGCACTTCAGAATAGGTCTTTAAGTCTGGTTATGCTCAAGCTTTTTAGTGTAGTTTTTACATCAAGTGGTGATTTAAGACTTGCTTCCTCTACTGAACTTTAGTTTTCAATTTCAGTTGTTTATGCTTTTATTTAGTGAGATTTTTTTTTTTTTTTTTTCCGAGGACAAAAGCAAAACTTTTTATTAAGCATATAAAAAGTTTACAATCTGATGAATATCTTTTGCAGGCCTGTTGTCTCCCATGAGTGCTGTTTTGTACTTCTAAAGAGTAAAAAACCAAGCAAAAAACTCAATCCTTTTACGACTGATTGTTCTGTCCTGTAACTTGCTGATAGAAACAAGTATGATCTTCCTCCCTACAGGAGACTTTAAATACAAACCAGAGAGTATGCATACCCCGGGGTCTCCTTCGAAGAAGGAAAACAACCCCATACAAAAATATAAAGTGTCTTTTGATAAAAACTGGCAACTGTACAGAAAGGATTTTTTTTACTGTTTGTAGAGCTACATATATATAGATAAAACGTAAAAATAGACAAAAATAACTGAGTACAAAAATTCTTTCTAGCCTACGGGACTGCGGTCAAAAAGAAGATATGTTATTGCCTCGTTCACAGTGGTGGAGAAAAAGGGGCCTGATGAGAAGAGAAAGTCTGCCCCTGTCTGGATTCTGCTATTGACCATACGCCCAGATCTTGCTGTAGACCAGCCTTAGAAAGCTGGTCTGCTTCCTCGTTCTTCTCCCTGTAGATGTGGCAAATAGATAAACTGTTAAAGGATGACTTTAAAAACATGATTTCTTCTACAAGAGTCTTCAGGATCTGGTTTTTACAGGATGCATTTCCATTAACCCATTTTATGACATTCATAGAGTCTCCGAAGATTTGAATTGAGAAGATATTTCTTTGAAGTAACCAGCATAGGAGAAAACGCAAAGCAGATAGCTCAGCATAGTTGTTTGTACCAGGACCTAGCCCTACAGAAGCCTTTAGAGTATGATCATGGTTCAAATGAATGCACAGGCCTGCCCCGGCCTTGTTATTCTGAGATGCTCCGTCGAAGAAAGCCCAAGGAATGCCCTCCAAAATAGAGACAGGCTTTTGTTTCTTTTGAGTATCTTTGGGAGCAGGGATCGGGATGGCAGAGTATATGGCAGCACAGTTTATGGCAATGGTGGTTGTGGGAGTATCCTTATCTTGAAACAAGCTTTTGTTCCTTGCTAACCATACTCCCCAAAAGAAAATAAGGGGCAAGTTCCTCATGTTTCCCTCCGGGTAAGATTGCCACCACTTCCTCCAAGACTCCTCCAATGGATCTATACCCCACTGAGCTTTTACCTTAAGTAAACAGGTTACCTCCTCCCATATTTTTTTTGAGACTGTACATGCTGTAAAGAGATGACTGATTGATTCCTCTTCTGTCTTGCATAAGGGGCACCTCCCAGGCCCAACTAGATATCTGGCTTGTAAAATGTCCCAGGTAGGGACTTTTCTTTTTAGTATGCACCATAGAAAGATCCTGGCCTTAGCTGGGCATTTTAATTTCCATATGTTTTTCACCCACTAGTCTGGGATTCCCCAACCTTTCTTTGCCATTAAGAAAGTATATCCATCTTTTGGGGAGTATTCCCCTGTTTTGCCTTGCGCCCATATCAGATGGTCTGGTTCGTCTTTTAGTCTAACATTTGACCGATGTAGTTCTTGGATGTAGGAAGCCCACTCGTTCTTCCACCTGATATTCAAATCTAAGTCTACATCATTCTTCCAAGCCTGGCCCCAAATTGTAGAATGACCTACTTTCTCCACCTGATTTAGGGTTGTAATTCCTTTGTTATCAAGATGTCTGAGAAGACCAGGTGACAGGGCATAAGCTTCATTACAGCCTACCCATGGGTCTCTGCCGATTCTGATATGTCTTCCATCTCCCACTTTCCATGCCAAACCTTGTTCAATCACAGAGAAAGCCTCCACCGTGGCCTTCCAGATGACTGAGATATTCTTCATTTTCTTGCCTTGGCTTCGAATCCAATCTTCCAAGGGAGTTGGATCAATGTACTTCCTTTTAACCACCTTTCTCCAGAGATTCTCCATTGTGACTAATCTCCAACCTGATTTAGCTGCTAGAGAAAGGCTGAACTCAGGGAGCCTTTTTATTCCCCAACCTCCCCATTCTTTTGGTCTAGCCACCTTGTCCCATGCCACCCAGGGTAGGACAGAGAACTCTTTGGAGCCTGCCCATAGAAATCTACAGCACATTCTTCTGATTTTCTCCATCACTCCTTTGGGGACCCATGTTAAAGCTGCCCAGTATACTGGGATGGCAAGCAAGACAGATTTTATTAGGGTCAATCTACCAGCTCTTGAGAGCCACTTGAAACTCCAATGTGAAATTCTGGCTTCTATCTTTGCTATGAGCCAGTTCCAATCCTCTTTTTTATAAGCTGCCGGCTTCAGCCAAAAACCCAAATATTTGAAAGGAGAGTCCAGAGGCTGATGTTGGAAAGGGAAGAGATTTACCATCCTGGATCTTTCTCTTCTATCAAAAACTGCCACACAAACTTGAGATTTTCTAGAGTTTATCTGCATTCCTGTAGCTTTCAAAAAAATATCGAATATGCATTTTAACTCCTTAAGTTCATTATAGGATCCATTGGTGAAAATCAAGATATCATCAACAAAAAGCAGATGGGTGATAAAGAGATTTATTGCTACCTCAATACCTTTTACCTTCTCCTCTCTTCTTGCTTTGTGAATCAGTCTGCTTAACCCTTCTGCCACTAGGAGAAACAAGAGAGGGGATAAAGGACAGCCTTGCCTGAGACCTCTTTGGCTGTTGAAAAAAGGGGAGGCTGCTCCATTGATTAGAACTGCAAAACTGACATTTGTGATACATCCCATAATCCAGCTAATAAAAGAGTAGTTGAAGCCCAGGTGAGTGAGCAATAGCCGGAGATAGAGCCAGTTTATTCGGTCATAAGCTTTGGAAAGGTGTATTTTGAGAACCGCTCCCTTCTTCTTCTTAAGTTTGACACTGTGAATTACCTCCTGGGCTACTCCAATGGCTTCGTGAATTTGTCTTCCATCCAAAAAACCAAATTGTTCCATTGAGATGTTTCTTGATAGAATGGGAACAATTCTGATAGCTATTACCTTAGCAATGATCTTGTATATACAATTACACAGGGAGATTGGTCTGAAGTCTTCAAAACTCTCCGGATCATCCTTCTTAGGAATCAGGGCAATAAAAGTAGAATTGAAAGGCCTATAGATTTCTCCTTTTTGTCTAGATTCTTCTACAACATCAGTAATTTCCAAACCTATTAGGTCGAAAAAGGAGAGAAAAAGTTCAATAGTCCAGCCATCAGGACCTGGACTTTTGTCTTTGGCCATGCATTTCATAGCAGCTTCAACCTCCTCCTTGGTAATAGGAATTGATAAATCTTCTGCTTCTTCCTCCTCAATGAACCTTGGGAAGCATTGTGTTGTTTTTATGACCTCTGCTATGGTGGCCTCTCCTGGGTCTGAGAAAATTCCTTGGAAGTGCCTCTGTCCTAGACCAGAGAGATCTGAAAAAGAACTAACCTCCCTACCTTCTTCATCTTTAAGGCTCCAAATAGTATTTACAGATTTTCTTCCTCTGGCAAAGTTATGAAAAAAACTAGTATTTTCATCCCCTGATTTTAGCCATATTGCCCTACTCTTAAGCCTCCATTCTTCTTCCTTGTCCAGGAGGATTTTGTTTTGAAGCTTCTCCAGATGAAGAATTCTATCCTTTGAAGCCTGAGAATAATATCCCTCTTCCTCGGTGCTCTCCAGAAACTTCAACTCCTCCCTAATTCCAGCCAGTTCTTCATTCTGTTTCAGTTTCCTGTTCATTGCCCATGTTATTGTCGCTTTCTTCAATCTTTTGAGATTCTCCATGAACAGGAAGCTTTTGTTCTCTCTTGCATTTCTGTCTAGATGGATCCACGTTTCCTTAAAAAGATTGATGAAGGATGGGTCTTGAAGCCATGAAGAATTGAATTTAAAGGGGGAAGGAGGCTTTGGGGGAGGGAAGGAGAGATCAAGGAATATAGGGAAATGGTCTGAGTTACCTATTTCCTCAACCCACTGTCTGAAAATAGGAGCTTTGGTGATTAGGTCCTCAGATAACAGAAAGCAATCTAATCTTTTGGCGATCCGGTCCTCCCCTGTTCTCCTGTTCCTCCAGGTAGGCTTAAGTTTGATCGGGGCAGGGTCTATGAGATTATTTTCCAAGAGACGATTGAGAAAAAATTCCGACAGAGGGTCTTCCCTAGCTGAAGGACCCCATGCTTCAGCTCTGCCTATGGAAAAATTTAGATCACCCCCTACAATTGACAAGGAGGACTTCATCAAAGGTTTTGACAACAATGCATCCCAGAAAGTCTCCCTTCCTTGACAAGGGCCATATATGTTTACAATTGTAATGGGGTTGATGAAATCAGGGGAGATAACCTCCATGCCCATAACTTGCTTCATCCCCCATTGATTAATGACCTTAAATTGACCTTCTTTAAACCCAATTGCTAGACCCCCCGAGTGGCCTGATGAATCAATCGCAGAAAAAGTCCAGCCTGGTAGGAGAGCCTTTAACATTGTTTCTACCTCAGTCACCTTCCCCAAGGTTTCTTGCAGAAAGAGAATGTCCACTTTTGAGTTAAGGATCCAGTCTTTTAAGGCTAGTTTTTTAGGTTTACTGGCCAAACCTCTGCAATTCCATGATGAAAAAATCATTTGTTAACAGAGACAGGGGATTGCACTGCTCTAAGTACCCCGGGGATTGAGTATTGTTTCGCGTCTGCTACATCCAGCTTGGCTTTAAGTTTTGCCTTGGAAAGGTCTGATTTCCTACCTCTCTTATTTTTGGCATAACTCTGAGGGATAGACTGTCCTAAACCTCCTATAGCATTCGACTGCCCAGTCTTCCCTCCCATAGATCTTAGATTATAAGGGCATGGAGTGTGAGGGACAGGGGGGGCAAGAGGGGGCCACATATCTTCACAATTCAAGTCTAGGGATGGCATGGCAGCCGATATAGTGTCTACATCAGGAGAGGACTTTACATTTTCCATGATTTCGTTTATAGCATTGTTAAGAGAGGGAGAGATTGAAGGCGAAACATGCATTGAAACAGGAACATGCTCAAGATTTTTAAGAGAAGAAAGAGGGGGACCTGAGCACATACCCATTTCTGGATCGTTGATTGGAATTTGATCTGCGGGCGCATCCTTTGCGATCTCCTCCTCTGCTTCCACCGGTTGCATTTCAGTAGTTTGTGCAGCCTCTTGGACATGGGGGTCTTTAGATATTGGCTCTTTTAGGGGCTCCTCGATCTCCATTTCAACTGATGCCTGCTTCGCTATGTCTTCTTTCTCCTGAGGCGCTTGTGTTTGATAGTGAGCTGGTTCTCTGAAAACAGGGGTCCTCCGAAAGCGCCTCCTTCTTCTGAACAGTGGACAATCCTTTGCAAGGTGCCCGTATTCATGACAGCGATGGCACCTAAACGGCAAGTGCTCATAATCCAGCAGCTGTTCGAACACATAGTCTTTATATTGTAAATTGATTTTTTGGGCCAGACCTCTGCTCAGATTTAGGCTTACCAATATGCGTGCCATAGCTCTGTTTTTTGTCTCCAAAAAGGACATATCTGCTTCTAGAAAAGATCCCAGCCTGTTCTCGATGGTTTTGAACACAGCCTCTGTCCAAAGAAACGAGGGTAGACCCGGGGCTCTCACCCAGACCGGGAACTCATCAGTCCTCTCTTTGATAACATCAAAAAGGGGGTTCCATCTTTTCAGCAAAACCGGAATGTGCCCAATATTCCAGTTTCGTTCAAGCACCCATTCTGCCGACTCCTTGTCCTCAAAACTGAGCTTGAGCCATCCTTTCGCTAAACATTGTGCCTCGAACTGAAAGGGCCTATCAGTGGCGAAACTATTTTCTCCCCATGTTTGAAGAAATTCCGACGAAAATTTCCTTCCTCTAGCCCTTCCGACTAGGGTACATTCTGCAACAGCTAGGGTTTCTTCTATAGAAACCTCCATGCCTAGGACCACGTTCCCTATAATCTCCTGAGATCCAATTGGCCTTTGGGATTTTCTTTTTTCCCCTTTATTCCTTATACCTTCCACAGAAGCCCTATTCTCCCCACGGCCGTCGGTCCACTCAGGTTCCTCCTATGTCGGCTCCTCATGGATATCTTTCTCCGGTTGAGACTGGACATGGGGCGAGAAAACAGGGTCAGTGGTCCCTGAAAATAGATGACCTACCGCCGCACCCTCAAGACCACCTCTTTCTTCTGATAAACTGTCGAAATGGCCCGCGGAACCTCCTACAGAGTTTTCTTTTGGCAATGGGGATTCTTTTTGCAAAGAAACCCTAAAGAGCGGAGGAAGACCACCAGAAACCCTAGATGTACCAAGACCTGAAAAAAGCCCCAAATTTGAGAGATCTTCGAAACCCCTAGATGGAAAAATCCGGCTTGATTCTGCTTTGCCCTTGGGACAAGAAGAAAGAGCACCTTCTATCAGCCCATCGGTCGTATTCTCCTTTAGCACCTGTTTGAAAGAAGCCTGATTTCGTGTTCTAGGGACTTCTCTGCCATGATCCTTACTCTGATACAGAAAAGCTGGTTTATCTTGCTGTGCGAAAGACTCCAACCTCGACAGCTCGAAAGCTCCAAAATATTGTTCCACGTTCTGGACTGTGGGTTCCTTCCCCCACATTGAGAGAATGTCTTCCAGTTCCGGGTCCAGGTCCACCAATTCGTTGGGATTAACCATGGTTAGGGTAACCGTTCCAAGAAAACGACAGCAAAACGGTCAAAGTGACAGGTGCCTTTACCCTAATCTTGAGGAGAAAAAACGGAATGAGAAACGGGAAAACTGCAGCTATAGTGGATGTTTCCTTTGAACAGCAGTTACTTACACCAAAACAAAAAACACGCCGACCTCCAGCTGCCAGTCACCCGGAGATGATGATTCCCTGCGCCTTCAAACTGTTTACGGAGAAACGCCTGCAAAGCTGCCTACCCGTGAACTAAAACATGGTTTCGCCCGAAACCCTCGTCTCCAAACCCTAACCATCGCGCCTACCCATCCACAAAGGTGCTTTTTAGTGAGATTTATTTACTATTCAAGATAGTTTAGATATCAGTTCTTCATGCTATATGATGATATCTCTAGAGCCTTTAGCTTAACCCCATTTTAGAAGTTAATTGGCGAGCTATTGTGATTATAGGTGAAGTAATTGATTTTTCTTTCATTAGTCTGCAAGTAGATAGTCTAGATGTTAGTTCTTTCATGCTATATGATGATATCTCCTAAGTCTTTAGCTTAACCCCGTTTTAGAAGTTAATTGACGAAATATTGTGATTAGAGATGAACTAATTGACTTTGCTTTCATTAGAGTGCAAATTAGATAATTTAAATGTCATTCTTTCATGTCATATCATGATATTTCCAGAGTCTTTAACGTAACCCCGTTTTAGAAGTTAATTGACGAAATATTATGATTATGGGTGGAATCATTGACTAGTTTCCAGTTTCTTTACTTTTTGGTTTTGAGTGCGGTATTTTATTAGATTTAAATTTTGTAATTAGGATGGACAGAAGAGATAGTAACCTCATTTTCAGTACTTCATTTTTAGCTTGATTTATGTAGTTGCATGTTCACACTCTCATTCGAGTTCCGATTTTGTAGACAACATGTTTTGAGATCTTTTAAGTTCTAAGTTTGGAAATTATCATAAGAAGCATAAACCTTGTCCTCAATTCTACATCAACACTTGATATTTTAAAGTATTCTTAAAACTTTAGACTAGGATTTCCATTTGCATTAAAACACTTTAGGATACCAACAAGAACAAAACCCCAAAACAAGATAAAACTGAAAACAGTGAGGTAAGAAAAGGGTTGTCTAGCACATACAGTGCACGACACTTCATCAGTTTACGACTCCCGGATTGATAACTTATGTAGCAATTTAAGACACACTAAATTGACTAAAAATTTTAGCACCATTGCCGGGGAAGTGTAACTAGGTAGCCTATCTCTTACATTCAAAAAAAAAGAAGAAGGAAAAATTAATAATTTCTTGAAGTATGCTCTCCTCTTGCACCTAGTGTGATTTGGAGGATCAAAAAAGAGAATTATTAGTTTAATAATTTCTTGAGTATGCTCTCTTCTTGCACCTAGTGTGATCTAGAAGATTAGAAAAAGGATTATTAGCCCAATTAAAAATCATCAAAAATAAAAAAATGACATGCATAGAGAAAGAGATTCTCGGGGAAGGTTTATAGCTAGGGGCAAAAGTGTGATTTTTACAACTCCAACTACTTCAAGGAATAGACAAGATACACCTCCATCCCAGACTCATACTCCCAGCCTTAGGATTCCTGGAATTCAAGGGGCAACAACTGAATTAGAATATTCTCCCACTCCATCTACTAAATCTGACCTAGGACAAGAACCCTTCTTCACCTCCATAGGGGAGCCTATTGCAGTGGAAGAAGTAGAATTACCTAGAGAAGAATAGGAGGTAAAAACTCTCTCTCATCACCCATTAATAGAAGAAGCAGAAGATTATGAGGAAACTGTCATGGCAGAAGAGGTACAAGATGGAGAATTTTCACTATTTGGAGGAGGGGGTAGAGGTAGAGGTAGAGGAAATAATGGAGGTGGTAGAGGTAATAATGGAGGAGGTAGAGGTAACAATGGGGAAATAGGGAAGGAGATAACTCATTTGGATTCCCTATAGTAGATGAGGAAACCCATACAACAATGAAAAACATTTCACCATCTGTCCTCCCAAACTTTTATGGATTGCGAAGTGAGGATCCTGAAACATTTCTATTTGAGTTTGAAGTCTTATGCTGAACCTATGATTATTTAGAAGACTCTCAAAAACTCAAATTGTTCCCTTAAACATTGAAATTGGTTGTTCTAAAATGGTTCATGGGTTAAGTCACTCAATCTATTAGGACTTGGAATGATATGAGACAGGCATTTTTGGATAGATATTTGGATTAGTGTATGCCTACTAATCATAAGAATGAGGTATTCGAAATGAATCAAAAAGAAGATGAGAACTTAGAGGATTTGCTTGAGAGGTTTCAATACAACTTAAAGAGAGCAAAAATGAACAATTTGGATGAGGAAACCTTGAAATCCCTTTTATTGAAAGCCATTAGAGATGAATGGATAGATATTTTAAACATGATGAGGAAGGGAGAAATCTCTCAACTTCCACTAAGTGACATAGCAGAACTATGTGTCCATCTCTCAAGGGGAAAATCAAAAACTGGAAAAGGGCCTAGAGAACCTTCTCTTATTAGACCAAACAAGTCTACAACTGGGACAGTAAGTAGGGCAGAAATTGGCAATATGCTTGATGAGTTCAAAACTGGCATTCTAGGGAGCCTTAGTGAACAGATAGGCACCCTCAAAATTCAAAACAAGCAGAAAACAAAAGCTGATGCCTTAGCCATCTTTTGCCCAAAATGTAGAAAGAAACATGCTCTAATAGAATATCCCTTAGATGCAAAAGTTGTAGAAACATGTATGATTTTCTCGGAAAGTCATGAGACCAAGGATTGTCCTTCAATCCCAGGGCTTAAAGCTTTCTTTCAGGAGGATCCAAATTCTGTGGAATCTCTTTTCTTTGCTTCAAGAAGACCTTGGTAAGGGCAAAAAAATCAAGGATTTAACAATCCAATGAATTTTTAGCACCCCCCAAATTGGAATTCTTGGCAACAACCTTGGCCTCAACCTCAAAATCAGTATCAATCTCAATCATGGGCACAAGGGATACAAAATCCTTATGGGAGATTTGGTCAATATTATCAATATCTGCCAAATTATTAGGGCTATCCTCCCCCACAAAAGCAACAACAAAATCCACAACTTCCAAACCAAAGCCCACAATTTTCATTGCCATTTCCACAACAACAACCTCCTCAACAAAATTAAAATCCTCAACTCTTGCTTCCATTTTAACAGAAGCCAAATCAACCACCAGCCCAACCATTACCAAATCCCAACAACAAAAACCCCCAGAATGCTTACATGGTAGAAGGAAAACAATTTCATACCTATATGATTGTTCCTCTAGATCTTAATGATGTTCAACTTAGATCTGGTAGGATTTTAGAAAAGGAAAAACATTCTATAGATATTCAAGAGCAAAATGCTTCTGAGGAGGATTCTCTACAAGTCAATAAAAGTTTTGAAGAAGCATCCCTTCAAAACCCAACCATTCAAAAAGAAAAACAAAAAGAGTCAACCCCCACAACTCCTATAGTTGAGCAACCTGCATCTACATCCACACCTCCTTTTCCCGAGAGATTACAAATTGACAAAGGGGTGGAAAAACAAATCTTGTTGCCTAACTAGGATTTCCTAGATGAATTAAAGAATGTCTGTATCAAGATTCCCTTACTACAAGCCATTAGAGAGATTCCTATTCTAGCAAAAACAATATAGGAGTTGAGTATCAAAAGACCATGTAGAAAACCAAGAGACACAAAAAGAATCCACCTGGTAGGAAAGATAGTAGATATCATGATGAGAAATATTACCATGCAAAAATATGTGGATCCAGGTAGTCCAATTTTCAAGACACACATAAATGGAATAGAAATTCCAAATACATTGATTGACTTAGGGGCTGCTATAAACATTATGAGTAGACAGACTATGGAACAACTTAAGCTTCCTAATCTTATTTTCACACCTACTTTACTGCAACTTGCAGATAGATTAGTAATCAAACCAGATGGTGTACTGGAAGATATTTCAATCTCCTTAGATTCTTGGGAATACCCAGCGGATTTCATGCTTTTGACTCCCAAGAATAATCTAGGAGGACACCCACTCATCTTAGGAAGACCTTGGTTAGCCATAACTGATGCTTTTATTAGTTGTAGATTTGGTGACATGTACATTTCTAATGGTAGTTCAACAAAGAAATTTACTATGTATCCTCCAGCAAAAGCAATTATAGAAGTAGGAGACAATGAATGGGTCGATGATGAAGATGCTATACAACCTGTCTTTACTCTCTCTGAGGTTAGTGAAGATAGTCAAATCCTTAACACATTAGAAAACTTTGAAACATTTTTAGAATATGATCACACATAATTTCAGTTAGATTCTGACATTGAATACTTGTCATTAAGGCAAATGTCTGTCTACTCTATGAAAGAGTTTGGCAGTTGTACAGTTGAAATTTTTCCAGGTAAAACATTGAATATCAGCAAAAACTTGGAAAAGTTACAACAAGAAGAGCTAACCAAAATCTTACAAAAAAATTCTACTGCATTTGCATGGGAGTACACTGATATGAAAGGTATTGATCCAAAGACTTGCATCCATCATATCTATATTGAGGAAAACAGTAGACCAATCAGACAACATTAGAGAAGGATGAATCCAAATCTTAGGGAGATTGTGAAAGAAGAGCTCCAAAAATTACTCAATGTGAACTTCATTTACCCAATCTCAGATAGTCGATGGGTTTCTCCCTTCGTGATAGTACCAAAAAGAATGGTAAATGGAGGGTGTGCATTGATTACAAGGAATTGAATAAAGCAACCTTGAAGGATCACTTTCCTTTGCCCTTTATCGATCAAGTATTAAACACATTAGCAGGAAAAAAGTACTTTTCATTTTTGGATGGTTTTAGTGGTTATAATCAAATTCAGGTAGCACCTGAAGATCAGGATAAAACCACATTTACTTGTCCATGGGGAACTTTCACCTACCGAGTGCTTCCTTTTGGATTATGTAATGCACCTGCAACATTCCAAAAAGCAGTAATAGGAATTGTTTTTAAACTAATCCATGATTGTGTAGAGGTATATATGGATGATTTTACAGCATATGGTAATATATTTGAAGAAGCTTTGGAAAATTTGGAAAAAGTCCTTATAAGATGTAAAGAAACAAACCTTTCATTAAGCCATGAAAAATGCTTTATGATGTTTACTGAAGGTATTGTTTTGGGACATCATATTTCAGGGGATGGGATTAAAGTAGAGAAATCCAAAGTTGAAGTCATTTCCAAGTTACCTATTCCAAATTGTCAAAAAGATGTTAGAAGTTTTCTAGGATTTACTGGATATTATAGAATATTTATAGAAAACTTTACCAAAAAATCATCTCCATATTCAAACTACTTACAAAATTCTGTGAATTCAAGTGGAGTCCTAATTGTCAATCAGCATTTGAAGCTTTGAAACCAAGAATATCTGAAGCACCTATCTTGAGAGGACCAAATTGGAAACTTCCTTTCCATATTTCTACAGATGCTTCAGATACAACTGTAGGCGCTGTATTGGGACAAAAAGACTTGGTTCCTTATGCCATTTACTATACCAGTAAAAATCTGACTCCCACAGAGTTGAATTATACTATGATTGAAAAAGAGTTCTTAGTTGTTGTTCATGCAATTAATAAGTTCAGACATTATATAACAGGCTATGACACATTTATTCATACTTATCATTCTGCAACTAGATATCTGATTAACAAACCTATTACTAATGGTAGAGTTACAAGATGGCTCCTACTTTTACAAGAATTCAATATTACTGTGTTAGATAGACCTGGGAAACAAAACACAGTTGCTGATTTCTTGTCTAGGATTTAGAATATGAAAGAAGATTCTCCTATAGAGGATAAGTTTCCTGATGAATACTTATTTGCAGTAACTACTAAAACTCCTTGGCTTGAAAATATGGCTAATTATTTGGTTACAGGGAAACTACCTCCACATTTATTTCCTAGTGAAAGAAGAAAGATTATTCAGGTTAGTTGAAGATATTCATGGATTTCTAATGAATTGTTTAAAACAGGGCGAGACTTTGTGATTAGAAGATGTGTCGGGGAAGATGAAATGCCTGATATTCTGAAAGCATGTCATGATGAACCGTGTGGTGGACACTTTGTTGACAAGAGGACAACTTATAAAATCCTTTCTTTAGGATATTATTGGCTGTCCCTCTTCAAAGATGCAAACCAATATGTCAAAAGGTGTGACAGTTGCCAAAGGGTAGGGAAACCTACCCCCTCAAATGAGATGCCATTACAACCTCAGGTACTCATCGAACCCTTTGAAAAATGGGCTTTAGATTTTATTAGACCTATTAATCCTCCATCTAAGCAGAAAAGGTATATATTGGTATGCACTGATTATGTTACTAAATGGGTAGAAGCCAAAGCAATATTTTCTGCTACTAAAAATTCAGTAGTTAATTTTCTTTACGAGGATATTTTTACTCACTTTGGTGTTCCAAGAGAAATTGTGACAGATCAGGGAAGTCAATTCACATCCAGAATGATGGAGAAACTGATGGAAGAGTACAAGGTCAAGCATAGAAAATCCACTCCTTATCATCCGCAAGCAAATGGTCAAATAGAGTCCACAAATAAAGTAATTGAAGGCATCATTGCCAAGGCTGTGCATCTACACAGAAGAGACTGGGCAGAGAGGCTTCCTGAAGCCTTAGGGGCCTACAGAACTACATGGAGGAACACAATAGGACACACTCCCTATGAACGTGTTTATGGGAAGGAATTCCTGCTCTCCATTGACTTCCAAGTTAAAACCTTCAAGATGGCAGTTCAGTTGGTGATTGATCTATCAGAAGCTCAAAACCATAGACTGGAGCAGTTGAATGAACTAGATGAGATCAGACAAGAAGCAGTTCAAAGAACTGATCTAGTTCAGCAGCAGAGAGCTAAGTGGCATGACAAATACATCAAGGACAAAAAGTTTCAAAAAGGAGATTGAGAATTGCTATTTGATTCATAGTTCAAATATTTTCAAGGTAAATTTCAAACTCATTGGCTTGGGCCATATGAGATTGAAACAGTTTTTAGCAATGGAGCGGTAAGAATCAAAACAATTGATGAGCATCAAACTCCTCTCATTGTGAACGGTCATAGATTGAAGATCTATCATAAGCCACTCTCAAAGCAAGGGTTTATCAAAATCTTTCAAGATAATTCTGCAATGAGGCTGGTGAAGAAGAATCTTTCTTCTCCACCAGCCTAGTCTTGTTATTTTTATCATTATTTATTAAAATAAAAATAAAAATGCATAAGCTTGAAAACCAATCACTGATTCGCAGCCTTATATAGAAAATACAAGGCGAAAATCAGAAGATTCTGATGCCCTATATTTTCCAAAATTTTTTTTCTCATTTCACTCATAGTTTATTCCATTCCATTTCATTTTGTTCTATTTCGCCACCACATTCCATTAATAAAATTTCTTTCAGTTTATCCTCATATTCACCTTTCCATATATCATCCATACAGTCATTTTTCATTTCCATTCATTCGCCAAGTCATATGTCATTCACTATGTCAGTTTCCATAGCTGAATTTTGAATCCGTAGCTGAATTCTGATTTCGCAGCTGAATTCTAATTCCGCAACTGAATTCTGATCCCATAGCTGATTGATGATTCCGTAATTAATCCTCTATTACTCTGCAGTGACAGTCAAGTGATTAGCCAAATAATGATAGAAGCAAGATGCAGGTATGGAAGAGGAAGACCTTTGAAGATATCAGCACCTAAAAGCACCTACAGAGGCGACTAATTAAAAGTTAGCAAAACGAAAGAGGTATGATTCCAAGCTATGGACAAAACCATTTTCAAATAGCATTTCAAATGCATAATTTGTATAGTTTGTAAATGACAAGCTCCATAATGTGTAATGATTTGACTTGATGGCTGCCTTAACTCCACCATATCCTCTGCATCAATCCTAACGGTCTCATAATCCATTCCCTAGTTTAACTTGTACTTAGTCGTACATCCTCATTACACTTGTTAAAATGGCTAATCATGCAGACGTGAGCTGATTGAATATAGCTCTCTTCCACTGACATTCCACTCTGCATCCTTTTTATGAACCCACTGACGTCCACTCTGTAGCCTTTTATGAACTCAAACTCTGTTTAGTTTTGAAAGTTTCATGAGTGACACTCTGCCTCCACACTTTTACACCGGGTTTTATGATTCTCGGTTCATTGTTTGTTTACACAGACTTCTACTCCGTGAACCCACTCTCATTTCATGCTCAACATTCTTCCCATTTTGTAATCACTAGTTCTCTCCACGACTCTCTTCTATTTTCCACTCACATAACTATTTTGCTCCCGTAAAACTATCATTTATAGAGGTATCTTTGCAGTAAGGAGGAATGGGATTTATAGTGAGAATAGAGCCCAAAGGAGCTAAATTCATGGAGGGATACCCACAACTTTAAAAGCACATTGAAGAAGGCAAGATGGTTACAGTTTATTAAGAAGATCAAGGGTCATAATAAAGAAGTTACAGAAATGTTTGCAAGATCTTTCAATGGTGTAGAAGTTGAAATTGGGGACATGAAATTTCCAGTGATAGAGTCATCCATTACAGCAGCAACAGAGCTTCCACAAGAAGGGGAGAGATGGTTTAAGAACAAGGACTTCAATGAAAAAGTCTGGAGGGTCATTCTTCATAATCCAGGTATGGACGTATCAATATTTAAATGATGAATTCATGTTTTAGCCTTAAAAGATAGATGGACTAGTCTGTTGTTGATCATTTAGAAATTCATTACATGCGAGGGCAGGTATGGCTCCATGTACATGTATCATATCAGATTATTAATGAATTTCTTGGAGAATGAAACTATCAACCTTCCTTATTTCTTGTTGAGTATTTTGATAAAAATGTCTACTACTGTGAAAAAGAATATAGATGATGTGGAGCCTCATCTCTACCATCATGGCCTTATTAAGATCCTAGCCGAGAATCATTTGAAAGAGAGGAAAGATACATGGTAAAAATTCCTAGTTAGGAATTTCTTACAAGACCCTCCTGAAGTGCCTGAGGGGAGTTCAACAAAGAAAAGTAGGAGGAAAAGAACAAATTTAACAATCTAAGATACTCCTACTAGTGTGACTAAGGAAACCAGTAAAGAATAATTTCCTTCTGAACCATTGACTGAGATTAGAAAACAAGTAAAACAAAAAGGAAAGAGGAATATTGAAGACATTTACCAGACTCCTGATCCTTCTTCAGAAGAAGAGCAAGTGCTTTCTGAAAGATTAATTTATCTTAAAGAACAGTCAACTAAGGCAAAAAAAAAGGAAAGAAGAAACAGAGCATAGAAAAGGGAGACACAAGCTCACAAGGTCTAAGAAGAAGCTCTAGATTAAAGGGCAAATTGAAGAAAACAAAAATCAAAGGAGCTCACTTCATAAGACCTGGGAGGTGAAACTCCAAATTAGTCACCAGAAAACACTCCTCCTGATCAAAGTCCACAGTATTCTCCTTCTCCTTAGTTAGATTTTGAAAATATTCCAAGGAAGACAACTCCAGAAATTGATCAAACTCAATAGCAGATGTATGATTTCATTGAGTCATTGGAACAATAGAAAATTACAGCAGAGCAAGGAACCTCATCTAATCAGCCAGGTACAATGCAAGAAACCTTGATTCAGTCATTGAAACAAGAAATTTATGAGCCGGAAGTCCTAAACAGGCATATCCAAAAGGATAATGAAACACTAAAAGAGAAAAACAAATTGGACAACATTATCCATGACAATACCATGCTGCATTTAGGATTATGGCATAAGAAAAATAGAAAACTGAAGAAGAAGAATAGGAGGGTGAGTAGAGCCCTCATCAATCTCAAGTAAAGATGTCTCATGATGAAGCCCAGGATGACAGTGACAGCAAGAAAGAAGAAGAAAAGGTTAGATGTCTTAGCAGAAGTTTCAGAGTAGATGAATTGAAGGAAGGATAGTTACAATTTTGGTGGCATTTGGACATGCAACATCTTCACAATGGGGGTATGTTGAGCCCCAAAACTACCTCTCTTATATGCATTTTCTTAAACCCTTTCTCTTCTATTTTCCCATGTCAGTGCCTCCTAAGCTATCAAAAGTTGTCACATGTTAATTTCAAGAGTGTATTTCAGTGAATTTCAAATTATATCATTGTGTGTGCTATTTGATCTAGGTTTTGTTTATCAGCTACGGAATGTAGCCACTTTCTGTAGTTAACTCACAATTCCACAGCCATTTTCATTGTTCTGTAGGTTATAGGTGTTGGTAGGAGGAATGAGGCACATGGGTAGCTCAGGAATGATCCACAGATGGATGAGGTCCTATTTGCTTAGCCAAATTTGTAAGGAAAGGTACCAGTCAAAGGGTGGTCAACAAAGAGTTCTACATAAACTAGGACTCTGTTCCTGCACATAAAAGAAGCCCGAAGCCATTCCTGAATTCGTGGATCCATTTTTTCCACCTGCAAGCCATCTCCATAATGCAATCCAACATCCACCTCGCATAGATTTACTGCTCATGGCAACCTAGAGGCTAAATCCTCGGATTTTGACCTATTCACGTGTCTATTGCTGAACAAATTCCTCTGAGATACAGTTATCTGTTTTCTCTATAAATATAAGCGTTTGCAAAGCAGATAGTTAGCTCTTGATACTGTGGATATAGCGTTATTTTTTTGTTGTGTAAATGAGAGACATATTCCTCTGTTTCATAATACAAAACTCTGCGGTTGTTTAAGCATGGTTTGAAGTGACAGCGTGTTAGTCCAAAGTTGTGCAGAGGGCCCCTGCATAGCTGAGGTCCTTTCTTTTGTTTTGTATAGTTTTTCATGTATATTTTCTCTTATTTGAGCTATACATTTCTCATGCTTTGCTTATGGTTTTAATCGTTCTAATCCCATACATGTTTTTGCAGCTTGTTACATTCTCTACTAACACTGATCAGTGCACTTCAGAATAGGTCTTTAAGTCTGGTTATGCTCGAGATTTTTAGTGTAGTTTTTGTATCAAGTGGTGATTTGAGACTTGCTTCCTCTGCTAAACTTTAGTTTTCAATTTCAGTTGTTTATGATTTTATTTAGTGAGATTTATTTACTATTCAAGATAGTTTAGATATCAATTCTTCATGCTATATGATGATATCTCCGGAGCCTTTAGCTTAACCCAGTTTTAGAAGTTAATTGGCAAGATATTGTGATTATAGGTGAAGTAATTGATTTTTCTTTCATTAGTCTGCAAGTAGATAGTCTAGATGTTAGTTCTTTCATGCTATATGATGATATTTCTAGAGTCTTTAGCTTAACCCCGTTTTAGAAGTTAATTGACGAAATATTGTGATTATAGATGAACTAATTGAATTTTCTTTCATTAGAGTGCAAATTAGATAATTTAGATATCATTCTTTCATGCCATATGATGATATTTCTGGAGTCTTTAGCTTAACCCCGTTTTAGAAGTTAATTGACGAAATATTGTGATTATGGGTGGAATCATTGACTAGTTTCCAGTTTCTTTACTTTTTGGTTTTGAGTGTCACAGTTTATGAGATTTCAATTCTGTAATTAGGATGGACAGCAGAGATAGTAACCTCATTTTCAGTACTTCATTTTTAGCTTGATTTATGTAGTTGCATGTTCACACTCTCATTCAAGTCCTGATTTTGTAGACAACATGTTTTGAGATCTTTTAAGTTCTAAGTTTGGAAATTATCATAAGAAGCATAAACCTTGTCTTCAATTCTACATCCACACTTGATCTTTTAAAGTATTCTTAAAACTTTAGAATAGGATTTCCATTTGCATTAAAACACTTTAGGATACCAACAAGAACGAAACCCCAAAACAAGATAAAATTGAAAATAGTGAGGTAAGGAAAGGGTTGTCTAGCACATACAGTGCACTACACTTCATCAGTTCACAACTCCCGGATTGATAATTTATGTAGCAATTTAGGACAGACTAAATTGACTAAACAACAGGCCAAGGTATGGGGGAATGTTAGGCTCAAATGCATTGTCTCCCACAACCTTGGTAATGGTGTAAGGACTATATCAAAGTGGTCTGAGCTTCCAATGGGCTCTTGTAAGACGTTCTTTCTGTAGATGCAACCAGACTTTGTCACCCACTTGAAACTTGTGTGGCACCTGTTGTTGATCATGTCGCTTCTTATACTTGGCATTTTCTAGAATGGAGCGACGATCTATCGGCCCATTGGGTAAAGGTGCTCTGGGAGTCAGATCGAATAAATGTTTGACCTGACAGTGCAACGGTACCCCTGTGGGTGAGGAGAATATGTCCCTATATGATTTCATGACCGTATCCACCTACTTCTGCTGCGTGGAGGAACCCTTCCCAGGGACCATGGATGTGGCTACGATCTTCCCCTTACTTTGAGAGTGAACCAGAAAGAAAATAAATTTCCTAGTATGGGAGGTGATCTTGCTACCTTTCTTAGCAGAGGTCAAAGAAGTGGCAATACGTGGGGCTACCTTTAGTATCTTGTATAATGTATTACCCAAAGACATAATAACATAACGAGGTATCGACTCATATACAACATTTCACTTCCACAAGTATGGTTGTTCTAGTAATACATCACAAACATCAAGTGGTGCAACATCACACAATACCTCATCTATGAAGGGTTTGATGTTGTAGGGAAGGTGACATTGTTGGTGGACTCAGAGATCTCGTCCTTGGTGAAGCCACCTGATGTTGTACGATTGCAGGTGTGGTATGGTCAGTAGGCCCAGTTGCTTCATGACCTCTACTAAAATGAGGTTCTTTTGGCTGCCATTGTCGACAATGAATTTTAGCGATGAACCCTTCACCCACATTTGTGAGTGGAAAAGATGCTCCCCCTCCTATGGATATTTAGGCTCATTCTTCTAGATCTGGGCGGTGGAAACAATGATGTTGGGCTCTGCATCAATGATCTGCTTCCTTTTGTCATTCCCCTTGTTGGGTTCTAACTCAGGGTCGGAACATGCATCTAATTTTGAAGCCTTCAACTCGGCCACCAATGACTACTCGGTCCGACCCTCACTAGTGTTGTGAGTGGGGCTCTTATGGAACTCACACCACTTTTCTATGTCCTTATTTGACTTCGTGGTGTTGTTCTTTTCTTTTCTTGTGGCTTCAATGAGTTGTCTTGGGTCACACCGTCTTGGCTTTGTCCTTGGTTCTGCGGTTTGGGGAAGCCTTTCCCTTGCTTTAGATTCTCGCTTCTTCTGTTTAAACTTCTTCTCAATCTTGATAGTGTATTGGTATGTCATGCTGAGCGAGGAGATGTCCAGGAACTCCATCTCGTCCTAGATGTACCTATGTAGGCAGCCGCGGTACTTCAGTACCAAATGTTTCTCAGAATCATTGATACCCAACTTTGTGCAAAGGGTATGAAAAATATTGGTAAACTTTGGCACATCTTGGTCCCTTCCCTGCTGCAGCATGGCCCACTTCATTTATTTATCCTCATAGCTTCCAACATGGTAGTACTTCTCCTTGATGGCATCCCAGAATGAATTCCAAGTGGGTGCGGCTGAAAACAGTGAGGCCGTACTTTCATCCTCCTGCTCGCAATAGGTTTCCCACCAGTCCTTGACGTGGGGGGCAGCTTTGAGAAGAGCGAAATTAATCTTTTCCCAGCTAGAACAATAATTAACAGAAAAATACCCTTCTAGTAGATTTAACCATTTATCTACGACATCTACATCTATGTGACCCTCAAATATGGGAATGTCAAAGTTAACTTGTACTTTAAAGGGTGTGGAATTTCCAGAGTAGCTACTGGAAGTAGATGTGTCGGCCCTGGGTAGTTGCTGAAGGATCTGGGAAAAGTTGTCCATCATCACGTTCCTTTGTCACTCGAGGGCTTATTGAAGCAATATTTTAATAGGATCTCCTAATCCCTCATATTTCTTTTCATCTTCCATGGGAGGCCATCGGGATTTGCGACGCTGGTCTTCTAAAGGCTCGATGAGTTCAAGCCCTAACTCCTTATATCCCGACCTCGTTAGGGACATGCAAATTAAAATAGAGAAAGAACATACCCCTTTGATACCACTATATGTTGGTGGCCGACCACTTATCCCACTTGGACCCCCACAAATGTCTCTCTCAATTTTTCAGTTTCCTTAATTGTAGCACAATTTACTATTTTTGGTAGTTTTTGAGGTCCTGAACTTCCGGAGCTGTTTTGAGGCCCTAAACGATTTTTTTTGGGAAAAATAGGAGCAACATGGTCTGTAAAATTGGTTGTAGACCATGTTTCTCACTCAAAAGTTGTAGTCCTCGAATAGATCTTTCTAATGAGGTATTTTGCGTGTCAAGTGGAGATCGTATGCCAAAGTTACGACCCCAGGAAGTTGATGTACCAATTTACCCAAACGGGGCCCATAGTTTGGTGTTTCATCTCCTAGGGTTAGGTTTTTGGATGTTTAGGGTTTTCCATTATTTCTCAACAATAAATAGGCCTTTGAGCCTCATTGTAACATAGTTCAGAGGCATGTAGCTACGACATCTCCTCTCAGAGATAAGCTACCATTGCCTGAGCTAGTTTATTTCCATTTCTATTTGTAGGCATATTTAAGTATTTTACATTAATGAAAAGAAGTGTTATTTCCACTGCATCTCTGTATTTATCTTTATTTCTGTAATTTGTTGTGTTCCTATTTAATCGGGATCAAATACCTTGTACATCATAATTTAAAAAATCTTCTTCTACTGTCCAAGAGCTCCATAGAGAATTGACACTATTAACCCTTTAACTAAAAAATTACTATCCTAAACTTGTTGTCTCCATAAATTACCTAAAAAATTCCTACAAATGCTACATATATATTTTTTTAAAGCTTGGCAAGACCTTTATATTCATTATCTTTAAAAAAGGGTAAGTTACAACCAGAATCAAATGGTTAGGTGACCTCAACCTGCCTAGAGGGAAACCAGATCTATTGGCCCCCTAACTACATGATAAGCCATCCATTTTTTTTTTTATTATAAGTCCATCAAGCTAAGCTAGATAATTATGAGTGTCCTTATACTTACTATTATCTATATAACTTTAAACATACCATAAATTTTGTAACTACTGCATATAATAAAAGTCAAAACATGGAGTAAACCATCAAACTACTCATCATTAGCTAAGTCAATAGGAGAAAGATCCTTAATACTAGATCCTGGAAACTCAGTTTATGGGATGCATGATATATGTTGTTCGATGTGGTTGAGGCCAATATTCTGCCTTTGAAGCTGAAATTGAATATGTTGGATATCCTTGTTGTAATCTAGGAACCTTTGGGAGGACAAGGGTGAGCCAGAAGGGATATACTCCAATGATTTAGCTAGAAGGTTCTTCATCATCCAGTACAAATGAATAGTTTTTTTCTACTGAGAATATCAACCACAAGAATGACCGGGGTTAGGCACCAGGGGTTTCCAGTCTCCCAAGTCAATTTCCATTACACCATCTTGCTAATTAAGTTTAGCTTCCCACTCGGCTATGAGATGACAGACTTGGGCAGAGATGCCCTCATGATAAGTAGTGACAACTTCTTTGATGATGCGGGAAGCTAATTTTTGACCTTGAGTTTTACCAACCTGAGAGTGGGTTTGATAGTACTCAGGATATTTCATTGGTTGCTTACCATAGTCGTGGGAACCCCAAGTGGGATTTCACTTCCTAGAGGCAGCATGGGCTATGGCTTAAGAATTTATGCGAATACTGATAGTAGTTGACTTAGACCTCGATAATAGAACCAAGGATAACCTATACCCGAGAATAGTATGCTTCCTAGGACCACAACGGACCATAGGACATGCCTAATTATCAATATATGAAGGCCACAACCTATTAATAGACCTTCAATTTCCCTTGTTGTAGACAACGAACTAGGAATGAGACCAATCCCAAAGCCATGAAACATAATCCCATCCCTGCCATGAATGGATGAGGGTGGAGGTTTTAAATAATCCATACACATTCTAGAACCATGTAGGCTCAAATCCATAACCACAAACATTCATAAGCGAACCATAGCCATTGCACCAGAGACGGAAATTGAAAGAAGACTGAGAATGACAAATTGTCCCTGCCCAGATAGTACCCATGCGAGACAACAAAATCCAGAGTACAAACAAACAAGAGTACAAAAAACAAAGGAACCCTCATAAAATTCCACAATTTCCATGTAGTAATACTGGTTATGCTTTCGAAAAACTTTCAATTTCAATACATAGCCGATCCTCCAAGAAATAAGGAGTATTAAGTAACTAGCCATGGGAGTAGGGAAATATAATAACTGAGGCAGAAAACATACCTGAGGAAGGTGACTTGAGCAGACTATAAGGATATCAACACTCGATGAAGGACCAGGATGAATGACTCCCCCAAGCTGCAATTTATCTCATACCAAACCATGTTTGAATAACCTTTGCAAATAGGATACTTACTTACCTTACCATTGAAAAATCCAGAGAACCTCGCTACTGTTATCGTGTTGCCAGGTTCTTGATTGGCATCAAATGGGTACATGTGTGAGGCCACCACTCCATGTGCCTCGTGCATGTGGAGGTTCGTGGGTTTCAAATTTCCACTTTCATTATGACAGAGTGACGTTTGTAGGACCTGATATTTCATGTTCTCACCTCGATCGGGGAAAATACACTACATATTTTCAAACCATAAAAAACAACTATTAACTAAGTGAACATTACATATTCTCCATAACAGAAACTACCTGAGCTTTAATTTCTTCCGGTTTAGTCTACGAGGATGAATTCCTTATCGTCAACGAGGTCAGGGATTCTCTCCTCTTGTCGTTTTGAATTCTAATGTTGCTCCACGTTATCCTTGGCTTCTCCAACTCAAACCACATCAGTGTTACATTCCTCGACATTTTCCAAAATTTTCACATGAAATTCCATCATTTCATTTGCCAACTAAAGACGCTTCATCTTAACCTCCAACATGCCCATTCTTTGATTTAGGATTTCAATCTGAGCTCGTGATTTGGTCAAGCTCAACTCTGCGTGCCTTGAAATAAATGTGATGACAAAGTCCACAACACCTTGCATATTTGTGAGCATGATTCGAATCTCTTCCTTTGTATTTTCATAATCCCACTCCATAGACTTGAAACTATGCCATACCTATTGACAAAGTTGACAAATCAATGCTCTAAGTCCCTATTCTATGTTTCCATACTCACCTTGATGTTCTATATATACCATTGAGCTTATTTTTCTTCATTTCAAGCCACTAAATTTGTCGATGATGTCATTGCGAGCCATAAATACCAATCATTCAGAGATCATAATGGAAAGATTGAAATTAGAGGAAAATTTGAATATCATGGGCATGGAGAGCACACATGGAAACTGTGTCTTATATACAAGGATTAAGACCTCGCACATTTGAAAGGCTTTATTAACTACATCTTCCCTTCTCCATCTATCCTTTGCCTAGCACAACGTGATGATTTTTTCCCAAGTGGTCACATAAGCACATCTCTCCAAGATAGCCAGAAGTCACCGCAATACTAAAAATATTTATGAGGTTTCAAAAAAATGTGAGGCTGATTTTTAGGATAATACCCTATTCTTTTTCCATGTTTAATTCTCATGAATGTCAGGTGCACAATAAATTTAATTCAATTATTCATGGAATTTTTTTTATAAGCAAACCCCCTTCATCAATCTTTAATAAGCCTTGTTCTAAAATTGATCCTTGATTAGCCATTGAATCTACCACGTGTTAAGATTCCCCTTAATATGGAAGAATTAAATCAAATCAAATTTATCCAATACTAGTTTAATTCAATGCAGAATAGTTGTTGAGATCTTCTCATCAGTTTCTTTAACTTTGGTCACTTACTGCATTGTTTAGTCAATTTAGTGTGTCCTAAATTGCTACATAAGTTATCAATCCGGGAGTCGTAAACTGATGAAGTGTAGTGCACTATATGTGCTAGACAACCCTTTTCTTACCTCACTATTTTCAGTTTTATCTTGTTTTGGGGTTTTGCTTTGTTGGCCTCCTAAAGTGGTCTAATGCAATGTAAATCCTAATCTGCTGTTAAAGCAAAAGTTTAAGAATACTTTTAAAGATCAAGTATGGATGTAGAGTTGAAGACAAGGTTTATCCTCTTGCTTCTTGTAATGATTTCCAAACTTTGAACTTAAGAGATCTTAAAACATGTTGTCCACAAAATCAGAACTTGAATAAGAGTGTAAACATGCAGCTACATAGACCAAACTAAAAATGAAGTACTGAAAATGAGATTACTATCTCTGTTGTCCCTCTAATTGCAAAATTGAAATCTAATAAATTGTTGCAACTCAAACCAAAAAGTAAAGAAACTGGAAACTAGTCAATGATTTCACCCATAATCACAATAGTTTGCCAATTAACTTCTAAAACAAGGTTAAGCTAAAGGCTTTGGAAATATCATCATATGGCATGAAAAGAATGACATCTGAATTATCTAATTTGCACATTAAAGAAAGCAAAGCCAATTACTTCACCTATAATCACAATATTTCGTCAATTAACTTCTAAAACGGGGTTAAGCTAAAGACTCTGGAAATATCATCATATAGCATGAAGAACTGACATCTAAACTATCTACTTGCATACTAATGAAAGTGAAATCAATTACTTCACCTATAATCACAATATCTCGCCAATTAACTTCTAAAACAGGGTTAAGCTAAAGGCTCCGGAAATATCATCATATAGCATGAAGAACTGATATCTAAACTATCTTGAATAGTAAACAAATATCACTAAGTAAAATCATAAACAACTGAAATTTAAAACTAAAGTTCAGCAGAGGAAGCAAGTCTCAAATCACCACATGATGCAAAAACTACAATAAGAAGTTCGAGCATAACCAGACTTAAAGACCTATTTTGAAGTGCACTTATCAGTGTTAGTAAGAAACGTGACAAGCTGCAAAGACATGTACAAAGTTAGAATGATTATGATCATAAGCAAAACATGAGAAATATACAATTCGAATGAGAGAAAATATACATAAAAACTATACAAAAACAAAAGAAGGGACCTCAGCTACGCAGGGGCCCTCTGCACAGCTTTGGACTAACACGCTATTACTTCAAACCATGCTTAAACAACCATGTGAAAAACAAAGTTTTGTATTATGAAACAGAGTAATATGTCTCTCGGTTACAGAACTTCAAAATAACGCTAAAACAACAATATCAAGAACTAACTGTCTGTGTTGCAAATGCTTATATTTATAGAGAAAATGGATAATTGTATCTTAGAGGAATTTCTTCAATGATGGACACATGAACAGGTCAAAATCTGAGGATTCAGCCTCTTGGTTGCCATGAGCAGTAAATCTATGCGAGGTGGATGTTGGATTGCGTTATGGAGATGGCCTGCAGGTGGAAAAACGGATCCATGAGTTCAGGAACAGGTTCAAGCTTCTTTTACATGCATGAATAGAGTTCTAATTGGCATAGAACTCTCCGTTGACCTCCCTTTAACCGGGACCTTTCCTTCCAAATTTGGCTAAGTAAATAGGACCTCATCCATGTGTGGAATACTCCTAAGCTGCCCATGTGTCTCATTCCTCCTACTGACACTTGTAACCTGAAGAATAATGAAAACGGTTGCGAAATTGCCAGTTAGCTACGGAAAGTGGCTACATTCCATAGCTGATAAACAAAACCTAGATCAAATAACACACATAATGATATAATTTGAAAATCACTCAAATACACTCCTAAAATCAACATGTAACAACTTTTGATAGCTTAGGATGCACTGACATGGGAAAATAGAAGAGAAAGGGTTTAAGAAAATGCTTGAAAGAGAGGTAATTTTGAGGCTCAACTACATGCAGCTACATAAACCAAATTGAAAATGAAGTACTGAAAATGAGATTACTATCTCTGCTGTCCCTCTAATTGCAAAATTGAAATCTAATAAACTACTGCAACTCAAACCAAAAAGTAAAGAAACTGGAAACTAGTCAATGATTTCACCCATAATCACAACATTTCGCCAATTAACTTCTAAAATGGGGTTAAGCTAAAGGCTCCGGAAATATCATCATATGGCATGAAAAGAATGACATCTAAATTATCTAATTTGCACACTAATGAAAGAAAATCCAATTACTTCACCTATAATCACAATATTTCATCAATTAACTTCTAAAACGGGGTTAAGCTAAAGAATTCGAAAATATCATCATATAGCATGAAGAACTGGCATCTAAACTATCTATTTGCATAATAATGAAAGCGAAATCAATACTTCACCTATAATCACAATATCTCGCCAATTAACTTCTAAAATGGGGTTAAGCTAAAGGCTCTGAAAATATCATCATATAGCATGAAGAACTAATATCTAAACTATCTTGAACAGTAAACAAAGCTCACTAAGTAAAAGCATAAACAACCGAAATTGAAAACTAAAGTTCAGCAGAGGAAGCAAGTCTCAAATCACCACTTGATGCAAAAACTACAATAAGAAGTTCAAGCATAACCAGACTTAAAGACCTATTTTGAAGTGCACTTATCAGTGTTAGTAAGAAATGTGACAGGTTGCAAAGATATGTACAAAGTTAGAACGATTATGATCATAAGCAAAACATGAGAAATATACAATTCGAATGAGAGAAAATATACATAAAAACTATACAAAAACAAAAGAAGGGACCTTAGCTACGCAGGGGCCCTCTGCACAGCTTTGGACTAACATGCTGTTACTTCAAACCACGCTTAAACAACCATGTGAAAAACAGAGTTTTGTATTATGAAACAGAGTAATATGTCTCTTGGTTACAGAACTTCAAAATAACGCTAAAACAACAATATCAAGAACTAACTATCTGCATTGCAAAAACTTATATTTATAGAGAAAATGGATAATTGTATCTCAGAGGAATTTCTTCAATGATGGACATGTGAACAGGTCAAAATCCGAGGATTCAGCCTCTCAGTCGCCATGAGCAATAAATCTATGCGAGGTGGATGTTGGATTACGTTATGGAGATGGCTTGTAGGTGGCAAAAACAGATCCACGAGTTCAGGAATGGATTTGGGCTTCTTTTACGTGTAAGAACAGAGTTCTAGTTGGCATAGAACTCTTTGTTGGCCTCCCTTTGACTAGGACCTTTCCTTTTGAATTTGGCTAAGTAAATAGGACCTCATCCATGTGTGGATAATTCATGAGCTACCCATGTGTCTCATTCCTCCTACTGACACCTGTAACCTATTGAACAATGAAAATGGTTGCGGAATTGCCAGTTAGCTGTGGAAAGTGGCTACATTCCATAGCTAATAAACAAAACCTAGATCAAATAGAACACACAATGATATAATTTGAAAATCACTCAAATACACTCTTGAAATCAACATGTAACAACTTTTGATAGTTTAGGATGCACTGAAATGGGAAAATAGAAGAGAAATGGTTTAAGAAAATGCTTGGAAGAGGTAGTTTTGGGGCTCAACATACCCCCATTGTGAAGATGTTGCATGTCCTCATGCAACCAAAATTGTAACTATTCTCCCTTCAATTCATCTACTCTAAAACTTCTGCCAAGACATCCAACCTCTGTTTCTTCTTTCTTGTTGCCACTATCATTCTAGGCTTCATCATAAGACATATGTACTTGAGATTGATGAGGGCTCTACTCAACCTCCTATTCTTCTTCAATTTTCTATTTTTCTTATGCCATAATCCTAAATGCAGCATGGTATTGTCATGGCTAATTTTATCCAATTTGTTTTGCTCTTTTAATGTTTCTTTATCCTTTTGGATATGTTTGTTTAGGACTTCCAGCTCAAAATTTCTTGCTTCAATGACTGAATCAAAGTTTCCTGAGTTGTATCTAGCCGATTAGATTAAGTTCCTTGCTCTGCCGTAGTTTTCTGATGTTCCAATGATTCAATGAAATCATACATTTGCTGCTGATTTTGATCAATTTCTGGAGTTGTCTTCCTTGGACTAGTTTCAAAATCTAACAGAGGAGAAAGAGAATACTGTGGAATTTGATCAGGTGGAGTGTTTTCTGGTGACTGATCTGGAGTTTCACCTCCCAAGTCTATGAATTGAGCTCCTTTGATTTGCGTTTTCTTCAACTTGTCCTTTAATATAGAGCTTCTTCTTAGACCTTATGAGCTTATGTCTCCCTTTTCTATGATCTGTTTCCCCTTTCCCTTTTGTTTTACTTTAGTTGACTGTTCTTTAAGATAAACTAATATTTCAGAAAGCACTTGCTCTTCCTCTGAAGAAGGCTCAGGAGTCTGGTAAATGTCTTCAATTTTCCTCTTTCCTTTTTGTTTTGCTTGTTTCCTAATTTCAGTCAATGTTTCAGAAGGCAATTCTTCTTCACTGTTTTCCTTGGTCACACTAGTAGGAGTATCTTGGATTGTTAAATTTGTTCTCTTCCTCCTAATTTTCTTTGCTGAACTCCCCTCAGGCACTTCAGGAGGGTCTTGGAAGAAGTTCCTAACTAGGAATTTTTCCCATGTATCTTCCCTCTCTTTCAAATGATTTTCAACCAAGATCTTAATAAGGCCATGATGGTAGAGATGAGGTTCCACATCATCTATATTCTTTTGCACAGTAGTAGACATTTTTCTCAAACTATTCAACAAGAAATAAGGAAGGTTGATAGTTTCATTCTCCAAGAAATTCATTAATAATATGATATGATACATGTACATGGAGCCATACCTACCCTCGCATGTAATGAATTTCTGAATGATCAACAACAGACTAGTCCACTTATCTTTTAAGGCTAAAACATGAATTCCTCATTTAAAGATTGATATGTCCATACCTAGATTACGAAGAATGACCCTACAAACCTTTTCATCAAAATCCTTGTTCTTAAATCATCTCTCCCCTTCTTGTGGAAGCTCTGTGGCTGCTGCAATTGATGATTCTGTCACTGGAAATTTGATGTCCCCAATTTCAACTTCTGCACCATTGAAAGATCTTGCAAACGTCTTTGTAACTTCCTTATTATGACCCTTAAACTTCTTGATGAACTGCAACCACCTTGCCTTCTTCAATGTGCTCTTAAGCTGCGGGTATCCTTCCATGAATTTAACTCCTTCGGGCTTTGTTCTCACTATAAGACCCATTCTTCCTTTTTACTGTGAAGACACCTTTGTAAATGACAATTTTACGGGAGTAGGATGGTTATGTGAGTGGAAAATAGAAGAGGGCCGTGGAGAAAATCGATGGTTACGAAATGGGAAGAGTACTAAGCATGAAATGAAAGAGGGTTTACGAAGTAGAAGTCTGTGTAAGAAAACAATGAACCGAGGATTGTAAATCCTGGTGTGAAAATGTGGAGGCAGAGTGTCACTCGTGAAAATTTGTGAGGCTAAATAGAGTTTGAGTTCATAAAAGGCTATGGAGTGGAACGTCAGTGGGTTCATAAAAAGGCTATTGAGTGGAACGTCAATGGAAGAGAGCCGTATTCAATCAGCTCGCGTCTGCATGATTAGCCGTTTTAACAGGTGTAATGAGGATGTACGACTAAGTACAAGTTAAACTCGGAAATGGATTATGAGACCATTAGGATTTATGCGGAGGATATGGTGGAGTTAAGGCAGCCATCAAGTCAAATCATTACACGTTATGGAGCTGTGATTTACAAACTATACAAATTATGCGTTTGAAATGCTATTTGAAAATGGTTTTGTCCATACCTTGGAATCATACCTCTTTCGTTTTGCTAACTTTTAATTGGCTTCCTTTGTAGGTGCTTTTCAGGTGTTGATGTATTCAAAGATCTTCTCCTTCCATACTTGCATCTTGATTTTATTATTATTTGGCTAATCACTTGACTGTCATTGTAGAGTAATAGAGGATTAGCTGCGGAATAAACAATCAGTTGCGGAATCAGAATTCAGCTGCAAAATTAGAATTCAGCTGTGGAAAATGACATTATGAATAACATATGACTTAGCGAATGAATGGAAATGAAAAATGACTGTATGGATGATACATGGAAAGGTGAATATGAAGAGAAACTAAAAGAAATTTTATTGATGGAATGTGGTGGTGAGATGGAGCGAAATGAAATGAAGCAAACTATGAGTGAAATGAGAGATTTTTTGGAAAATATAGGGCATCAGAATCTTCCGATTTTCGCCCTGTATTTTCTGTATAAGACTGCCAATTAATGATTGGTTTTTAGGCTTATACATTATTTAATTTATTTATTTATTTATTTTTAGATAACGATGAAAAAAACAAAGACTAGGTTGGTGGATAAGAATGATTCTTCTTCACCAGCCTCATTGCAGAATTATCTTGAAAGATTTTGATAAACTCCTCCTTTGAGAGTGGCTTATGATAGATCTTCAATCTATGTCCATTCACAAGGAGAGGAGTTTGATGCTCATCAATTGTTTTGATTCTTACTGCTCCATTGCTAAAAAAAATTCAATCTCATATGGCCCAAGTCAATGAGTCTGAAATTTACCTTGAAAATATTTGAACTTTGAATCAAATAGCAATGCCCAATCTTCTTCTTGAAACTTTTTGTCCTTGATGTATTTGTCATGCCACTTAGTTCTCTGCTGCTGAACTAGATCAGTTCTTTGAACTAATTCTTGTATAATCTCATATAGTTCATTCAACTGCTCCAGTCTATGCTTTTGAGCTTCTGATGGATCCATTCTCAACTGAACTGCCATCTTGAATGTTTTAACTTCGAACTCAATGGGGAGCAGAACTTCCTTCCTATAAACAAGTTCATAGGGATTGTGTCCCGTTGTGATCCTCCATGTAGTTGTGCAGGCCCATAAGGCTTCAGGAAGCCTTTTTTCCCAATCTCTACTATGTAGATGCACAATCTTGGTAATGATTCCTTCAATTACTTTATTTGTGGACTCCACTTGACCATTTTCTTGCAGATGATAGGGAGTGGATTTCTTATGCTTGACCTTGTACTCTTCCATAATCTTCTCCATCATTCTGGATGTGAATTGACTTCACTGATCTGTCACAATTTCCCTTGGAACACCAAAGCGAGTAAAAATATCCTCATAAAGAAAATTAACTACTATATTTTCAGTAGCAGAAAATAATGCTTTGGCTTCTACCCATTTAGTGACATAATCAGTACATACCAATATATACTTTTTCTACTTGGATGGAGGATTAATAGGTCCAATAAAGTATAAAGCCCATTTTTCAAAGGGTTCGATGAGTACTTGAGGTTGTAATGGCATCTCATTTGAGGGGGTAGGTTTCCCTACCCTTTGGCAGCTGTCACACCTTTTGACATATTGTTTTGCATCTTTAAAGAGGGATGGCCAATAATATCCTAAAGAAAGGATTTTATAAGTTGTCCTCTTGTCAAAAAAGTGTCCACTGCACATTTTATCATGACATGCTTTGAGAATATCAGGCATTTCATCTTCCCTAACACATCTTCTGATCACAAAGTCTGGCCCTGTTTTATACAATTCATTAGAAATCCATGAATATCTTGAACTATCCTGAATAATCTTTCTTCTTTCACTAGGAAATAAATGTGGAGGTAGTTTCTCTGTAACCAAATAGTCAGCCATATTTGCAAACCAAGGAGTTTTAGTAGTTACTGCAAATAAGTATTCATCAGGAAACTTATCCTCTACAGGAGAGTCTTCATTGATATTCTGAATCCTAGATAAGAAATCAACAACTTTGTTTTGTTTCCCAGGTCTATCTAACATAGTAATATTGAATTCCTGTAAAAGTAGGAGCCATCTTGTAACTCTACCATTAGTAATAGGTTTGTTCATCAAATATCTAATTGCAGAATGATCAGTATGAATAAAAGTTTCATAGCCTGTTATATAATGTCTGAATTTATTAATTGCATGAACAACAGCTAAGAACTCTTTTTCAGTCACAGTATAATTTAACTCAATGGGAGTCAAATTTTTAATGGTATAGTAAATGGCATAAGGAACCAAGTATTTTTGTCCCAGTACAGCTCCTAGAGCTATATCTGAAGCATCTGTAAAAATATGTAAAGGAAGTTTCCAATTTGGTCCTCTTAAGATAGGTGCTTCAGATATTCTTATTTTCAAGGCTTCAAATGCTGATTGGCAATCAAGAATCCACTTGAATTCACAGTCTTTTTTAAGCAGTTTGAAGAGTGGAGATGCTATTTTGGTAAAGTTTTCTATAAATCTTCTATAATGTCTAGTAAATCTTAGAGAAATTCTAACATCTTTTTGACAATTTGGAATAGGTAACTTGGAGATGACTTCAACTTTGGATTTGTCTATTTTAATCCCATCCCCTGAAATATGATGTCCCAAGACAATACCTTCAATAAGCATCATAAAGCATTTTTCATGGCTTAATGAAAGATTTGTTTCTTTATATCTTTTAAGGACTTTTTCCAAATTTTCCAAGGCTTCTTAAAATGTATTACCATAGGCTGTAAAATCATCCATATATACCTCTACACAATCATGGATTAGATCAGAAAAAATTCCTAGTACTGCTCTTTGGAATGTTGCAGGTGCATTACATAATCCAAAAGGAAGCACTCGGTAGGAAAAAGTTCCCCATGGACAAGTAAATGTGGTTTTATCCTAATCTTCAGGTGATACCTGAATTTGATTATAACCACTAAAACCATCCAAAAATGAAAAGTAATTTTTGGCTGCTAATGTATCTAATACTTGATCTATAAAGGGCAAAGGAAAGTGATCCTTCAAGGTTGCTTTATTCAATTTTCTATAATTAATGCACACCCTCCATTTACCATTCTTTTTGGGCACTATCACCAAGGGAGAAACCCATCAGCTATCTGAGATTGGGTAAATGAAGTTCACATTAAGTAATTTTTGGAGCTCTTCTTTCACAATCTCCCTAAGGTTTGGATCCATCCTTCTCTGAGGTTGTCTGATTGGTCTATTGTTTTCCTCAATATAGATATGATGGATGCAAGTCTTAGGGTCAATACCTTTCATATCAATATACTCCCATGCAAATGCAGCAAAATGTTTTTGTAAGATTTTGGTTAGCTCTTCTTGTTGTAACTTTTCCAAGTTTTTGTTGATATTCAATGTTTTACCTGGAAAAATTTCAACTGCAGAACTGCCAAACTCTTTCATAGAGTAGAGAGACATTTGCCTTGATGACAAGTATTCAATATCAGAATCTAACTAAAATTGTGTGTGATCATATTCTGAAGATGTTTCAAAATTTTCTAATGTGTTCGGGATTTGACTATCTTCACAAACTTCATAGACAGTAAAGACAGGTTTTATGGCATCTTCATCATCGACCCATTCATTGTCTCCTACTTCTCTAATTGCTTTTACTGGAGGATACAAAGTAAACTTCTTTGTTGAACTACCATCAGAAATGTACATGTCACCAGATCTACAACTAATAAAGGCATCAGCGGTGGCTAGCCAAGGTATTCCTAAGATGAGTGGGTGTCCTCCTAGATTATTCTTGGGAGTCAAAATCATGAAATCCATCGGATATTCCCAAGAATCCAAGGAGACCGAAATGTCTTCTAGTACACCATCTAGTTTTATTACTGATCTATCTGAAAGTTGCAATAAGGTAGGTGTGAAAAGAAGATTAGGAAGTTTAAGTTGTTCCATAGTCTGTCTACTCATAATGTTTATAGTAGCCCCTAAGTCAATCAATGTATTTGGAATTTCTATTCCATTTATGTGTGTCTTGACAATTGGACTACCTGGGTCCACATATTTCTGCATGGTAATCTTTCCCATCATGATATCTGCTATTTTTCCTACCAGGTGGATTCTTTTTGTGTCTCTTGGTTTCCTACCTGGTCTTTTGATACTCAACTCCTTTATTGTTTTTGCTAGAATATGAATTTCTCTAATGGCTTGTAGCAAGGGAATCTTGATACAGACATTCTTTAATTCATCTAGGAAATCATAGTCAGGCAACAAGATTTGTTTTTCCACCCCCCTATCAATTTGTAATCTCTCAGGAAAAGGAGGTGTGGATGTAGATATAGGTTGCTCAACTATAGGAGTTGTGTGGGTTGACTCTTTTTGTTTTTCTTTTTGAATGGTTGGGTTTTGAAGGGATGCTTCTTAAAAACTTTTATTGACATTCCGAGAATCGTCCTCAGAAGCATCTTGCTCTTGAATATCTATAGAAGGTTTTTCCTTTTCTAAAATCCTACCAGATCTAAGTTGAACATCATTAGGATCTAGAGGAACAATCATGTAAGTAGGAAATGGTTGTCCTTCTACCATGTAAGCATTCTGAGGGTTCTTGTTGTTGGCATTTGGTAATGGTTGGGTTGGTAGTTGATTTGGGTTCTGTTGAAATGGAAGCAAGAGTTGAGGATTTTGATTTTGTTGAGGATGTTTTCGTTGTGGAAATGGCAATGAAAGTTGAGGGCTTTGATTTGGAAGCTGTGGATTTTGTTTTTGGTTTTGTGGGGGAGGATAGCCCTGATAAGATGGAGGAAATTGATAATATTGAGCAAATCTCCCATAAGGATTTTGTACCCCTTGTGCCCATGATTGAGATTGATATTGATTTTAAGGTTGAGACCAAGGTTGTTGCCAAGAATTCCAATTTGGTGGGGGTTGAAAATTCATTGGATTGTTAAATCCTTGTTTTTTTTGCCCTTGCCAAGGTATTCTTGAAATAAAGCAAAGAGATTCTATAGAATTTGGGTCCTCTTGAAAGACTGCTTTAAGCCCTAAGATTGAAGGACAATCCTTGGTCTCATGACTTTCCAAGAAAATCATACATGTTTCTACAACTTTTACATCTAAGGGACATTCTATTAAAGCATGTTTCTTTCTACATTTTGGGAAAAAGATGGCTAAGGCATCAGCTTCTGTTTTCTTCTTGTTTTGAATTTTGAGGGTGTCTAGCTGTTCACTAAGGCTCCCTAGAATGTCAGTTTTGAACTCATCAAGCATATTGCCAATTTCTGCCCTACTTACTATCCCAGTTGCAGATTTGTTTGCTCTAATAAGAGAAGGATCTCTAGGCCCTTTTCCAGTTTTAGATTTTCCCCTTGAGAGATGGACACATAGTTCTGCTATGTCACTTAGTGGAAGTTGAGAGATGTCTCCCTTCCCCATCATGTTTAAAATATCTATCCATTCATCTCTAATGGCTTTCAATAAAAGGGATTTCAAGGTTTCCTCATCTAAATTGTTCATTTTTTTTCTCTTTAAGTTGTATTGAAACCTCTCAACCAAATCTTCTAAGTTCTCATCTTCTTCTTGCTTCATTTTGAATACCTCATCCTTATGATTGGTAGGCATACAATAATCTAAGTATCTATCCAAAAATGCTTGCCACATATCATTCCAAGTCCTAATAGATTGAGTGACTAATCCCATAAACCATTTCAGGGCATCCCCTTTCAATGTTGAAGGGAATGATTTGAGTTTTTGAGAGTCTTTTAGATAGTCATAGGTTCGGCATAAGACTTCAAACTCAAATAGAAATGTTTTAGGATCCTCACTTCGCAATCCATAAAAGTTTGGGAGGACAGATGGTGAAATGTTTTTCATTGTTGTATGGGTTTCCTCATCTACTATAGGGAATCCAAATGAGTTATCTCCTTCCCTATTTCCTCCATTGTTACCTCTACCTCCTCCATTATTACCTCTACCACCTCCATTATTTCCTCTACCTCTGCCTCTACCCCTTCCTCCAAATAGTGAAAATTCTCCATCTTGCTCTTCTTCTACCATGATAGTTTCCTCAGAATCTTTTGGCTCTTCTATTAATGGCTGATGAGAGAGAGTTTCTACCTCCTCTTCTTCTCTAGGTAATTCTACTTCTTCCACTACAATAGGCTCCCCTATGGAGGTGAAGAAGGGTTCTTCTCCTAGGTCAGATTTAGTAGATGGAGTGGGAGAATCTTCTAATTCAGTTGTTTCCCCTTGAATTGCAAGAATCCTAAGGCTAGGAGTATGATTCTAGGATGGAGGTGTATCTCGTCTATTCCTTGAAGTAGTTGGAGTTGTAAAAATTGAGCTTTTGTTCCTAGCTATAAACCTTCCCCTAGAATCTCTTTCTCTATGCATGTCATTTTTTTTTTGTTTTTGATGATTTTAATTGGGCTAACAATCCTTTTTCTGATCTTCCAAATCACATTAGGTGCAAGAAGAGAGCATGCTCAAGAAATTATTGGAATAATAATTCTTTTTTCCTGATCCTCCAGATCACACTAGGTGCAAGAGGAGAGCATACTTCAAGAAATTATTAATTTTTCCTTCTTTTTTTTTAAATGTAAGAGATAGGCTACCTAGTTACACTTCCTCGACAACGACGCCAAAATTTTTAGTCAATTTTGTGTGTCCTAAATTGCTACATAAGTTATCAATCCGGGAATCGTAAACTGATGAAGTGTAGTGCACTGTATGTGCTAGACAACCCTTTTCTTGCCTCACTGTTTTCAGTTTTATCTTGTTTTGGGGTTTTGTTTTGTTGGTCTCCTAAAGTGGTCTAATGCAATGGAAATCCTAATCTGCTGTTAAAGCAAAAGTTTAAGAATACTTTTAAAGATCAAGTGTGGATGTAGAGTAGAAGACAAGGTTTATCCTCTTGCTTATTGTGATGATTTCCAAACTTTGAACTTAAGAGGTCGTAAAACATGCTGTCTACAAAATCAGAACTTGAATAAGAGTGTAAACATGCAGCTACATAAACCAAACTGAAAATGAAGTACTGAAAATGAGATTACTATCTCTGTTATCCCTCTAATTGCAAAATTGAAATCTAATAAATTGTTGCAACTCAGACCAAAAATTAAAGAAACTGGAAACTAGTCAATGATTTCACCCATAATCACAACATTTCGCCAATTAACTTCTAAAATGGGGTTAAGCTAAAGGCTCCGGAAATATCATCATATGGCATGAAAAAAATAACATCTAAATTATCTAATTTGCACACTAATGAGAGCAAATCCAATTACTTCACCTATAATCACAATATTACATCAATTAACTTCTAAAATGGGGTTAACCTAAAGACTCTAGAAATATCATCATATAGCATGAAGAACTGACATCTAAACTATCTACTTGCATACTAATGAAAGTGAAATCAATTACTTCACCTATAATCACAATATTTCGCTAATTAACTTCTAAAACAGGGTTAAGTTAAAGGCTCCAGAAATATCATCATATAACATGAAGAACTGATATCTAAACTATCTTGAAAAGTAAACAAATCTCACTAAGTAATAGCATAAACAACTGAAATTGAAAACTAAAATTCAGCAGAGGAAGCAAGTCTCAAATCACCACTTGATGCAAAAACTACAATAATAAGCTCGAGCATAACCAGACTTAAAGACCTATTCTGAAGTGCACTTATCAGTGTTAGTAAGAAATGTGGCAGGCTGCAAAGACATGTACAAAGTTAGAACGATTATGATCATAAGCAAAACATGAGAAATATACAATTCGAATGAGAGAAAATATACATAAAAACTATACAAAAATAAAAGAAGGGACCTCAGCTACGTAGGGGCCCTCTACACAGCTTTGGACTAACACACTGTTACTTCAAACCATGATTACAACCATGTGAAAAACCAAGTTTTTTTATTATGAAACAGAGTAATATGTCTCTCGGTTACAGAACTTCAAAATAACACTAAAACAACAATATCAAGAACTAACTATCTATGTTGCAAATGCTTATATTTATAGAGAAAATGGATAACTATATCTCAGAGGAATTTCTTCAACGATGGACACGTGAACAGGTCAAAATCTGAGGATTCAACCTCTCGGTTGCCATGAGTAGTAAGTCTATGCGAGGTGGATGTTGGATTGCATTATGGAGATGGCCTGCAGGTGTTAAAAACAGATCCACAAGTTCAGGAACAACTTCGGGCTTCTTTTACGTGCAGGAACAGAGTTCTAGTTGGCATAGAACTCTCTGTTGACCTCCCTTTGACCGGGACCTTTCCTTCCAAATTTGGCTAAGTAAATAGGACCTCATCCATGTGTGGATAATTCCTGAGCTGCCCATGTGTCTCATTCCTCCTACTGACACCTGTAACCTGTAGAACAATGAAAACAGTTGCGGAATTGCTAGTTAGCTGCAGAAAGTGGCTACATTCTGTAGTTGATAAACAAAACCTAGATCAAATAGCACACACAATGATATAATTTGAAAATCACTCAAATACACTCCTAAAATCAACATGTAACAACTTTTGATAGCTTAGGATGCACTGACATGGGAAAATAGAAGAGAAAGGGTTTGATAAAATGCTTGGAAGAGAGGTAGTTTTGGGGTTCAACATGTATTATAATTTTTTAATTGATGAAAACCATAAATTGATGAATTACCCTAGATTGAGCCAATCCAAGCCTTTCCATAGAGCTAAATATTCAACCTAGTTATTTTTGAGATCCCAAATCCTTGGGAAAATCGAATCTCCCTTTCTTCATTGGGGAGAAAGAGAAAATAATGATTTTTTTGTCAAGTGTTTTTTTTTTTGTGACAATTATTTTACGTGTATTGAAGTATTAATTAATGATACATAAATATATAAAAATGCTAGCTTCAAAATATTGTGCTTTTCTTTTAACTTGGCTAAAAAATTGAAAATTTTATTACAAAAAACATTGCGAAAAAAAAAACATAAACTTGAAAAACAATTTAAAAACAAAAAGCTTAGGAAGAAAAAATTGTTAAATAACAACATTAAAAAAAAGGTGCATACTTAAGTCATAAGAAAATTTAAAGTGTCAAAAATTTGCGCCCCCCCTGCAAAAAAATATGTTGATGTTGCATCAACGATTTTCAAAATCAACATGAAAATCACCAACATTTTAAAAAAATTGCCCATACTTAATACATAAGAAAAATTAAAGTGTCATAAATATGCCCCCTCCACCCCAAAAAAAATTGATGTTACATCAACACTCTTCAAAATTAGCATGAAAATTAACAATAATTAGAAAAAAATGTCCATGCTTAATACATAAGAAAATTTAAAGTGTTAGAAATATGCTTCTAAAAAAAAAGGTTGATGTTGCATCAACATTTTTCAAAGCTGGCATGAAAATCATGAACTCGAAAAAAATGAGAACTTGGTATAATTCTTGTTAAGTTGGTAACTTTGTTTAGATTTGATACCCTTGATAAATAATCTTAAAATGACTTTTATAATTTTATGAATTTGACGTGTAGCTGAAAAGACAAATAGTAAAAAGTAAACATTTTATGAGAATGTAAATATTCATTTTTGTTAATAAAATGAGATTATTTTACGTATTATTACTTTTGTAAATACAATAGATGCCACCATGTGAGAGGTTGGACTCCTAAATACCAATTAAAAATAGTTAGAATCAATTATGGTCCAAGAAGGGACATGAAAAAAAACAACAAAGAGAAAAAAATCCTCCATTTTGGTGATAAAGCAGTTGGTTAATCAAACCATCAAAAATATAACATGACTCAAAATGAAGTTATATGAAGGTAACTGTTGGATATAAAGGAAATTTGAACTATAAGAAAAGAGGGTGCCAGTGGGAGAGAAATATTAGACTTGAGCCCATAACTAACAGGATGCTACTTGGGTTAAGGAGGTGTAAGTTGTACTGAAATATTTCATATTTGTTTCTCGGAAGGAAAGGAGCCTAGAGCTCGGGGGAACCACTGGAATTGTAGGTCAATTGTTGGGAGGAGCATGGTATCCTCTAACATATTTCTAAGAATTCTAGAAAAGTACATGAATTATATTGGAATCTGTTTTTAAATAGGTTAAATTTCAAGTTCAAGAATCAGTTTGCGCAAAGTAGTACTTTGTTATGAATATGTGTTACAACTATGTGTAGTAATGAACTAGCATGGTTAATAACACTAATTTTATTGTGGAAGTGTGTTTATATATATATATATATATAGAGAGAGAGAGAGAGAGATATAGATATGTTCAGTGTAGGAAAATCGAGAGTTGATGACAAAATACCTAGGATGGATTATCTGAAAAGTTTAAAAACTAAATATTTCCCTTACTATGGAAATTCAAATGAGGGAACCTACCTAGGAGCCAACTATTAATTCCAACTCTACAAAGAGAGTAAGCCAAGGTTGATATAAAGATAGGAAAGACAGAGAGTTGGTTAAATCAAATTTTTACCCATAAAATAATAAGTAAATACATGTGTATAAGTATCCTTGAATGGATAACATCCAATTTGTTTATGAATCTATATGCATATTAAAGTTTGTAGAGAGAGTGATATTACGTAGTACTAAAATATAGGCCAAATGAGAATAAAACTAGAGATATGGTTAACATACCATGGGTTGTTTATGAGAAAGGAAAACCTCACAAACTACTTGGAGAAGGCAGTCCTTGCTTATAATAATAGTGGCCTTGTACGAACCCTTCACCAGAAAACCATGACAGAAGTCTACTAGACTTCCCTTCCTATACAATTATTCTTTAACTAAGAATCAATATATCACATATATTGTTTGTGTATGTACATTATGCATAGTAAATTCTATAAGCATCTTACATAGAAGAAACAAAATAATCAAATCTATGTGGATGTGGTGAGCACTGTTACACAACATTTTGTCACTGTCCCTGTACTCCCCATTCCTTGATCCTAGAGGACCTCTATAGTGAACCCCACATGCTTTCCTTTCATGAAGAAACCCCCATTGTGTCCCTCTTCATGAGCAGATCAATTCCCTTTTGCACCATTTCCCCTAAAACTTTTGTTTTTCCCAGTTTACAAGACCGGCGCTAATGGCCCTTGTCTTCCTCGCACTTATATGCATGGATTAGCACTGTCCCTAGCGCCGACCAGAGCAACTGAGATTTGTTACAGTCACACTAGTCCTGTTATGGAAAGTTTTTTAAATTAAGAGCCAAAGCTTCCAACTCTAGAAGCTTTGTAATGAAAGTCTGGTAAATGGTTTGGCTGGATGGGGTCAAGGATGTCAATTTGGGCTCCTTTCCCCTATAATGATGGAACTACCTCAAGGGATAAGACCTTCTCCCATGAGAAGAGGATCCATCTCCCATCCATTCATCCTATATAAACCTCCCTTTTTCCCAAGCATAATCTAGTGTTAATGTTGGTGTGCTAGTGCTATTTTGGTTTGGAGTAAACAACAAGCTATTCATAATTGTAGCTCTCTAGTTGTGTGAGGGAGACGTGTGATTTGGTTTGGAGTGAAGCCTAAATGGAAGAGCCTTAAAACTATTGTTGTTGAGGCCATCATGGAATGCTAGCAGAAGTGTGTGGGAAACTGGTCTTGTCAGAGGAGAATGGAAACGTGAAGATAATGGTTGTAATCTCTTCTTGATTCAATATATATGCAACTATCGATTGATTTCCTACATGATTCATCATCTTACATTTTCATGTCTTAATGTTTCTTGACATTCTAAGTAGGTTGAATTACAACTTGTCTATTATCACAGTTGTTGTTTGATGTTGTTTACTTGTTTCAAGTGTCTAAAGAAGGAAGCAAGAGATAGCTAGAGCGAGCAAACAAGGACATCATCAAACAAGATAAGTGTACTAAGAGGTAGGCCCTCTTAATTGGTTCTAACCTAAGGAAATCTTCCATAGAATGTATCTATTGTGGCTAGACCCATTATCGGGCTAGAGGAATTTGTTTGTGTCAGCACTTATAATTTTACTTCACCACAAATTGGCGACTCCACTGGGGAGTACATCCTTTTGTTTGTCTTGGATTTAATGATTTCATGTGAACTTTTCTAGTTCCACTTTTTCCCTTTGTTTATATTTCTTTTCTCCTGCTTACTGGCCTGAGTTTGAAATTCATAGTAGCAAATCTGGTCCCTCCATTTTTTTTTTCTTGGCTCCCTTGATCAGCGCGCTTAATCCGCTGACAATCACACTGACCAGCCTCTGGCACTTGTTGTCAGTTAGGCAGTCACGTCGATGCCTGTATGTGAAGATTAGGGTTTGTCCCCAATCTTTGTCAGTGTGTTTTTCTCTCATGATTTTGACCCCGTAAGCCTTTTAGACTGTTTTCTCCCTTACTAGAAAGCTGCATTTCATGTTTTGTTTGGTTGTTGGCTAATCATCTTTTTGCTCGATTTCTTGAGTCATTGGATGGTCAGTGACACTAGGTGTTATAGACATTTTTGGGCCCTACAACCCCAAGAATGAAATGTCCATAAACCAAGGGCTCCTAAGTCCCTAAAAGTGTTGTTCTAACCCCTAAAGGAACAAGGTCAACAAATTACAGCTTCTCCCAGAAGTTCTCCATGAAAAACTACTCAGAATTGGTCAAAACAAGATCATTTCAGCTGCTCCACTGGCCAAGTGCGTTGCATCTCACCTAAATACACTGTGTGGGTGCATTGCATTTCAAAAAGCCCTTTTATGGGGTGCGATGGGTGAGAAATGACAAATGGCAATGTCATTCCGCGAGGTGGAGAGGCAGTGGAAGCTTCCAGAAACTTCTCCTGTGACACTTGCCTCTCTGAATTCGACCAAGGATGAGTAAGAGATCATCAATCTCCAAGTGGAAGCAAGAACTATCAGAGGGAAGACACTAATCAAATAATAAGCTGACTCATCTCCATTACAGATATCTATATATGGATCCCTCATCCCAGAGATCCAGAGGCTGGAATATTGCATATTGTAAGGAATTGTTGTTGGTTTCTTGAGACAAACATTAGATTGTTGGGTGATCTAAGCTTTGTATGAGGTGAAGAGGGGCTTCCTTGCTGAGAGGTTGATGCTGGGTCAGAACAACTGGTTGTAACTCCTCTTGGCTCTTTCTTGTTTATCAATAAAAGCTGTTCAAGTTTTCCTCCATGCTCTTGTGTCATTGATATTTGCTGCATTTGTATGGTCAATTTACATCTGATCCTAGATTGTTTATGATTATAGATCCATGTCTTTGTATAGTGCTATGCTACTGTGATCTTACAGGTACTTTGTGAAGCTGGGCGTGTAAGGGAACAAGTAGTGAAAGACTATCAAGCAAGAGAGGAATCAAATCAGGAGATTAGCGCAAGACAGAGGTTGGTCTTTCTGTTCCTCTCTATCTATAATTCATAAAGGAAAAATGAAAGTAGCTTTACTCTATTTGTTTCTAAGGCAGCTGTCACACCTTAGTGGGATAGAGCAGTTCTATATAGACACTTTTCCCTGTAACAAAATGGCGACTCCACTGGGGAATAATTAGTTTGTTTGTTTATCTTTCTTGTTGTCTATTTCATAAACTTACAGGTAGCATTCGAATTGCATTTTCCATAGCAAATGCAAAATAGATAAATGCTACTTCAGTCCATCTACGGGACCTGTTTATGATTTAAACAACTAATTCACAAACTCTCTGATTGCCCTTGTGATAGCTCTTAGATCCTCCTTAGATCTACCCCTGATTGTTGCATTACTGATTACCTTTTGCTCGGCCAAAACCCATGAACTGAACTGCAAACTGTGACACGGAACCCAAACAGAGTCTTTTTTCTGTCCTAGCGCAGGTACTATTCAGAGATTCTGAACTTCAGCGCACTTCTCGAGTGGAGAAGGTACGCTGCATTTCAAATTCTCTGTGTTACAGGTGCGCTGATCAGACTAGGCTTTGTGCAGTTTTGGTTTCTGTGATTCATTCTTTCCAGTTTTATTCCTGAATTTTGCTGCCTGTGATCAGTATATGTCTGTTTGAAACCCCTTTTCCTTGCTGTTATTCCGCCTCCTTTGTACAAAAGAATTGTAAATGTTTTTGTGTGTTTGTTGAGTCATTTTCAGTTCTCCTTTGCAAAAGTAGCGTAATCGTATTGTCGTCCTTTGATTTTAAACTGTCGCAGGTGTCGATTTCAATCGTAGGAAAGAGTTTGATTGCTGTTGATGGTCGATTATCCTGTTACTATTGTTTTTGGTATGAATTTGTAATTTTCTAGTGTCCAGAACAAGTATTCATTTCAAAATCGTAAGGTGTTGTGATCGTCTCCATTTTTTGATTTCGAAAAGAAACTTGTTGATATTTGTCGCTTGAAAAGAAATTCAGATTTGTGCATCAAATTTCTTTTTATCATTCATATACTAAGAAAGTTGAAAAAAAATACATGCATGTGCATTTGCATATAGACAATCTGATTGGCTTGATTTAGGAAAGTGCATTTAGAGTGTGCTCTTTGCTCTTTGTGCAAAGATTCTGTCTTTCTTTCCTTAGTAGCTAGGATTTTCATTGCATAAAAAGAAGTTAAAAGATTGTTTATCATCTTAGATTGCCTTTTAGGAATTACATCTACATCTCGCGGTGAACCTGAAAGGAAAATTTCATAAACAAGATCAACTATAAAATAAATTCAATGAATCTAACAATGCTTTGGAACTTAACGCACAACATTTAGAAGTCTAGGCTAGAGATGTATTCCGGCGTCGTAAAGCCTGGTAACTGTTGTTCTCATTGATGGTTGGGTGATTCCTCCACTTTGAGACGATAAGTGCCAGTACGGACTTGTGCTCCCACGTACCGTCGAGTATATCTTGGGAGACCCCAATAGGCTTAATCCTTTATCCATAGGAAGCTGTGCCTGCCGCCCTATCGATCGCAATGCACTGAACACAGCATTCGGGAAGATTGACTGTCGTACCGTAAAAAGTATTCTGCAATTTTGCGATTGGTTTGGTAATCCCTCTACCTAGATTTCCATAGCAGTCCCTTTCATTCCTTTTCAGACTCCTTAACAGAAAAGGTCCATCTGAGCACTTGTCACTTCAGGCTCATTAAAAACCGAAGGAGACTAGAGTCATCTTTTGTTTTTTCTCGACTCTTAAAAATTGAAAAAACAAGTTGTGTCAAAGTGTCTAAAATTTATTTTAAACGGAATATTCATTACCCTTTCCTATGTTGATCTTGGGTTGAGAAAATGGAATCCACCAACCAAGGAACTCCCCTTGGAGGAAATCCTAGTCCCTTCTCCTCTTGGGGAGATGTTGGTGCACCCCATATGGCCACATTGTCGCTTCCAGGATTGACAATCAGCTTGCCTGTATGGCTCTTCTCAACCTCTATCGTTCAGAACACCGTAATTCCTGAACAATTGAATCAGCAACTAGACGAGTCCAGAGTTACCCACCAACCTTCTACTTCCTCTCCTCCTTCTCTTTGCTTGACAGGGCTGGTAAAGCCAAAATTAAAGAACCTGAGAAGAAGAAGGAAAAGAAGAAGAAAGAGAAGAAGAAGAAGGAGCCAAAAGCGAATGGGGGCAAATAAGTGTCATCTAGCGAAAATCCACACACTGCATCGACCAGGCCTAAATCGCCATGTGTCATTTGCAAAGGAGACCACTATCACAGAGATTGTCCTTGCATCCCTCGGATCTTAAGGGACTGGTCTCCTCATTTGCACAACCCGGTGTCGTCAACCTCTGGTGATCATCTTGAAAACACACCGTCGACTAGTAAAATTGAAGCCTCAGGACAAAAAGGAAAATATAGATTTCCTTGTAGACTGTGCGAAGGCGATCATGCCGTCCACCGTTGTCCCTTCTTAGACGAGGCTAAAAGAGTTTTGGACGATCGTCCGGTTTCACCGTTACGACTTCCTCCTGGATATAGAAAACTCTTGCCGAGTCCGTCACTAGTTGAAAATCCGGTTGGCCCACTCAGGTGGTCAGCTGAAGCATCTATCATTGAAGATAAACCATCTGAACCCATACCAGACGAAAGTCAAAAGGTTGAGGCGGCAGTTGACCTGGTCTTGCCTTCAGAGGTTCCACCTTCAGATAATACAATCACCGAAGAGAACAAGGATGACACCGTCCAAATTCTTTTCGTAAGCACAGACTCCAATGAACATGGGGGAAATTTACCTGTTCCTTTACCGCAGGAAGGAAGTTCGTCAGAGTCATACCCGGTTATCTATTCAGTCCCACCTCCAAGCAACCTAGTTGTCTCCTTCGATTGGAATCAGCTAGGCAGACCCCGTTTACCAGCTAGTATACCATTCCGAATCATTGTTCAAATATATAGAATGGTTATGGCCGGTACCATCATAGATGAAGGGGCTTCTGTGAGTATCCTTTCCTCAACTTCTTGGAAAGCGCTTGGTTCGCCATCGCTTTTGCCTAAGATGAGAAATCTAACAGGCTTTGATAAAGGAACTAGTCGACTGTTAGGGATCCTTCCCAATGTGCCCATAACATTGAGGGGGAAAACTATTCAAATGAACGTAATGGTAGTTCAAGGACCCCTGGATTATAATCTACTCCTTGGACGAGACTATATTTATTGCATGGGAGCGATTGTCTCCTCACTCTTTAGAGTAATTTGTTTTCCGCACGAAGGAAGAGTGGTCAAGCTTGTAGACCAGCTTTCATTTCCCGGATCACACAGAGCAAATAGTCATATACCATCCCTGAATGGTCTTTTCACGCAAGAAATGTCTCAATCCCTAGTCCGTCCGCCCGATGAGCACGAGTAATCCGGGGGACATGACTGAAACCCAGGGGGCATGCACCCTGGTCTGCTTCGGCAGGAAAACTTTAGGTATAGGGTAGGTTTCCGCGAGAAAATATGACTAGTCTGTACTCCCGTCCGTGATTGGAAGAGGGGGTTATTCTGGAATAAGATTCTCTTGTAAAAGTTATGTGGGTTGGCATGCATTGCCACTCACCTTTGTTTATTTCGATAAACATCGCCGAAGAAGTGTTTTTTTTACGTCGTAAATAGAGCAATATTTGGTAACTTGTAAGAGGTAGACCTCTCCCGGTAAAACAAATGTTTTAATGGAAAGAAGAAGAGGTAACCTTGAAACTCTGTTTTATACCTGGGGGCATGCAAACCTTTTGGCATGCAAGTGAAGAGCGACTATTTATTTTTTAAATTTGTAGGTCCTCTAACCCTTTAAACTCGTAGGATTGGCTGTTTCCTAACTTGCATAAAGAAAGGATGTGGGGCAAAACTCTAAAAGTTGCCATTTTTATATATGAGAATTCTTATCACACGACTAGATTAATCGAGCAGTTTTAGCGCATAGTTCAAGCTCATTAAAAAATAAACATAAGACATGAGCAAATGTTTCCCCCCGCGTTTAAGCTCATTAAAAAATGAACTATTCCCCGGTAAATAACCATCGTGAATGTAGTACTTCAGCCATTAAAGCCTTGGTCGTGTTTGCACCATCACCTCCACTTTTGCATTGGCCGATCATTCACCTCCATTTGATTGTTTACCCATTTTGAGGAACAGCTGCGAAGAGTGATCTCACTAGCCATCCTTGTAACACTGCCATGATTGGAAAATTCCAAACCTTACCTGGAATTAGTTTCTACCCATTTTATCACTCGTTCCTCAAAAGACGAGTCTCCTTTAAGCTCTTTTCAATTGACTCGTAAAATATGAAAAGATTGCCGAGCCATTGGCCTCTCCAGCTCGTTAAAGGGACCGAAAGTGCTATCTCTCCTCTAAATTTTAATCTTTTTGGACCTGAGAGATTATTACACAAAAAGATCGAGCGCTTATTTTGTTCAGCTCGTTAAAAGTATCGAAAATTCATCCCTTTTGTTTTGTTTTATACTTTTTCGGACTTAAGGGATTAGATGACGAAAAATGAATTTTGGAGTTTCCTTTACGTTCCTTTTCAGACTCTCTAAAATTGAAAAGGACAGAGTTATCTTTGTCGTTAAACTCGTTAAAATTTTAATAGCGACAAACTTGTCTATAGACGAGAACGAGTCTCACTATCACTAGGCTCGTTAAAACATAGCGATGGGTTTGCCCGAAGGGAAAATTATAGAACAAGCATATGTTATCCTCCTCAAGCTTGACAAAAATAAAGAGGTACTGGTCAGCAATGACTGGGGAAAATTGGGAAGAAAACTTGAAGAAACTTTGTTGGTAGCAAGTCGCTCTTGAACATGACACTTTCACTCCGCATCCAAGTCGGGTTGGGTTGTTCCATTCACTGGTCACATCACCATGGTCCCATCATACCATCCACATTTGGGGTTAATGCTACCAATCCATCACATCAGTGTCGCTGATATGTTCAAGAGAAGTCATTCAAAGAATTCACCTGTGTCTCACCCACTACCCGTGCCCTCGCCTTCTTGAATTTGGTGACAGATGCGAAGGGATCAGAACAATGCCGAATTCTCGTATCTAACTACAATCAAACCTTGATCAGCGAACACCAATCAGCTTTGCCCCAAGCTCTCGAATAGTGGAGGGAAAGGGTTAATAATCGTGCCCAAAGTGATCTAGCAATCTTGATCTATCAGTGAATTCAATGTTCATAATATATCAGCCTGGGTCCCGTGATTTCTTACTAAGCCTAGTTTGGTCGGTCTGTTCGTGTTTCACCTGCTTGCCTGTCCCTGGCCTGATGAGTGGTGCTTTTGTGTGTTGCTATGGGGAGTGTTGTGTGCCTAAAGTGTAGTAATGCCCAAGCACCTAGAAAGTGTAGTACCCACCAAAGTGTAAAATAGATTCTATTCAAGATTTAGGGACAACTCCACAGGATCGTCGAAGGGTTGAAGAAAAGACAAGCTACTTGGAGGGTCTGGGCTACTATCAGCTACTACGGATGAAAATACAAGCTACTACAACGACTAGGGTCTGAGCTAAGACAAGTGTAGCAAACAAAGAGCGCAGTAAACCTTCGAATATCACAGTCGAGTTTCAATTTACTTATTGGGTGGGGGGGCTTATGGTCGAGCCTGCTTACGCATCCTCCGAGGTTGACAATTTCGCTTTCATTATGGAGTTGTTGGTAGGGTCACCGCCTACAGGTGCATCCCTTGCAGGTGACTAGGTGGTCTGCTAGAGGTTATGGTATTGCTGGCCGCGGCTGTTCCCTATTGATGATTAGTTTGTATGTTCATTCCTAGTAGGTGATAATTGCATGGTGGAAGACGCGATACATAACCCCTACGTTGATTGACTATGATTTTATACATCGATACCAACCAGTATTGGCCCCGGCCAGCACTCGCCTACATTTTCATTCTTACCTGGCACTCATCGCAAGCGGTCAATTGGTGAGACGTGTGACGAGAGAGAACCTTTCATATTATATGCAAGAGAGCCTTAACCCTCCATTTCCAGGAAGCTCCCCTGTAGTACTATGAATTCGGTACAACGACAAATTCCCATAATTCGTGCCTCTGCCATGCCCAATTGATCCTCTCGATACGCTTCGCTCACCTGCGTGTATGATTGACTCTATTGATCGGTCGGAAAGGTAGCCGCATTTGGTACGTGATTGATCTCTAATGGTTGGTCGGTCTTTATTGATCCCTGCATTGCTTTTCCAAGTTCTTTCCTATCGATATTTGCACCGATCACCTGAGAGGGCCTATTAATGTACTAAGACGCTAGGTGGGCGTCTTCGATAGGGGTGATTTTAGGGGCGAATGTTCGCCCTTTGGCGAAATTAAGGGGTTTTAAATTTTTAGTGGGCGATTATTTTGTATCATAGTACACTTTTACAAATCACCTCAAATAGCCCACCTTCTTTTAAGGGAGAGGGTAAAAAAGGTAAATTTAGCCCTTGAAATTAGGAGTTACAACCTTCCATTCGCCCATTTTCAAGAATAGGTTTTATTTAAGTGAATCCATTCGCCCATTTTCAAGAATAGGTTTTATTTAAGTGAATCCTATGGGCCAAAGGCCCAAATACCATATTTATAAAAGAGGTATGGTAAATTAATAAAAATATAAATAAATGAGAAGTATGGTAAATAAATAAATAAAAATTATATTTACTCCATAAGTCACCTTATATACATGCAAGGGTGTAAACAAATAAAAATATAAGTAAATTGGAGGTATGGTAAATAAATAAAACGTTTTTTTATACTTACTCAAAAGGTATGGTAAATAAATAAAAATATAAATAAACTAGACGCATGGTAAATAAATAAAACCTCTTTTTATATTTAGTCCATAACCCTTGTTCTATTTATGAAGGCTCAAGAAAGAGGTTTTATTTAAGTGAATCCTATGGGCCAAATACCATATTTGTAAAAGAGGTATGGTAAATTAATAAAAATATAAATAAACGAGAGGTATGGTAAAAAAATAAAACATTTTTTTATATTTACTCCATAAGTCACCTTATATTTAGAACACTCAAAAAATGTGTTATATTTAGGTGAAACCTATGGGCAAAATACTATGGGACAAATACCATGGACTAGATTGTTATTAATACCATGCAAAAAAACATTATTAACCCTAATATTAGTATTAATAAAAATAAAAATGGCACATGGTATTGACCCATGGTATTCACCAAAATGGCACATGGTATTGACCCATGGTATTCACCTGGAATGTAGCCTATTTAAATGGGGGAATTAAACGAGCATAGATCCATCTTTACCCTGGATCTACTAACCCCCGAAAGGTATCAAATATCGGTAATTTTGATTTCAAAAGATATTTTAAAGAAATGCAATGATTTCATTTGTGTATTCAATAAACACAAGATTTTATAATTGAGTAAAATATTCGCCATGCCTGGTGAGAGATTCGCCAAAAAATTATATATACATATCATATTATTGATAAAATCGCCTTCCATTTTTCCTATATACCATGGAGATTCGCCTATTTATTATACATGTAAATTTAGGGGGGCTTCTTAAAATTTTCCCTGTGCAATATGCTCCACACACCTCCCAGCTCGTGTCCTCGTAGGGCCAACCTCTGCAGCCTCAGGGACAAATTTTGCAACTGCAAGGTCAACCCTTGCAACAACAAAACCAACCCGGGCAGCAGCAACCCTTGTATACATATCAGTAGGATCAACCTTTGCAAGGGCGGGGCCAAGGATAAGTCCTGCAGTAGCAGGCCTAGAATCCTAATGTCCTAGGTCAACAACTCCAGAATCCTTCTGGCCAAGGGCATCAGGTACAAAACCCTAATGCCCTAGGTCACCAGGTTCAAAATCCTTTTGGTCAAGGGCAACAGGTACATAATCCCTATGTCCAAGGGCAACAAGTGTATCAACCTTATGCCCAAGTAAATCAGGTCAAAAATCCTCTTGTTCAAGGACAACAGGTTCATCACCTATATGTTCAAGGACAATATGTCCAATATCCATATGTTCAAGGTCAACAGGCTCAACAACCTTTTAACCCGTATGTTGCTTATCAACAACCTATGGCTGGACAATTCCAAGGTATGCAAGGTCAAAATCCTCCCTATGGTGAAGGTAACCTGCAATGGGGCTAGCATTAGATGCTATATGGCCAAAATCCCCCACTGTGGGGCCAAAATCCTTACCAGTAGGGATGGGCTCCTCTGTTCGGAACCACTTATCGACCTCCTATGCCTTTTAACACCCAATTTCCATTCTTGGCTGCACTCGAGCTTCCAGATGTATCTCACCTTACGAATGATCCAATCCTTCATTTGCCATACTGGTCTCTGATGCCATCCAAGATACCAAGAGATTGTCCAAAGTTTGATGGGAAAGCAAAAGAAGATCCTCAGGCCCATGTGATGACATATCACCTCTGGTGCTCATTGAACTCATATGTTGAAAATTCCATTCATCTCTGTCTTTCCCAATGAGCCGTCCTAGGCATTGTAGCCAAGTTGTACATCATGCTCCCTCGAAGTACTTACCATGACTTTAAATCTTTAGCCATGGCTTTCCTCACGCATTTTCAGTGGCCGGTTCGCTATGAAACTAGCACCTATTTGCTCACATCGCTTAAGTAAGATACTGCAATACACATCTTCGATCACATCCATGAATGGAGGTGTAGATGTCGCCTGATCAAATTTGAGATTGTTGATTAGTTGCTCACTAAATGGTTCACTAAATCATTCGTAGCTCCAATTGCTTGCGATATAGCTATGGGTGGATGCGTCACTGAAGAGCAAGCCATTGCTCATGCCCAGTACTTAAATCTAGTTTATTCTCAGTCTGGCACTTTGTATGAGCTATTACCCGATGCTCCGTAGCCATCATCTGATCCCGCAGTATCAAAGTCACAAGTCGTACCTCCTATCGATGGAGTTATTGGTTCAGTATCTGGGATCCCCGCTAAATCTTCTGCCAAATAGAAATTGGTCTCAAATGTTGTTCTTAATAGTTCATCCCAGAATCCACCTGGGCCTAGTAAAACCTTAGAAGTCCACATTGTCCAGTCTACTGCAGTGGACAAATCCTTGAAAGGTAAGAAGAAAGGCAAAGGCAAGGGTAAATCCGATGCCCAAAAACAGGGTCCTCCCAAATCGTCTGTTGGTGAATCTTCACAACGGAAACCTAAGTATCCATGCCTCATTTGTGAGGAAGATCACTACACTAAATATTGTCCCCTACGATCCAAATTTAGTCGCTTTCTCAAAGGGAGCCCCATTGTCCTCAAAGAGCCTTTTCCATCTCAACAGAAATGGTAGACCATCCCCAATCATCTCCTTCCTCAGGATCTCAAGTGTTCATGATGAGTATGCCTATTAACATGGCTACTAGATCAAAAGATTATCAAACTCCTGCTTCAGTAGTTGGGAAAGAGAAGGAAGCCACCCCTTCTTCTTCTACCCTGAGTTCTGGCCCTCTTCATATTGAGCGCCCTAACCCTGATTCTGCTATCTGGCCACCCTCTCAAGGTGTGTTGTAGAAATCCTCGTACAATCCTAATGCCCGAGCCGCTCAGCACTATCAATTTGTTGAGAATTTGGCTCAGGTGCCGTCAGTGATGTTAGCTCTTGAGGTGCTCCAAAGCTACCCATCACAACGGAAATATTCGCTGTCAGCTATCGGGGGTATTGATCCCACTAATTCCCATTTGATATGTTTTGATCTAGAAAACCATGTTCCGTGCCTCCCTCATCAGATTTCCTTTCTCATTCAGGTAATCATCAATGAGAATACCATCCACCGAACTGTCATCAATGAAGGTGCTTCTAGCTACATCATGTTAACGGCATGTTGGAAGGCTATTAGTTCTCCTGCTTTGAACTAATCTCCAAACACTTTGGAAGCTTTCGATGGGCGTGATTCGCAACCCTTTGGTGTTTTACCTAACCTTGCCAATACTCTGGAAGGCAAGACAGTGCAATTCGAGCTAGATATTGTTGACGCCAATCTCAATTATAATCTTGTACTCGGCCAGAGCTGGACCCATGCTATGCATTCCGTAGCCTCCTCATTATTTCATGTGATTTGTTTTTCCCACCAAGGGAATATTGTCACTATCGACCAACTATCTTTCTTTGCCTCTTCCTCCTTAGATGGCAATGTTCCGTACATCAAGCACACTAGTGCTCTCTATGAGAGTGTGGGGGCAGGTCTTTTTAAAGATTCTGCCTTGATGGGAATTTTTCCACTCCCACCTCCTCATGTTGCCTCTATCAACATGGTCTCGGTCAAATTTGATCCTTGGGTCATACCTTCACCAGATCTTGTTGATTCCTGGGGTGAGGTTATGCCGCTTAGTCCTGCCGAAGTCAATTACGTGGAAATTGTCTCGGCTTCAAGTTCCGCATCCTCTGATTCTTTTATTTCAAAGACCTCTCTCGATATCTACTCTCAATCCCCATGGCTTAGCACTTTGGAATCACCTGATCCCTTAGTCGAGACCTTCCTTTCTTATGAAGGTATCATGGAAGTCATGTCTCTTGAGGAACCACCTTGGATCGATACTCATCATCGCTCCTCGTTCCTGCCTCATCTAGCAGTCATGTCTACCACTTTTGAAGAGTCCTCTTCTCCATTTCCACCACCAATCGCAGCTCATGAAGTACGGTCGGAAGGAAATTTGGGTAATATTACCCAAACAATGCCGATTGATATCTCTATCAAGATTGGTATCATTGAACATGTACATATTGGGGTATCTTATTCTTCGGATGAGATCAAGACTTATACTCGTTTATTTTAGGAATTCCGTGATGTGTTTGTATGGTCCTATGAAGAAATGCCTGGTATTGATCCTAGCATTGTTGTGCATGAAATACCAACTTATCCACATGCGAAGCGCGTTTGCCAACGGCTCCGCCTAGCGCACCCTAGGAAGGCCGCTGCCATCAAGGGTGAAGTTGACAAACATCTCAAAGCTGGGTTCATCTATCCCATCCCTCTTACAGATTGGGTGTCCAATATTGTCCCGGTGACTAAAAAACAGTGCACAATCCGCATTTGCGCTGATTATCGAGATCTCAATTGTGCTTGTCCTAAAGATAACTATCCTACTCCCTTCATTGATCAAATCAGTGATGAATGTGTCAGGAGCGAGATCTTTTCCTTTATGGATGGTTTTTCTGGCTACAACCAGATCAACATTGCACCAGCCGATCCAGAAATGATGGATTTTATCTGTCCGTGGGGTACGTTCGCGTACAAAAATCTCCCTTTCGGCCTCAAAAATGTTGGGGCTATGTTTTAGCAAGTGATTTCCTATGCGTTTCATGATATCTGAAACATTGTCCAACCTTACTTGGATGACCTTCCCGCTCATTCTCGTAAGTGCCAGGATCACTCGGACCATCTTCGGCAGATTTTTCTGCACTATAGACACTATAACATTCAATTAAACCCGCATAAATGTGTTTTCTGCATAGAATCTGGATGAGTTCTCAGCTTCATCGTTTCCAAGGACGGTATTCACCTTGATCCGCTAAAGGTTTAGGCCATTGTAAATTTACCCCCTCCATCTTCACTCCACCAAGTCCAAATTCTGCAAGGAAAGGCAAATTTTCTCCATCATTTTATACCCAATTATGCTGGGCTAGCTACAGGATTTACTCGGTTGCTAAAACAAGGAATGCCCTTTGTATGGGATGAGGTGACCCAAAAATATTTTGATGATCTCAAGGTCGTCCTCGTAAACACTCCTTTGTTGCACCCTTCGAATTATTATCGAGATTACTTCCTTTACCTAGCCATGGACCCTAGCACCATTGCTATGGTCTTGGTCCAAGACGATGACGAAGGCAACGAACATGTTATATATGACCTTAGTCATAATCTCCTTGACACTGAAACGCGTTACACACATGTCGAGAAGTTGGCTTTGGCTATCATCCAGGCTATTCAATGCTTTCAACACTACATCCTTTTGCGCACGGTTACAGTGATTTACGAATGCAACCCAATGACCTATATCTTGACTCGTCGGTTGCTAGTGTCAAATATTCTAAATGGATCATGATCCTGCAAGAATTTGATTTGGTATTTACTACTGACAAATCTAAGAAGTCACTCATTTTCGTTGAATTGATTTGTTCCCTTCCCTCTAAGTCTCTCCCTGCTGGTGCAAATGAATAGCTTCCGAATGAGACTCTCTTCCTTATTAGCACTCTTGATCCATGGTACGGTGATATCATCGTGTATCTCCAGACGTCCACGTTCTGGTCTGCATTGACCAAGGATGATCATCGAAGGATTCGACATCACTCCCAACCCTACCATATTATTGGTGATACTTTATACCGTGTCGGTGTCGATTCAGTTCTTCGTCGATGCCTTACAATCGAGGAAGTTGATAAGTTCTCAATAATTGCCACTCTAGGGCATGTGGTGGTCACATGTCAAGTTATGCTACCACTCAAAAAATCCTTCGTGCTGGTTATTTTTGGCTGTCTATTTTTAAGGACTACATCCTTACTATTTGCAAGTGCCATGAATGCCAAATTTACCAACATAAGATGTGTGCCCCACCCACTCACCTACACCCCATCATTACTGTTGGTCCTTTTGCAAAATGGGGCATCGATTATGACATGTAACCCTCATTCGGCCAAGGGGCATGGCTATATTACCGTCTCTATGGATTATTTCACCAAATGGGTCGAATCGATGCCTACATACTTTGCAGATGGTAAGATGATGACTGAATTCCTTTTCAACCATGTTATTTCTAGGTTCGGCTTACCTCAAGCCATTGTCACAGACCATGGCTCCCATTTTAGAGATTACATGATGGCTGAGCTAACATCTGCATTGGGCTTGTGCCATGATGGCTCGACCCCATATTACCCTTAGGCCAATGGCCAAGTTGAAGTTGTGAACAAGGTTTTGGTTACAACGCTTCAACACACTATTGGGATGCACAAGTCAAATTGGCATCTCATTCTCATTTCAACTCTGTGGGCTTACCGAACCTCAACCAAAGACACAATTGGTTTCACACCATTCCAACTAGTCTATGGTCTAGAAGCAACATTATCAATTGAATGCAAGATTCCTTCACTCAAGTTAGCTATTGAACTCCTCCCCGAAACATCACCTCCGGAGGAACACATCTTATATTTAGAACGACTGGATGATACTCGTCGTCTTGCTGCCTCGGTCATCGAAGCACAAAAGAAATGGGTCAAGTCCCATTTCGATCAATCAATCTCCCCTTGTGCATTCTCTGAGGGTGATTTGGTCTTACTATACGACCAAGCTAATGATAAGCTGGGGACAGGTAAGTTTTGAACCCATGTGGCATGTGCCCTACATTATGAAATATGTTTTGTAGAAAGGAGCCTATGAGCTTATTGATTATGAAGGAAATCCTCTGGATAAGCGCCAAAATGGGCTTTACCTCAAGAAGTACTATGTTTAGGTCATCTTGCATGGTTACTTGTGTACATTAGTGTGTGATTCATTTTTGTGCAATGTGGTTTTATGTGTTAGTTTTCAAACAACTTTCTTGTTTACTATGCTTTTCTTGCTTTGCAGATGTCTACGAATCCTCACATTGGTTTTGATGATGGTGCTTGTCGGAGTACCCAGAACCTGTCATCCACGTCATTGGCTATTTATGACCCTAACATTGAGTTGATTGACCTTCAATGTATCTGTCTAGGTCACAGAACTAACAACATTGCTAAATACAGTGTGGTCATCGAACTGTTGTCAGAAGCCATTGCTCTTGACATTAGAGAGTTGGTTGTCAACATGGATTCAAATATTTTCATCCTTCAACTCAACGAGCAATATTCCATCAGAAACCCTCAAATATTGAGAATGTATCTCCATATTCATCTACTAGAAAGACATTTTGATTACATTACATATCATCATATTCCTAGGCACATGAATACATTGACAGATGCATTAGCTAATTATGTGTTGGATAGACATTTACGAAACATGTGAAAATATAAAACAAACCATTTGAATAATAGTAAGCAAGGAAATACAACACACACACACACACATATATATATATATATATGGTGATAATGTTTCTTACGTCAGAACCCCAAAAAATAATATGTGTGTCCAAAATAACATCGGCGGCTCACAGGCCTCATATATCTGTGGCACCCAGGCCTCAAAAAATGTAAGTGTTGGACCCAGGAACTAATCAATGTGGTGATCATGGTAGCATGATACAACTCATGCAACACGAATCAGCAATTGGCAGATTCGATCCAAGACTCCCACCGTGTGTCTTTGGTACTGACAAGGAATGTCTCCTACCCGAGCAAACTACAGGATACCATGAGTCAACCCCTTAAGGTTCCTCGTGATCTCCTCCTCATTGTCACTCCTCTCCTGATAAGGAGCAACAACATCAATCGAGCGGGGGACGCGCCTGGCTATCGGGGACATTTATTCAAGAGTTTTCCTTCTGCAGTTACATTTACCTCTGATTCTCTGTATCATCCAAAATCATTTTGCATCCTTTCATCTTGTGTCAATGATGTGGGAAACGTTATGACCCTCCTTCAACATGGTCATTTCCCGTCGACTTCAGCTCATTATTCGGGATGTTGACCGAGAGACTCCCTTCGAGTACCTTAGAGCTTGCATGCCCTAATGGCAAGTTCTTCACACTTGACGACAAGTTCACATCATTGGCTTTCGATCGAGTGATTTTACGGGTGTTCGACTTCAGTTCCTCTGTTCACATTTCGTGAATTGTGCTGATAGTACCTTGAGGACCATTTTCATTATTGGTGGTTTCTCTCGCGCTTGTTAACAGTTTACATCATTGAATGGTAATCAAGTGAATTTCTAGCATGTTCAACGTCAACACATCTATTCGCATGTTAGAATTTGTACTTTGATCGGATCGCGTTGGAGCGGAAGACCTTGGACTCAGATCCCAAAAGTCCAAGTTACGAAGTGATGTGACATGGTTATGTTGATATGCATGTCTCTTCAGATGGATGGTTGCAACCATAGCATGAGTTATCATATGTAATCCTTCTCTTTATTGGATGATTGCGACCATACCTTGGTTTCATTATGATACTCTTTAACGGATGGCTACACCCATACCTAGATCCATTTACATGATCATTCTCTAGATGGCTGTGTCCATGCCATGATTCATGTATCATTTGACATAGTTCTCAGTTATGTATATGTATCTGTACTTTCTTGTAGGTTTTCCGATGGCAGACTATGATTCCCCGCAATAATTCATAAAGAATTTCATCCCTCACTCTATTTAGGCCCTCATGCTTTAGGGGGCATCTGTTACACAACGTTTTGTCACTATCCCTGTACTCCCCATTCCTTGATCCGGGAGGACCTCTACAGTGAACCCCACATGCTTTCCCTTCATGAAGAAACCCCCATTGTGTCCCTCTTCATGAGCAGATCAATTTCGTTTTGCACCATTTCCCCTGAAACTTTTGTTTTTCCCAGTTTACAAGACCAATGCTATTGGCCCTTGTCTTCCTCACGTAGAACCAACCAGAGTGACTGAGCTTTGTTCCAGTCACGCCGGTCCTGTTATGGAAAGTTTTTTAAACTAAGAGCCGAAGCTTCCAGCTCTAGAAGCTTTGTAATGGAAGTCTGGTAAATGGTTTGGCTCGATGGGGTTGAGGATGTCAATTTGGGATCCTTTCCCCTATATTGATGGAACTAACTCAAGGTATAATACCTTCTCCCATGAGAAGAGAATCTATCTCCCATCCATTCATCCTATATAAACCTCCCTTTTTCCCAAGCACAAGCTACTGTTAATGTTGGTGTGCTAGTACTATTTTGGTTTGCAGTAAACAAAAAGCTATTCATAGTTGTAGCTCTCTAGTTGTGTGAGGGAGAAGTGTGATTTGGTTTGGAGTGAAGCCTAAAGGGAAGAGCCTTAAAACTATTGTTTTTGAGTCCATCATGGAATTCTAGCAGAAGTGTGTGGGAACCCGGTCTTGTCAGAGGAGAACGACAACGTCAAGACAACGGTTGTAATCTCTTCTTGATTCAATATATATGAAACTATCGATTGATTTTCTACATGATTCGTCATCTTACATGTTCATGGCTTAATGTTTCTTGACTTGTTAAGTAGGTTGAATTACAATTTGTCTATTATCACGGTTGCTGTTTATTGTTGTTTACTTGTTTCAGGTGTCTGAAGAAGGAAGCGAGAGATAGCTAGAGCGAGAAAACAAGGACATCATCAAATGGGATAAGCGTACTAAGAGGTAGGCCCTCTTAATTGGTTCTAACCTAAGGAAATCTTCCATAGAATGTATTTGTTGTGGCTAGACCCATTATTAGGCTAGAGGAATTTGTTTGTGTCCACACTTATAGTTTTACTTCACCACAATCACCTTTAGAAAAATCATATTATGCATAAAAAATACCAAGAAAAAGTAATCTCCAACATTTTCCATGAACCCACATTTATTTATAGTAAAACATGTAATAGAATAAAAAATTAAATTCATATTAGGTGTTCTACATACAAGGGTTTCAACATTTAGCCATATAAATTCTTAGTCATAGCGAAAATTAAAATATATGTAGTACTCCTACCAATATAAAGGGGAAACCACTCATATATGAAGTCTATGACTACTTTGGTTCAGGGGTCGGGCCCTATTCCCTATATCTAAGTAATATTTTCAAAGAAATTACATAATAAATTGGGAAAAAACCCTTAAATATTAAGGATTTCTATTTGAACACACTAACTTGGATAATTTGGATTGATCGGAAAAAGCCCAAATATTTGAGCAATTAATTCAAAACCCGTGAAAGGCATGAAAAGGAATGAGTAACTAAAAGTGCTTAAAAAAATCAACCCTCACTAGTAATGGACCATAAGTGTGTCCCTTTAAATGAAACCCCAACAAGGAGACAAGAGTGAACCTCCCAAATTAGAAAATCTTGGTTATATGCTGGAACCAAGAAGAATTTACACAAGAATAATAAAAATGAAACATTGCAAGGAATAAGTGTTTCACCTTGAAAAGCTAATTGAAATCCCCACCTTAAATATTAGCGTTGCTAGCCCAAGAATTTATCTCCATAAGTCGTGAGAGGGGAGGGTGAGGGAAGAATTCCATGGAAAATCTGGTAGCCACAATTAAGACCTTGGAAAAGGCATCCACAATCCTCTACAAAAACTAAAAACAATTGGAGTTAGGAGGTTACCTCTACGCTAATCATATGCCAAAAATCATAAATTAAGGAAAAACATAAATCGAACAAGGGAAGGACATGGTGAGTAAGAACCTGGCATGAAATCCTTCTTGTATTGGTAGATATAGACGTAGTGTGCTTCAAAAAACCATTGAGAAAACTCATCCACGATGGTGGCCTTGCGAATGGATGCCTATGCCTTACCAATCTATTGACGGTGTTGGACCTGCGAACATTCAGGGGATCTCCCAAGTATAAAGTCCCAACAATACCTCACACCATTTTGTGTAGGAGTCCCATTTGGTACGATGGCCCAGTTGCCATTATCTTATAGATTTCCCTTATCTCTTGTTGTTCAACACATGAGAGTGTTATGCTTATAACTTCAAGTAAGTGAGGTGAGTGTGCCTGGTGAGTGCACAATGTAACTCTATGTCCGGATTCTCTTACTGTTAAAAGGGAAAAGTAAAGTGAGCCTCTTAATGACAGGGAATATTTCCAACCAAGGAAGAAACACACGTGAACAACAATAAGGGTCTATCCAACATCTAGTGGAATAGTCCACAGCGGATGCGGCAATTGTGAAGACCAAAATTCAAGGGAACATATGTACACCATCCAATGGAATAGTCCACACGGGGCTGACAATCATTATAACCAAGAAAACACAAATATGGTTTGTCTAATGTCCGATGGAGTAGTCTACATGGATGGGACAACTACGATAAATAATAAAACACATCTTCAATAGTATGAGTATTAAAATAACTGAAGTAGTTCAAATATCTTAGTATAGATTAAGAAAACATGCATTACAAACATTTAAAGAATAGTCCTACAAATGGATACAAAACATGTGTGAAAACGTAGTAGCGTGAGACAGGCTTCTGAATTAAGAAAAATATCCAGGACACATTTGTACACCATACATCACTAATCACAGTAGTGGGACAGTGGAGCCACTCCTCGATCCTCAAAGAACAAAATACAGACTCTTAAGGGTATGTGAGAGGAGCCAAGGTGAAAAGTCTTTTGCTCATATAATGAGAGGGTATATATAGCCAAAGGGGGTATAACTGACCCTTGTGACTTGTTGACTTCCCTCATGAATGTTTGACTTCTTATGACTTTTCAACTTTACATGACTCTTCCACTTCATATATGGGTATCTTGGACTTCCACTTTACATTACATTAATTACAAAAAGTATGGCCCATAGTAGTGATGTGGCCAAGACAACTCATGGAAAAAATCGCGATGACACTATTGACATGTACTGGCTGATTGTGGTGTCTGTGTTGAGTTGTTGTGATGCTAAGTGATGATATGCTCTCAGTGTAACATGTATTCACCTCTGCATGGCAAAGTGTGTGGGGTGTTCGATGGTCTTGGTCTTTGCTTGATGGTGCATGTGAATGTGTCACTTTCTCTTGCTTGCTCGATGTGCTATGTGCGTTCCTTCGACTGCAAGAAATTATTCTAGCATGCGCCTCTTATCCATCCCATTCATCATCACGCCATGTTTCATCGATGTACCTATTCCTACAATCACTCATGAAAAAACGACATCAAATCCAAAAATCTCCTAGTCTAACATGATGCATTGTTTTCTATTTCCGTGCAGGTGACCGGGAGAGGGACAAGGCACTGAAACTACACAGAGCACAACATAGGCTGGAATGCGAGGTTTGAGAGCACTGTCGAAAAAAATTGTGTAGATGTCACTAGGAGGTATATTTGAACAATCCAGGATGGCATTGACAACTGCGGGGAAAAACCCAGCTAGGAGGCATAATTGCACAGTTTCCAGGAGGAAGTCTAGGTGGGGTGTCAAGGAACTGCTTGGCCAATCTACACAATTTTCAAGGGGATCACTAGGTAGGTCATCCAATTGGGAATTACACAGTTTATCTAGGGAAGATAATGTGGGCAACAGGAGGCACTAGCAGAAAAATTTGCGTAGTTTTCTAGAGGAGGACAAGATCAGGTTGGAGGAGTTGCTAGTCTAGATTGCATGATCCTGGGAGATAGTTCGAGCCTGCAAATAACTTCACAATTTTTGGGTTGATTGTAGAGAAGGACAAAAGGGTAGGTGACATCTAGATTTGTGTAGCTTTCTGAGTGAGAGAAGAGCAGGCCAGCAGGGAAGCCCACCTATTAGATCTACGCAATTTCTCAATTGATTGCAGAGCAGGGTAGAAGAGTAGGTGATAAACAACTCTACGCAATTCCTAGGATGATTATAGAGCAGGCCAGCAGGGAAGCCTTCCTGGTATATCTGTGCAATTTCCCGGGACAATGCAATGATAGGTAGCAGAGGCCTATCCCACATGTCTGCACAGTTTCTGCAGGTAGTGCAAGGAAGCGAGGCTAGACAAGTTCTGCGCAGTTTTGGAGATCAGTACAACCCTGGGTCACAGCTCAAGTCGATTTTTCCATTTGACTAGGGGGAGGCTTGATGGGAGATCTTCTGGGAAGCGCAAACTGGGTTGGGTTCTTGGGATAACTTATGTGTAGCTCTGGGAGACAATTAGTTGGCTCATTTCTAGAATTGCTCAGTGTAGGTTGTTCGGAGGACAACCTCAAGCTCTACACAGTTCTGGGAAATAGTGAAAGGTCAATAAGATTAGGCCCAGTTGATGGAGGGTTGCCTAGTCGAGAGATTTTTAGGAAAATTAACTAAGTGTGAAAGAAAGTGTACTTGTGCACACATGACAATGTGATCACACACTTAGCACGACTCAATGATAAGACACCTCAAACCAACAAGACAACATGTGCTCAGTGAGACTGACTCAAAGCTTAACAGTGATAAGTGTTATAGTTTAGATATGTCTTCCAACGATTGCGATGGCACTTGAATGCCAGTGTTTAAAACTTTGTGTGCGAGTGCAACCGATGTCGACAAAGTGAAAATAACTTATACACACAAAGATAAACCTTCAAAATTTCCATAACAAACTCACAAGCATGACAAAGCAATCAACATGCCAAAAGATGATTGGTGATAAATCAAGAAAAAATCCTGGTGTGAATACTATATAATAGCTCATGGGATGAGCTTGAGTGTTTGCGACCATTAAGGGAGGAAACCAAGGAAGGCTCCAAAATTTGGATGCAAGCCAAAAATTTTGGAGGGTGTTGTAGGCGCTACAACACTTGGTGACACATTGATTAAATACTAGTTTCTCTGTTTTAGTTCATTTGTAGTACAAGGCCTTTTCCTTTCAAGAAGTATTGATTCATTGTGTAGGTTACTTTGGCTTCCTCACTTACACCATGGATAGACATGTTTCACCTTATACCAACTCACTCAAACGCAACAAAATTTTTAGCTAGATCACAATGTTTCACGAGAAGGGAAGTTTGGTTCACAAGATTAAGATTTGTAGAGTATAAGTTTTCATCTCCATTGTTCCTCTGATGCCAGTAGGCCTAGAGAGTACCCTAACAGAGTCACGTAGGAACAAAGGCATTGCTCCACTACCAACAAGCCTAGTCAGTACCATGGTGGAGTTTCCTGTTTCACCTCTTTGTGTAGGAAGCCTTTCTCTTCTTTTGCCTTTTTAATTTTTGAAAGAGGACTGTGCATAGGCACTTATCTATTTTTGGGGTAGAAGAGGGATCCTGACTTATTGAAAGGAGAAGAGTTTTTTCCTTTAGAGAAGCATGTAAGACCTCTAATTTAGGTTTTCTCATTTAGATTTTTCCCCTTCTCTGTTCCTACTAGTTGAATTAAGCTTGACCACACAACGCAAAAGACTGAGTACAGGCATGGGGTTTCCTAGGTTGGACACAAGTTCATAGTTTTACCACATCTTCCATTATAGATGGATCTTATTTTCTGTCCAAGATTCATCAACCAAAAGTTACAACCAAGCACAGAGAAGTCAGACACTGAACTGATCAAATGCTGTAGTGTCACAAGACTCTTTAAACTTAGCCATATACTTATTCAAAAGCCAGAACAAAGTATAGGATAACACACAAAACAAAAAATGACAAGACAACCAAAACGAAGAAAAGAAGAACAAAGAAAAAAAACAAAGTAAACAACAAAACAAAATAAGAAAATAAAAGCAACAGAGCAATAATAATCATGCTATGTACATAGGCGGGGCGCGGCCCCAGATCACTAGAAATAACATATTAAATCTTGGCCATTGATAGGATGGTTTTCAATCGTCCCGTCAAGTGATTGCAAATGATACATGTGTTGACCAAGTTTTTCGTGAACCGTGTATAGACCAATCCACAATGATTGAAACTTCGTATGCTTGCCTTTGTCTTCGTGGGGTTTACCCACTTCAAGACTAAGTCACCCACAATGAAGCTAACATTCCCTATAGACTTATGATTGAACCATCTCTTGATATGGTTCTAGTGGAGTGAAACTTTTTCTTTTGCTTCCATCCATTCTTCTTGTAACTTGTGTAATGTGTCCATCCTACGTTGAATCAATAGACACGGCTTGCCTCGTGATTCTTGGGATAATTGGAGAGAAGGCAAGTAGAGATTGGGTGGAAGGATGGCTTTTTTTTCCTATACAAGGAAGTATGGATATGTGTTCAGAGAGGGCTTGGGTGTAACTTGGTCAAGCAAAAGTGCATTCACCATAGCAGAATGCCAGTTTCTCTACTCAGAGTAAATGGTCTTTTTGATGATGTGATTTGACAAGACCATTTCCTTGCGGGTAGTAGTTAGCTGAATGTTTAAGCACAATACTGTATTTCAATGCAAAATCATATAGCTTCAACGAAGAGAAGTAAGTTTCATTGTAAAAAGAAAGTGATACCAGGAGGAAAAACCTCGAGATGACGTTCTGTTGAAGGAAGCTAATGACTTCCTGGTTATTCACTTGTTTGAGTGGAACTGCTTCCATCCACTGCGTGAAGTAATCTGTAGCAGTTAGAATGTAGCAGTGTTTCTTTGATGAATGCGGGAAAATTTCCCCGATGATGTCTAAGCCCCACTATTGGAATGGTTCATCCACTGCAAAAATATGCAACGGGGCTACTGACCTTTGAGTTATTTTGGCGCATCGCTCATAGAAAGGGCACTTGCGAGTATAAGCGTGTGCATATTTAAATAGTGTGGGCCAGTAAAAACCAGTTCTCATGATTTTATGCACAGTTATGTTACCCACGAAGTGACCTTTGGCTGGTCCGTCATGCATGTCACATAACACTCTGTCTAAATCTTGTGCCTCCAGGCACTTGAGAAAAATTCCATTGTTGTGCTTTCTATAAAGCACTCCTAGCACCAACTTGTAAGATAAGGCGTTGAGGTGAAGTTCCCTTTTTTTCGCATGGAAAATTGAAGGGGCATGGTACTGCGATAAAGGTACTGGCACACTTCTTCGTACCAAGAGTTGTCTTGAGAAGTGGGTGGTGCTTGCTCTATATTGCACATGTTGATTTCTTGCTCCTAATCGATGAGGTCTTCTTCCTCTTGCGCATGTACTACTTCTATTGCAATCCTGAAGAGACTGTGACCCTTGACAGTGCGAAATGGCTTGATATCAAGATCATACTCTTGCTATTATTTCATCTAGTTCACACGTCTTTCACCCAACTCTTGTTGAATGAGGGGCACTCTAACTGTTGGGAGTGGCACAAAGACTATGCAATTATTTTTCAGTAGGTAGGGTCTGAAATGTTTCACCGCCTTGTATATAACATATGATTGTTTATCCACGGTGGAATATTTAAGCTTGGGTCCATGCATGGTCGTGCTCATGAAGGAGATGGTATGTTCATTGTTCAGCTCATCCTTTCTTGTGAGCACTACAATGAGTGAATTATTGGAAGCGAATGTTTAAAGCAAGAAATATTTGCTGATATCTGGGTTGTACAGCACAGGTGTGTCTAACATTGTGTGCTTGATATGGGAAAACACATCCTTTTCCTTCTTCCCCCAGCTGTAGATTTCATCCTTCTTGATCATGTCTTTGATATGTTTAACAATGTGCACATAATTTGAGATGAACTTCTGAAGGAAGTTGATCTTCTCCAAGAAGGACTGCATAACTTTCTTTTTGACTAGGTGAGGAATCTGCGTGTTATTATAAACTCATTCTGGATAAACCTTGATCCCACTCTTGGCGATGATATGCCTAAGGAGGTTCCCATCAGGAACTACAAATATGCTCTTCTTGGGATTCAAGGATATACAACAATTTCGACTTCACCCAAAGATCTTCTTGAGATGGAGCAGGTAGTCTAATTGCTTTCTAGAAAACAATGTCATGTCATCAAGGTAGACAACCATGCTCTATCCGATGAGCCCATGGAAGGCGATATCCATAGTGCACTGAAAATTTTCACCTGTGTTTACCAACCCAAATGGCATTCTTTGGTAAGTGAACGTACCCTACTTGGTACATAATGTAGTCTTAATTCTATCAGGTTTTGTTACCAGAACCTAGTTATATCTCGAAAATCCATCAAGGAGAGAGAACATTTTAGCTTCATATATTGTCTACAATATGTGCTCCATAGATGGCACAAGGTAGTTGCCTTTGTCTGAGGCCCTATTTAGATTTCAAAAATCTATTCATAGGCCGATCTCCTCGGACTTCCTTCTTACAGGAACTAAATTTGAAACCCAAGTAGAATGAAGAACCTTGTAAATGATCTGAGCATCCAACAACTTAATGAATTCTTTCTATATGAGAGTTTCAAGTGATGGATGGACTTTCCTAAGTTTCTGCTAAAATGATGTGACCCCTTCTTTGATCGGAATGATGTGTTGGATTATTCATGTGTCATATGATTTCAAGTCATCATATGCCCACGCGAATACATCATGGTACTGTTTGAATAGGCGAACAAAGGCTTGTCGCTCCTTTGTTGTGCAACATGTACTGAAATTCATGAACTTTGATTCTCTTTCTGTTCCCAAGTTAATTTGTTCATGCATGTGGAACTATGGGTTTTGGTGTTCTTGTGCCCTTTAAAGTGGTTCTGCAAGTCATAGAGTTTCTCAAGTAAAACCACACCCTTGGGGATGAGGTTGCCTCTGCTTCCATTAGTTGTGTCTTGTAGAAACTTCTCGTGCACGTCTTCATCTATGGCTGCGTCTTTGAAAACATCAGCTTTCACGATAAAATGCAGAATTTGTTCATCATCATCATCAAAAACACGCAAAATAGTGATGTTGTCAGGGATAGATGGTTTATACAAAATTTCAATAGTAAATCTGTCCCTAAGTGGTGTCATCCTAGCAGCTGCATTTTCTAAAGCATCTACAATTTCATTGCGCATTCTTTCTACAAATATGATATTAAAAGCTTAATTGAAATTAGAGATAATCTACCATGGCTCTTGCATGTAACTCTTAAGACAAGGGGAGATACAATGTATGGTGTTATGTACCTTCTATACCACAATCTATGAATCACCTGCCACTTTTAGCATAGAAACGTTGAGGCTGAGGGCTTTATGCAAACCCAAGACGATTGCTTCATATTAAAGAGTGTTGTTTGTGCACTTGAACTCCAAGTGGCTTGAGACTAAATTTTTTCTTTTCCTTGGGTCGATCAAAGCACACCCGACTCCAAAGACATCCTGTGTTTTGGATCCATCAAAATACAAGTTCCACAAATCGTCTATTCAAGGACTGCTTGTCACGCTAGTACTACTACTAATGTTAGAAATTATTGTACAAGTTCAGTTTTCACCAGTTGGGCAAGGAAGGAGACCCAACTTTGTATCTGGTGGGGCAGGGCTCGGCTATGCAAGATAACATCCCAGCTGCATTTCCAATAATAAATTGTCGAACATAAGTTCTGCAAAAGCTAATAATTCATTCTGACCATTCAAGGGCGTCATGTTGTAGTCCATGTATCTTTGCGACAACACTCAAATCTGGTTTTTTTGCTCTCGTACGGAATCCATAAGTGTGACCAATCTGTAGCAGAATATCCTTTCCACTTGTTGGACCAGTCTCTACTGAGTAGTAAGCCATATGCTTCCGAGGTATCCATGATCACAATGTTGATGCACTGGTGAACTTTTCCTTCGGATGATAATGTGATGATCACATCCTAGAGTTCACCAATGGCTGGTACACATGTTTGGTCGAGTTAGATGATCTACGCAGTTGTACTACTCCATTGTTCATTGATCCATTTAGAAATGGAGAGTGGCATGAAATTGACTGATGCGGCAAGGTCAAAAAAATAGTTATGGATGTTGAAGTTGAATATTTCAAATGATAACAAAAATGGTGGGCAGAGCGAGTTCGCTTCTTCCATGCGAAGCACATTGAGTACATATGCAAGTGATGTGGGAGACTTACTTGGTCCCTTGATATAAGATGCAACATTATATGTGGAGGTTTGCCCGAGTGCGAACTAAATAATATCTCGTTGACTTGTGATATTGGTAAGCTCGTACAGAGAGATGTTCACATGGCTATTCTTCATGTCTTCAACAATACTGTAGTCCAAAGTGGGAAGACTCACTGAGCTATCCGGGGGAAGAGTTTTGTTTGTACTATCGAATGGATTTTTTTGAAGTGAACTGCTCATGGATGTATCTCTCATTGGAGCTGTCTTCTAGGACTTGATTTGTGTTTTCTATGTTGAGAACACCGATGGATCACATTTTCTAATCATTTTCTTGAACTTCTCTTTCGGTATCTTGATCACAGTAGGAGCCCCTTAACTTCTCAAGTTGTATCTAGCGTTCGGTTTTGGGGGCTCCTTCTTAGTGGTTGTTTTCTTTTGGGCAGTGTTTACACATTGATACATGTTAACCATGTGCCTAAAACTTGGGGCTTCATCAGATGCAACATTTTCTTCATTATATTCATCTTCTGGTTGAACCTCCTTAGTGTTTTTGAAATGATCATTCATCCTTGAAGCTACGGAGCCCATAACTCGGTTCCAATTTTCACAGGTCTTCTAAGAATTCCGTGTTTGGTGGAACTCACAGAAGTTATCCTTCCCAATCAAGTCTGTTTGGAACACAACATTTGAACTTTCTGCAGATTTAGTTGGGTGACTATTGTTGCTACCTGATGTCACATTCTTCCTGTACGTAAAATCAGAAGGTCTATTTCTCACTACTATCTCGGTTGTCCATTGCTTGATTTTTTCTACTGAAGTCATCAAGGACTTGAGGAGGCAAGTAAGGGTCTTAATATCACTTGTTTATTTTTCCTTTACCTTACTCACAATAGTATGGGACCTCCTAACCGCATCCTTGGAGTCCTTCGTTGGTTCATCATCTACAATGACTCTAATCACATGTAGGTCTTTCTCCACGTCAATTTCTTCTTGGAAATTTTCTGAAAGTGTTGGTTTTGCAGCTTGCTTGATGAACTACGCAATGCTAGTCAGCAGCGCAGATGTGTAGTAGTCGACTGTGATGGAGTCATGAGGTTTATTTTCTATAGTGAACTTGTTTAGGATATGGTTACACCTATGGTTAAAGTCTTTCATTTTCTCTTTCAGCTCCATCTTAAGACTACCCAATTCTTTCAACAACATGGCAGGGGTTTTGTCATCAACAAAATTTTCAAGGAAAATTCTCTTAAACATCCCCCAATTTTGAATGGAGTTGATAGGAAGGATCTGGTACCATACAACTGCTCTTCCATCAAAGGTAAATGGAAACATTCTACATGCAACATCATCATAACATACCTCGAGTGTATGCAGATGTAGGTAGAATGTGTCTAAATGATCTTCTGCCTTCACTACTATGTCAGGATCATACTTCGTTAACAACTTATTTGTGTGCCTCGACATCTTGTGCAAGGCCCCATGGAGTGCCAATGGGCCATGTTTCATCCATTCCATATTTTTATCAGCCATATCATCTTCTTCTTCATACTCTTCCTCTTCTTTTGAATCAGATGGTTCAAACTATGAATCTGTTGGTTTGTCTCCGCCTCTGCCTCCTCCACTGCCTCCGCCGAAACCTAAGCTCAAGAGTGTGTTGTTAACTTCTCCTCCTTGAAGGAAAATAATAGGTTCCTCTTCGTTCTCAACAAATTCTACCAACTCTTCAAGAATGGCAAGGATTACTTCTTCAACATACGTGACTACCACTCATGTGGGTGTAGTCTTTTGCTTCCTCTGCTAAGAGGGAGGATTATGTACTCCTAGAATCAATCCAAAAACTTTGGTAAATTGACGGGTGATGGGACGGACAGAGTAAAGGTGATGATATGAGCTTTCTTGTTAGATTTTAAGCTTCTGTGGTAGTTTTTTGGAGTAGCATGATCCAGATTATCCACAATATTGTGTTCATTCTGTTGACATTTCAAACCCCAAAGGGGGTCCATCATCAGTACTAAATTTGATAGAATATGAATGATAGTTCTTTAGTCTTGATGATGGACCCCCTTTGGGATTTGAAACGTCGACGGAATGAACACAATACTGTGGTTAATCCAGATCATGCTACTCCAATGAACATTCTCGTTCAGGTTTGGGAGGTGAGGAGTAACCAACTTCAGAGTTGTGCATGGGAGAGACGAATTTTGTGTTACTGCCTTGACCAAATGATGGATATTTGGGGTTGAGAGGACATTCAATCGTAAACAACTTGTAGCGCTCCTTCTAGTGCCATAAATGTTGACGGTGCTATACCTGCCAACATTCAGGGGACCTACCCAGTATGAAGCCCCAACTAGACCTCACACCATTTGATGTAGGAGTCCCATCCGATATGATTTCCCAGTTGTCATTATCTTAGAGATTTTCCTTAGCTCTTGTTGTTCAACACATGAGAGTGTTATGCTTGTAACGTCAATAAAGCGAGGTTAGTGTGCCTGATGAATGTGTAATGAAACTCTGTGTGTTGGTTCTCTTACCATCAAAAGGGAAAAGTAAAGTGAGCCTCTTGATGACAAGGAATATTCCCAACACAGGAAGAAGCACATGCGAACAACAAAAGGGTTTGTCCAGCATCCAGTGGAATATCCCATAGCGGATGCAGAAGTCATGAATAGTCCACAAGGGGGTGATGGTCATTATAAACAAGAAAACATAAAATATGCTCTGTCTAATGTCCAACAGAGTAGTCCACATGAACGAGACAATAGTGTTAAACAATACAACACATATTCAACAATATTCAACTATCTTAGTACAAGTTAAGAAAACATGAATTACAAACATTTAAATAATAGTCTTACAAATGGATACAAAACATGCGGGAAAATGTGCTGACCTAAGACATGCTTCTAAATTAAGAAAAAGATCCAGGACACATCTATACACCATACATCACTAGTCCTAGTAGTGGGACATTGGAGTGACTCCTCACTCCTCAATGAATAGACTACAAAATCTCAAGGCTATGTGGGAAGAGCCAAGGTGAGAATTCTTTTTCTCATACAATGAGGGGTTATATATAGCCAAGGGGGTATAACTAACCCTTGTGACTCTTCAACTTCCCTCATGACTGTTTGACTTCTTATGACTTTTTGACTTTACATGACTCTTCAACTTCATATGTGGGTCTCTTGGACTTCCACTTTACATTACATTGATTACAAAAAGTGTGGCCCATAGTAGTGATGTGGCCGAGACAACTCATGACACAACTAGACATAAGACTATTGACATGTACTAGCTGACTATGGTGTCTGTGTTGAGCTGTTATGCTTTTGAGTGATGATATTCTCTTAGTGTAACATGTCTTCACCTCCACATGGAAAAGTGCATGAGGTCTTCGACGGTCTTGGTATTTACTTAATGGTGCATGTGAATGTGTTACTTTCGCTCGCTTGCGATGTGCTCCATGCGTTCGTTCAACTGCGAGTAAATCTTCTAGCATGCGCCTCTTCTCTATTCCGTTTGTCGTCATGACATGTTTCATCGATGTACCTATTCCTGCAATCACTCATGATGAGACGACATCAAATCCAAAAATCTCCGAGTCTAACATGAGGCATTGTTTTCTGTTTCGATGTAGGTGACCGGGAAATGGACAAGGCACTAAAACTGCACAAAGCACAACATAGGTTGGGATGTGAGCCTCTGGAGCATTGTTGGTAAAACTACGCATATGTCGTTGGGAGGAAAATTTGCGCAATCTGGGACAAAAGTGGCAAATGCGGGGAAAAACCCAGTTGGGAGGTGGAATTGTGCAGTTTCTGGGAGGAAGGCTAGGCGGGGTGTTGGGGAAAAGTTGGGACAATCTGTGCAATTTTCAAGGGGAACACTGGGTAGGTCATCTAGCCGGGATCTGTGAATTTTCTCCTGGGCAGACAATACGGGTAATAGGAGGCACTGGTAGAAAAATCTACACAATTTTCCTTAGGAGGAAAAGATTGGGCTGCATGAGCTCCTGGTTAGAATTACGTGATCCTAGGAGACAGTCCGGGCCCGAACATAACTGTGCAATTTCTAGGTTGATTACAGAGTGAAGAGAGGGGAAGGTGACATCCAGATCTCCATAGTTTTCTGAGTGAGAATAGAGAAGGCCAAGAGGGAAGCCTGCCTGTCAGATATGGCCACTTTTTGGGTTGATTGCAGAGCGGGGCAGAAGGGCAGGTGACAAACAACTTTGCAAAATTCCTAGGCTGATTGTAGAGTAGGCCAGCAAGGAAGCTTTCCTGGTAGATCTACACAATTTCCCTGGATAGTGCAGTGACAGGCAACAGAGGCCTGTCCCACATGTCTGCATAGTTTTTGCAGGCAATGCAAGGCAGTTAGGCTTGACAAGTTCTGTGCATTTTTGGAGATCAGTACAACCTTGCATCATAGCTGAAATCAATTTTTCTAGTTGACCAGCAAGAGGTTTGATGGGAGATCTTATGGGAAGCACAAACTAGATCGGGCTCTTGGGAAAACTTTTGCATAGCTCTGGGGGACAGTCAGTTGGCTCATTTCCAAAATCACACAGTGTAGGATGCCTGGAGGATGACCTCAAGCTTTGCGTAGTTCTGGGCAATAGTGCAAGGTCACTGAGATCAGGTCTGGTTGATGGAGGGTTTCCTAGTCGACAGATTTTTAGGAAAATTGACTAAGTGTGAAAGAAAGTGTACTTTTTCATACATGGCAATGTAATCACACACTTAGCATGAGTCAATGACAAGACACCTCAAACCAACAAGAAAACATGTGCTCAGTGAGATTGAATCAAAGGTTAAGAGTGACAAGTGCGACAATTGAGATATGTCTTTGAACGACTGTGACGACACTTACATGACAGTGTTTACAACTTTGTGTTGAGTGTGACCGATATCAATAGAGCGAAAATAACTCATACACACAAAGAAAAACCTTAAAAATTTCCCAAACAAACTCGCAAGCATGACATAGTGATCAACATGCCAAAAAACGACCAGTGATCAATCAAGAAAAATGGTGTGAAGACTCAACAAGATCTCATGGGATGAGCCCGAGTGTTTGTGACCATCAAGGGGAAAAACCAAGGAAGGCTCCAAAATTTGGATGCAAGCCAAAATTTTGGAGGGTGTTGCAGCTGCTACAACACAATCCCAAATTTCCTCCACAGTTCAAAATCTCTTCTCTCGGACTAGGAAAAATGCAAATGACATAACTCGATGGAGGAGCAGAGGGTAGAACATTACCCTAATTGTACCAAGTTTCATCCCCACTGTTGATCAATTCAAATCGATAACTACAATTTGAAGTGTGGGATCATTTCACTGGGGTGTGGTATGATACACATTCTCCTACCACATGGCCCCATCATGTGGACAAAATTTAGTGCAACCTATGCACGTAAGTTAAGGTGCCACGAAGTATTTCCACCACCCTAAAACATTCACCATCGAATATATATATATATATATATATATATATATATATATATATATATATATATATATATATATATATATATATATATATATATATATATATATATATATATATATATAAAAGGTGGAACCAAGGTAACTTAATAATGTTGATATTTTATGCACAATGGTATAGTAAATATAATGTCAATGTAATGGTTAGCTATGTTAATTAATACAAGAATTAATAACCATCAAACATATTCTATTTTTGATGTGATTAGATAAATGACCTACCATGTTCATGATCTTGAGTATAGTACAGAGTGTGTTCAAATGAATATGAGCATGAGGAAGTAGTCAAGAGAAGCAAAACACCATATCCAGTGTGAAAATAGGGGATTTAAGTGAAATTTGAAAATGAAAAATGTTATAATGTTTCTTGATACAAAAATATAATATGAGATAGTAATGGGGAGTTTCCTCTTCTAGTGATACCAATAGTTAGCCATTTACAATGACAAATAATGTAAATCGTTTCATATATATATATATATATATATATATTAATTGGGTGAAATTACGGACATGTTATAGTACAAGATGGAAAATCTAAGAAAAAAATTCATATTCAACCTTCTTGGTGTCACAAAGGTGACAAACTATTTTTTCCCATGGCGTTTTGGAAATTTACCGAAATCTAGTTTCACTATGAAGCTCATGAATACTTGTTCCCATTCTAACAATTTCGATTTTTTATTTTAACATTACTCTAGCTAGAGATGATCACCTCCTTATAATATTTTAATTTGATTTTTCCCTCTAACTCTTTATTTCCCCACAATTTCTTATTAAATTTTGACGTAATAATATTTTTAATATTATCTTTATTTTACAAAATGATTTCCTTCCTTATCCCCAAATGCTAAATCCAAGACTAGGCATTTGCATGTCATCCTCACTTCAAGGGAAGGTTGAGTTTTTGGCTAGACTTATAAGGAATTTGAGGAAACGTATCCAAGACTAGGCATTTGCATGTCATCCTCACTTCAAGGGAAGGTTGAGTTTTTGGCTAGAGTTATAAGGAATTTGAGGAAACGTTTCAGATTCCATGTTGTTCAATTTCTTCTTATATCTAAGATACCTAGTCATAGCCATGCTTTCCATTGGGGAAATAATTGTTTCAATTAAGAGGAGATGATAAAGGGAATTCTCTTTAATATTGAGAATTTCCATGAAATTATAAAGATACCGCAACCCCAAACCTCACATCTATACAAAATAACATAAGTGAGAATAATCTCAGATAAGATTTTTTTGTTTTTTTAATCCTGTATCCAAAGATTTACTCTTACAATTATTTTCAAAGGCCGAAAAAATTTTCCATCCATTTTTTCTTTTCTAGCTACTCTAATCCCAATTAAACTTCTGATGAATATCAATTCTATGATATTTATATGAAAAAAATTCCTAAAATATTTTACTTTTAAAAAAATTAATTAAAAATTACATCTATATATATGATTTATAAGAACTTATTTTCTATTTAAAAATATAATTCATAAAATATTTATAAATTTAAAATTTAAATAAAAACTAAAACTTTTGCTTTAATATTCATTGACTTTCAAAATTATAAATTATTTTGAAAAAAATAAAAGCGGCCATCAATCTTATAATAAGTAAAATGAAAAATTTGAATATAGAAAATGGGGAAATCTATTTAAATTATATAATAAATATTTAATATAAATCTTATAATTTAATAATAAAACACTATTTTTTTAATAAAATTATATTGAGAAATAATTTATACTTTACTATAACGGAGATTTTATAATAATTATAAATAAGTGTAAATATTTACATTATTTTAATTAGTAAAAAAAATGAAAAATAATAAATATCTAAATTTATTATAATAAAAATGTGAAATATATATAATATAAATAATAATTATAAATTAATTATTATATTTAGAAACCTCATATATATATATATATCAAAACAAATGTGGTAGATTTCATCATCTATATTATTAAGGTTTTAATAAAATAAAAAATTTAAATATTTTTATAAGTTTATATAAATATAAATAATCTTATTATGAACCAATATATATTCATGTTAATTCTAGATCTAACAAGTATTTAGAGGAATCAAATTGTGTTATGTACTTCAAAGATGTTTGGATATTGAGAAATTTGATCCCTCTCAATGCTTAATGGATAGAGAATTAAAATGGATATATGCTCTACAACCCATATTGGGAAGGATGTCATAGAGGAAGATATGTTAGGGTGGTTGTCAATAATTGTAAACATTTAAATATTAACTTAATATAAGAGATATTGTAATGTATCTAAAACATTAAATTAAAAAATAGTAATAATAAAAAATAATACATGCTTAATGAAAAAAGTAACAACAAAGAAAAAATGATAAAAAAATAAATAATTTAATATATTTATTATATTGTAATATTGTAATTTTGTTTTTATTAATAAAATTATAAACAATTTTTTTTCAACAAAAATCATAATATACATACCACATAAAAATAAATTTAAATAATAATAATAATTTATAATTGTAACAATACAAGTTCAAAAATATTATTAATAAAAATAAATAATAATACTTTAGAAATGTAACCATAATATTATTAATAAATATATAAAAATCTCTATATATAACTTATTTGACCAAATAAATTAAAATGATGATATATAATGTTGCATTATATTTGAAATTTTCAAATTTAAATTTAATTAATAAGAATGTAAAAATTATAAACCTATAATATAAAAAAAATTAAATTCTAAAATGTGTTTAAGAAAAATATGATAAATATATGTAAGCATATGTATTATAAGGTTTTTAATAAAAAGTTGTATAAAGAAATTTTAATTTCTAATTTATTAGATATCCCATAAAGATATTAAGATCTCCAAATCTATTGGATATTAATAAGGATTAAATTTTTAAGATGTAAACTTATTTTTAAGTGAAAGGTTTGCACTTAAAAGATTTTATTCCTCTTATTATTTGAGTTAGTTAAAGTTAAAATGATTTTATGATGGCTTAATTAAAATCAAATTTTAATATTAGTAAAAAAACATCGAAATAAAATTTGTTGTGTATAGTGGTAGAAGCTAAAGTTGACATGTGTCTTATTTTTTAGTACTAAATTTGAGGAAATGTTTTCACCTTGAGAGATTAAATATATAGGATTTAAACTTTGAATCTCATTCTTTAGACAATACTTCATAACAAGATTATAACAATTGAACTACAACTTGAGTTGATATGTATTTTAGAAATTATATAAATAAGACTAACAATATTTTTTTGTAAGCTTGGGAGGATTACATCATCATCATGTCCAATATATTACCCCGATTGGGGGAATTAAACGAGTGACTTCACATCCAGGAGTTCCTTAGCAGAGCATAAGATCACCATCTATCTAAGACTCCATAAATAAAACTAACAATATTAAATACCACCTAAAATAATATATATTTTAACTAATATATAAATGAGGTTAACAATATAAAATTAATTATTTTTTATTATATGGGCTAGAAATTGTAATTTGAACTATTATATATTTATTTTATAAATATAATAAATAAATATTTATTATTATTGAACTAGGAATATTCTTTTTGGTTGATATGTATTTTAAATATTATATAAACAATGTTAACAATACAAAAATAAATATTTTTTATTATATTGGTTAGAAATTGTAACTTGAAATTTGAATCTCATTTTTTTTTTATAGACAATCGAACTATATTTTGAGAAATCGGAATTATTGAAAAGAAACAATTCTGAACATGATTTCTAGAATGTTGAGAGAATTGAACTCTTGACCTCTTAATAATAGAGAAATTTTAAACAAGAATAATGACCAATTAAACTAATCCTCAAATTATATTTCATTAAATTAATATAGTTAAAATTATAAATAAAATCAATATCATTAAATTTATATTTCATTAAATTAATATAGTTAAAATTATAAATAAAATCAATATCATTAAATTTATGAAAATTGGTTATTTAGAAAAAACCATTTAAAATAATTATATATAATTAATAAATTTCAAGAACTTATAATATAATATAATTAATATTTTATTTATTCATTTAAATTTAAATGCGTTTATATGCATCTAATAAATATATTTTTTTACAATTAAATTATTTTTCTATTTTATTTTATACAATTATAATATAATATAGTTTTCCATTTTACATTTTATTTACTTATATTATGATATAATTTTTATTTGATATTTTCGCAATTCATTTAAATTTAAATGCGTTTATATGCATCTAATAAATATATTTTTTTACAATTAAATTATTTTTCTATTTTATTTTATACAATTATAATATAATATAGTTTTCCATTTTACATTTTATTTACTTATAGTATGATATAGTTTTTATTTGATATTTTCGCAAAATAAGTTTAATAACTTGATAGTATAATAAGTTTGACAAAATATTTTTGACCAGAATAAACCAATCTTCTATTTTATTATAAAGTCTTATTTATTTTTTATTTTATAATATTAATTTTCTTTTCTACTTCTCACTTTATAACTTTAAATTAATGTACAATTATATTATAATATATTAATTAAAGATTATAACCCCAATCGGGGTGCATGCTGGAGGTTGGAAAGGATGATGGATAGTCATGTTAGTTATGAGGATTAATGGAAGGGTACCCTCCACCACCCCCCACATGCTCATGATGATGGGTGTGGTGGCCTCTCGAATATAAACTCGCAGAGGAGATAGGAAAGGTGGCGGGCATGGCAAGGACAAGGTGGGAGGTGATGCATGTAAGGAAGGATAGGGGAAAGGATATGGCAGGTTAGATTGTGGAGTTAAGGCAATTCAGGAGAGGGATAATGACATTGCTATGAACGTTGGTGGGAGTTGGAGCATTGGAGCAAGCAGGCAGAGCTATTGTCATCAGCATCAGTGGAGTGTATTCGGGTATGTTTCTTGGTCCTGCAATCCCCTTGCTATGGCAACTCTGTTTGTTTATGGATGGGGGGTTCGAGAGAAGCCAAGGGAGGGGAACTGGGGGGCTAGCTGGGGAGAACACTGCAGGCTTGGGGTGACTATGGTCTGGCTTAGTGTTTTGGCTTTGAGAGCCCTGAGTGCTAACTGGGCAAGTAGATGGGAAGCTTCTCTTGAGAGCAGCAGAGTGAATTCGCATGACTATGCAGGTGGAGTGGCAGAAGCAATGCAATGGGGAAGTGTAGGCATGAGGGAACGTAGAGGAGCGACACAACTTAATTGGGCAGAGGGGCATGGGAAGGCTCAACCTCACTGGGGAACCCTTGACTGGGCAGAGGGGAATGGGAAGGTTCACCTGGGTAGGGGCACTCTTGCTTGGCCACGTGAGGGGTGGGTCAACCAAACTATGTATGAGTGGCATGGGGCGGGGAATAGAGAGCATCACGACAGGGAAAGACGACCGACCTTGTTTCTTGAACGGGGTGTCACCCAACCTGCGTCTGTCTCCGAAAGCATTAGGGATAGACCAAAGAATAAGCATAACGGTGGTATTGAAATGCAACACCAGAGGTTAAATCATCGTTCCTTTGAACAGGAAGTGGACAATGCAAAGATGGTTCGACCGGCAAGAGGAAGAGGGCGCGAAAGTCGTGGGAGGGAGCCTGCATGGGCAAATGGCTCAAGCACCTCAAAACCAAGACGAGGTAGAAAACTGGTAGAACACCTCATCAGCGACGCTGTGGCAGCCTACAAGGAGGGAACAGATGCTGGCATCCGCAAGTTGTTGGAAGAATGGGAGGTGGAAATTAAATAGGAAGGTGAATCCGAGGAGGAGATGGAGAACTCGCGGAGTGTAATTCTGGACCCGAGAATACCAGAGGGAGAATAACCCAGTTTAAACAGACCCTTTATCTATACTAGCTTATGAAGAGCCTTATGGGGAAGGCGATGGAGTGAATATCATCAGGGATGGCACTGACTCTCCAAGATATGCCTAACTATAAAAAAGATTTGCAGACAATTCAATTTCAACTTCACAAGTAGGACATTCAACTGGACAGAATTCAAAGGCACATCCCTTGCATCATCAAACTAGCTTAGATGCCTGGTGACTCAGCGAAGGACCCGGTACCAGTCGAGTCAGCGTCAAAAGAACAACATGAAAGCGTTTTTTGTTTTTACGGATAGCATTTACTTTAAAATATGCATGCTTATGAAAGATAGACATATAGAATCTTATCATGAAATTGGTACTTATCTAGCTTGGTTAAAACCACTGATACTTTATTGTTTTTGGATGGGTTATAACGAGGATAGGTGGCCAAGAGACTTGGTTTCCCAGTGGGCAAATTGAGGCCACCTACCTCACATATGTGATGTAAATTTGATGTTTATAAATAGAAAAAGAAAAACCTGCCAAGCTTAATATATATATATATATATATATTAGATTATATTTCATTTTTATTATTTTATTATTTTATTTTTATAAAATTATAACCTCTAAACATCATTTTAAAATTATCATATATAATTTTAAAATTATCATATATAATTGGAAAAATATAGTATTTCAAATAATATAATATTTAATTGTAAATTCAAAATTTTATAAAAAATTCCAACAAAATTATATTGTCAAATTCCAATAAAGATATCGAATAAAATTATAAATTATATTCGTTCAAAGTTCTTTCTATTTTAAAGCATGGACAGGTCCATAATATTCAGGTTACGGGATTTGAGTGTATTGATAAAATTCGAAGGAGCCTCATATTTTTGGCAACTGGTCATCTCTAAATTCAAATAACCTCGCGGGAATGTGTTTCGTACTCTAGTAATAATTTTATATGACATTCCTAAGACAAATTGTAATAATAATTATATCTTTGAAAATTGTATTTAAATAATTATTTTTTTCAAATAATTACTTTTTCGATGGAAATGACTTAGCTGTACACTTTAATAGTCATATTGGAGAACTGTACGTCGCACATTCCATCTCAAAAACAAGCAGCGATCTCGCAGTTCCCAACACTTTGAGATTTTGGGCCAATTGGCATTTTTAAATAAATCAATAACCTCACTCAGGGTGGGTGTGTTTCGTAACAGATCGATAATCCATCCATGACTTGGCCAAACCTTATTTCTCATCAAATCCGTCGATTACCAGAGTCCAGCGAAGATGGTAGAAAAGGTACATTTTAATTCTCGAGGTCACGTTCATACTTCTGACTGAAAATTTGTGACAATTGAATTACGCGTTAATGCATGTGCCAACACGTTAGAACGCATGTGGCTATACAGGGGATGAGAGTATTGCACGATATATATATATACCCACATTTAGCTACGAGAAGGGGAAGAACACACCGAAACCTGAAGGCCTCTCTAGTTGCAGGCCTTCTCTACATTGAGTTACAGAAAATCTGTGACTCGCAACTAATTTTGCTACAATGGCGAGGAACAATATCAATTTGATCGTACGGATTGTCATGATCAGTTGGTATTGTTGGGAATCTATTGGATTGGCAAATGCAGGTCAGAAAGCGTGGAAGCGAGCTCATGCAACATGTTATGGAGACACTAATGGAATATCAACAATGGGTAAGCTGCTTCACGTTAACATCATCTGATTAAGACTGAATCTCCTCTATTATTTTCTTGAATTGTGTTGATAGAGACAAGCTGGTGCATCCATACACCATCCTCCTAATTTTAATAATTTGGTTATGTTGGGAGGTATTGCAGGAGGAGCGTGCGGATACGATGATATGTACGCTGCTGGGTATGGGACAAGCAATACAGCAGTGAGCAGCATAATGTTCAAGGAAGGGGCGGCGTGTGGGGCGTGCTATGAATTGTTGTGTGACGCAAAATCCGATCCAGCATGGTGCATCGATGGTGGGAGGACGGTTACAGTGACTGCTACCAACTTGTGTCCTCGATCTGGATGGTGCGATGCTTCTCGCCATCATTTCGACTTGTCACAGCCGGCTTTCACCTCCATTGCAGGCTACAAAGCTGGAATTGTGCCCGTTCTTTACAGAAAGGTGCCTTGCCTGAGGAATGGGGGAGTGAGGTTTAGTATGATGGGCCACGCCTATTACAATACCGTGGTCTTATCGAATGTGGGCGGGAGCGGGCAGGTGAGCGGTGTGTTGATGAAGGCCGATGGAATGGATGGTTGGCAACCGTTACAAAGAGGGTGGGGCGCCGTTTGGGGAAACAGTACTCCCAATCTGGAGGGACGAGCTCTCTCCTTTATCGTAACGTTGCGCAATGGGAAGACGCGCACTTTCAACAACGTAATCCCTCCCAACTGGCATTTTGGGCAGTCCTTCGTGAGTACTATTCAGTTCTAACAATTATATGTCCACATGAACAACTCTGTTACCCATAACCATCTTTGTCAACGTAGCTTGTTATAGCTTTGGCTTCTCCTGCTTTTTCCGTGTGAGAATAACAATGGTCGTCTATTTCTCTGTGGCGTCTTAGATCGGTTTCCAAGACTCTAAATTCTCTCAACAAGGGTTTCTAAGCCTCTGTTTTCTCTGAACAAGAACTTGTGTGTTGTAGTTGTGTTCTGCAATATTTTCTCCGGAGGCAAGAATAACATGTGGATTCCTTTTGTCGAATCATTTGTTTATTCAGATTGAGGCAATATTGTGTTGGGAAGGTCTCGCGTTTTCCCGGTGTCCAAGTCGATTACGAATGACAAATATTTATTTTATTAAATTGTGTCTTAATACGTTATATGAAATCACTGATATAAATATATATATTAAATTTCAGATTTAGACGGCAAACACTTTCAACCATGCTTTTTCTATTATATGTTATTTATATGAATAAAATTTAAGATTTATACAAACAATGGCTTAATGAGAAACCTTGTTCTGAATCATTCAACATTTCATCAATAATGTATATTTAAATTACATTCTTAAAATGGATTTGATATTTTCAGAAATAAAATAAGAATAAATATGAAATATAATTGTTTATATTTACTATTTCAGCATAAAATGTGTATAAATGATGTAATCAAACCAATTTGAAATAATTTTCCAATAATGTTCTATTTCATTATATTACGGGAAGGACATTTTTGTATATTTTAAATTAAGGAATGTACATATTTTGTGAATATTATTAACATCTATCATGTTATTTGTGGGAATTGAATCTAGACATAGAGGATTCCATCCTTTCTTCCTAATGACCTAGGCTAATCTCTTCGTACCTTCATATTCATTAAAACAGAAAATTATTTACATATCATACAACTATCCATATGGAAACATGGATCTTAGACCAACACTACTTACAAGATACCCTAGGGTAACTAATTAGGTATAAGAATTCCAATCCTAACCCACAACACTACAGCACCAAGAAGGCAACGAGTATCTCAACCGTAGAAGAGACCAGACAAGATTAAATCTATCTCCCACCAACTGCAGTGGATGATCACACAAAACCAAAGCTCCCACCAAATCCTTTTAGAAGCACCAATGAGCATTCCTATTCCTACCCGTTGATCCACCCAAATCGATCCAACGGTGTAGGAAAGTATCGCTCGCCTAGACGTCCACCCTTTAACCTTGTGGCCCCACTGACCAGCCCCACTGTGGATCCGTCGGGCCAAATCCTACGATAGAGGAGCATATCGCCCCGAACATAATAGCTATTGTTTAATGCCCGATAAAGGTGGAAACCAAAACCGCCCCACCGCCACGTGTTGACCAAGGAGTATGATCGCTCCCAAAAATTGAAAACCACTTCTCGCCTAGGAGGCCCCCGATATAACAGATTAACAACTTTTGACAGCAAAAAAGAAACGTACAAGACGCCATTGGACTCTGGATTCCGTCTGCTACCACTATCACTATTGCCTTGATCCTGAGGATCGTACCAACCCTTCCCTCCAACCATCTGTTCTGGTAGTAGATGCCCCCCAGCAACATGAGAAAAAATGAGAAAAGGGGAAAAAACACCTCATAATTCAACCACATTATAGGCCAAAGCTTCCATAGCTCTGGTCCGGTACACCATCATATCCTCGACATCTTGGATGTCACACTAGTCCATGAAACTGTCCTGAGTCCGCCTATGCCCGCCCAACATTGCCCTATACATGGAACATTTCACCCCTTGATTAGCTAGTAAATCGGCAAGTTTATTGGCCTGCCTTCGAACGTGGTTGAAATTGATCGTGCGTAGGTCTCTGAGGTGGAACTGGATCCTTTGAAATACCTGGATTAGCCTCCAGTGATTTGAAACCCTCTCCGGCTCCGAGCCCCAACTAATTTTTTTAACAGAGTTGATAATTATTTCAGAGTCCGCTTCAATAATTACATTCTGCTGGTTATCCTGCACCAGGAGATCTAAGCACTGCTCCATAGCCATGGCTTCTGCCATGTTGTTCGTAGCCCTGCCTAAATGCCCATGGAAGATGGAAAGGATATTTCCATTAACATCCCTTAACGCCCCTCCAAAGCCTGCATTGCCCGGGTTGTCTTTAGATGCCCCATCTATGTTAAACTTCAGAAAGCCTAAAGGGGGAGGATGCCAGAATTCCTGTTTAGAGACCCTAGCAATAACTCTTCTGTCTTGGCCCTGCGACAAAAGCCCCTGCAATCCCAACAGCCCCAGAACCCTCAAGTCAGCTTCTGAGGGTGGAAGAATAGGGGAATTCCGAACTATGGTGCTCACTGTCTCTTTAAGCTGAGACAAAGTTAGCTTTAAAAGACACTAAAGGGATATCTTCTCATTTTTGAAAATTCTTTGATTCATTTCTTTCTAGACATTCCAAATAATGAACCTAGGTGTTAGAGCCCAAGCTGCACCAAGCATATCATTATCTGAGTAATTATTTCCCCATCTGGTTAAGGTGTATAAGATGCACCCTCTGTCACTGTCGCTCCTTTGGAAGATGTTAGAAAAATAATCCCATAAACTAGAAGTAAAGTTACAATTATTGAGGAGGTGTTCCATAGTTTCTTCTTGGGCATCATAGAGCTGGCATCTGGAAGGCCCCTGTACACCCCTTTTCCTTATATTATCCCAAGTTAGAATTCTCTTATGATAGACAAGCCACATGAAGAGTTTAATATTCATCCATCCTTAATGCCTCCATAGATCCCGCCAAACTCTATCCGAAGCCAGAGAGTCCAAATCGAGGAGTTTGCATTTAGCCTCCTTTAGATTGAAAGTGCTCTTATTATTATTGCCCCACCTCAATTGGTCATGCCCCACTGTTACTAAGATCTTCCTTTGTTCCAATATCCTCATGAGAGCCTCAGCTTTAGTTTTCAAGGGGTTATCTTCCCCATAAAACATATTCCTCCACTTCGTCCACTTACTTACAATATTATTTTGGTCCCAAAAATCTTTGACTTGTGATAGCCCCTTGATATCTGTCTCTTTTTTGAGGTCCAAAAATTGCTCATTTAGCTATATTGGTTCTTGTTGCCATTTATCTTCCCAAAAAAGTGCCAAGTCCTCCTCTCTGATTTCCTAGAAGCTATTCCTTTGAACTAAGCCTCTGTTCTCCCAGGCCTTATTCCAGATGTAAGAGCCCTTTATATTGCCAGACATTCTTATGAGATCGTTGTTATCCCAAGTGCTACCATATTTCTTTGTCCAGATACTAGCCCACTGGGCATTAGGTTCTTTTACCCATATCTACCATAATTTTTCTCCTAAAGCCCTGCTTAGAACCTCTTGATCATCCAGACCCAAACCTCCTTGATTTTTAGGTTTACAAATATTTTCCCAAGCCACTAAGGCCCATTTCATTTTTTCCCCTTTCCTCTAGAGAAAGTCTCTTTGAATGGATCTGAATTGTTGTAAGACTCCTTTTGGAACAGGGAGTGCTAAAAGCATAAAAACTGGGATAGATTGTAAAACAGCCTTTGTAAGCACCAATCTGCTGACTAAGTTTAAATATTTGAAGGTCCAATTCCTGATTTTATCCTGCATCTTATTAATCACCAGTTCCCATATACTTTTATGAAGAGGTTTAGCAGTAAGGGGGACTCCCAAATATTTCAAAGGAAGAGGATCTCTTTGAAAACCTAGAATTTTGGAGATGTTCCTTTGGATAGCAATATTAGTATTAAAGAAAAATATTTTAGATTTGACAAGATTAACCTCCATACCTGTGGCTAAACCAAATTCATTTAGAAGTTGTTTGTAAGCCTAAGCTTCCTTGACTGTAGGAACCCCCTGCAACATGGTATCATCAACAAATTGTTGATGAATCAAGGTCTGTCCATTCTCACACAGTTGAAGGCCCTTGGTTTTGCCTTCAGCTTTTGCTTGCTTAATCAATCTACCAAGTCCTTCCATCATGAGAATAAAGAGAAAGGGAGAGAGTGGATCTCCCTACTTAAGGCCTCTTGTGGGAATAAAAATCTCGAAGGGAGTGCCATTTACCAAAATTGAAAAACTTGAAAAGGTTATCAAAGCCATGACCCATCTAACCTAATTATGATCAAATCCAAAAGCTATAAGAACCCTCCTTATGTAGATCCAGTTTAAATTATCATAGGCTTTAGCTATGTTTAGCTGCATGATCATTCCCATCTTCTTGTTGCTAGTCAGTGAGTGCACCACTTCTTGTGCCTAAATGATGTTATTGAGAATTTGTATGCCTTCTACATAACCAGATTTCTCCCCAGAAATAAGGGTGGGGAGAAGAGGTTTGAGTCTGTTAGCTACAACCTTGGACATAATCTTGTAAACCACATTACACAATGCTATGGGTTGAAACTTATCTAGAGTAAGAGCGTTATCTTATTTAGGCATCAGTGAAATGAAGGAGGTATTGAATGCTTTCAGAATAGTTCTATTCCTCCTGGTATCTTCAACCACCTTCAGCATGTCTTGTTTTACAATATTCCAGCAAGCTTTAAAGAAGTCCACATTAAAACCATCAGGACCCGGTGCTTTACCATTTTGCATTTCCTTGATGACTTCACTGATTTCTTCTTTAGTAACTGGCCAGTTGAGGTTAAGATTTTCCTCTTTGGACATCGGTCTCGGTATATGTCTTATTATATCCTTAATGAAAGGCTCTCTGTTTGGAATATTTTCTTGTGCAATCCCCCTAAAGTGTTGAACTAAAACCACTTCAATTTCTTCATGGGTACTGACAAGTTTCCCTTCCTCATCCTTAATCAAGGAGATTCTATTATGAGCCCGGTTTGCCACGATTGATCTGTGGAAAAATCTGGTATTTATTTCCCTTCCTTTAACCATTGCACTCTAGATTTTTGTCTCCAGAAAATTTCCTATTGTTTGCATAAGTTCTCCAACTCATGCTGAAGAGTGGTGGCTCTAATATTTCTGATCTTATCAAAGCCAACCTCGATGATGGATTGGTTGAGTATCTGCAATTTGTTTTCAGCAACTTTTTTACCTTCAAAAATTTTGCCAAATTCTCTCTTGTTCCATTCTTTAAGCTTGATTTTTATGTGTTTTATTATTTTGTGAAGAATGAACATACTCATACCCTAAATATGCAAATCCTCAGACCACCAACCTGAAATGTTGTTGATAAAGTCTGGATGGGTGAGTCAGATGTTCTCGAATCTGAAAGGTCTATTCCTAGGAGTACCAATGCCCCTAATCTCTAGTTGAATTAGCCAGTGATCTGAACCTCCAAAGGGAAGAATCCTTGCTCCCATACCAGAATCATTGAGAATAAGATCCTCTGAAAGGATGAATCTATCTAACTTTGAGGCCACCAAAGACCCTCCTCCTCTCCTATTATTCCAAGTAAAGAGTCCATTACTTGTATCAATGTCGACCAGATTCGAAGTGTCCAAAAAGGATTGAAAATCTAAAGCATCTTTGGTGAGAGCTCTGGTGCCCCCTTTTTTCTCTGATAGTGATTTGATCATGTTGAAGTCACCACCCAAAATCCATGGAATCCCAACATATCTATCTTTGAGATCCATAAGAGAATCAAGGAATCTCAATTTGTCATCCATTCTCTGAGGGCCATAGACATTCGTTACCAGATAGATCTCCCTATCCCCCTTAGGTTGTATGACCAATGAAAGATAATTTCTGGAAGCTTCAGCATCTATTATGCCAATCTTGAGGGGATTCCAAAGAGTCAAAATGTCACCTGCTGCATTTTCTGCCTTGACTTCTAGAAACTCAAAACGACTAAGCCAATTATTATGAAGATATTTAATTTTTTGTATGGAACATTTATTTTCCTGGACAAAAATGATATCTGGAGCTTCTTGTTTCATCCTGTTACTAAGTAATCTTTTCTTCCTTTTACTACCTAGACCCCTGACATTTTAAGAAGTAAACTTCATCATTAAAGATTAGTGAAAGAGTAACTGGTTAGGTCTTTCGTCTTACCCAAGTATATCATTAGCTTTCCACACTCCATCAGTAGCTCATTCTGCTTTTTTCTACCTCTTTTCTTTCCAGGGCCTCGAGGTGCTAATCCATGTGTGTTTTTTGAAGATTTCACCCCATCGCTGCCTTGTTTAGTCATAATGCCTTGCCTTTCCTCCCCACCAGCCTGGGTTTTCCATAAGTACAACTGCTATACTCTAGAGAACTCTTCTTGAGGTAACGAATCTAACCCTTCCATGGTTCCCTGTTTCAAGAATCCTTCTAAGTCTAGGTGTTCTCTATCTAAAGTATCTTGCAGCTCCTGATCATCCATTTCCATCTCACTTTGGGTGATTTCCTGGTCCATATCCAGTTATACATCACTCATCATGGCCTCTTTCTGAATGTTATTATGCTTTGGTTGGTCTTTGATCCCCTCTATCTCCTTATTCTCTAGATTTACCTCTAATCCCTGATTTGCTTTAATAATATCTTCTTCCTCCTCAAGCACCTGGAACCTATTCAACATAACTTAAGACCCTTCAGCTTGATGGTGCCTAAGACCCCTTTTGCCGCCTTTTCCTCTGTGACTCACTTTCTGAAAACTCTCCGTATCTTTCATAGTATAATCTTTGCTTCTGTTCTCAATTTTACTGAGAGGGCAATCTCTGAACAGGTGCCCATGCTCATGACATTTGCGACATCTAAATGGAATATGTTCGTAATCTACTATTTGCACCCATTCTTCATCTAAAACTTCCAAGATCAGTTCATCTGGTAGAGCTCTGGAGAGATCCATTTCCACACAGATTCATGCAAAGGAAGTATATTTTCCTCTTCTAGTAGCTTCTGAAGCTTTGAAAAAACGTCCCAGTTTATTCCCTATAGCTATTAACAATTCTATTTGCCAGTAATCAAGAGGAAGGGAGTAAAGTCTTACCCAAACTGGTACTAAAGTGAAAGTCTCTCGCTCCGGGACAAAGTTCATCATCCACAGCCTCATATAAAGGACAACAACTGCATAGAAGTAGGGCCCTCCTTCAAACACTCTGTCTTTATCCTCAATGTTAGTGAAGACCACACTGAAGAATCCTTTTGACCCCAGATGTAGGTCAATGCTCCCTTTAGGTTTCTAATGATATTTAATCCATCTCTATAAAGCTTTTTTAGTGGGCCATACTCCCATGAATTTACAAATAATAGCATAAGTGCCCATGTGGTCCCTGTGTGCCTGCAGCGCAGGATCATTCAGGACCACCCTGGGTGTAACCTCAGATTTAGGCTTGCAAGGACCACTCTGAGCCTTGGTTTTTGCTCCCTTTTCCTTGATATTTTCTTCTTTGTCTCTAGTACTTTGATTCTCACAATGTTTGTCTATATCCTTCCCTTCTTTCATGCAGTCTTTCACCTCGTCATTTTTTCTGACTTCCTCCAGTGGTTTCTTACCACGACTGGTAACCGCTTGCTTGTAGGAGGGAATAGAGCTCCCTCCTCCCCGCCCTACCATGGAGAATAGCGCCTGCAAAAATTCACCCTAGCTGTTCTTCACTCTTCTGCTCTCCGTCGCCCCTCCCTGCATCAACAATATGGGAAGCATGACCTAGGCTAATCTCAATTGGCAAACAAATACTTTTTATGTATAAAAAAATTAAATTTGTTTATTTTTAATATTTTTTTACAAAATAATATATATGATGATGACGATGAATGTCCATTAAGACCAGTCTCAGAACTTAGTTGAGATTCTTTCATATATTATTTCTATGATAAAAAATAAGAGAGATAAGTATTCCTAGATCACCATAGTTTTGCTTACTTAACAGGTCAAGAAGGTTGCTGGTTTGAGAAATATTTGAAAATTAGACCAGAAAGAGAAAGCATTTTTCATTTTCAACCCTCTTAGTATCACAAAAGTGATTCACTCTTTCGTCCCAAGGTGTTTTGAGAATTGACCAGCACCCAATTTCACTTTGGAGCTCATGAGAGCTCATTCTTATCTTGGCAATATTCATTTTTTTTAACACTCTTCAACATGAAAAGATAATTATGATTATAAAAATTAGGGTTGATCACCTCCCTATAATAACTTAGCTTCCTTTTTCCCTCTAACTCCTTATCATCCCACAAATTATCCTTAATTTTCGAAATAAAAATATTTTTAATATTATCCTTATTCTCTATGATGAAATACTCCTTTACTTCCTAATGCCCTAGCTAAGAGTAGATATTCTTATAAGAGTCTCCTTGCATGAGCTAGAGGTAGGGATTTTGGATAGAATTAGAATAAATTTTGGGGAACGTCTTGGCTTCCATGCTGTCTAGCTTCTTCTTATACATGATATAATTAATCATAGCCACATTTTTAATGGGGGAAAGGCTAGCCTCAATCAAGAGGATATGGTGGGAAGTATTTCCTTTACTATTGAGGTTGTAGGTTATAAATTGTTTTTGGATTAATTCAATCTTCCTCCATGATTCTCTAGATATACTACAACCCAAAACTTCACATCGATATAAAATAACAAGGGTGATGAGAGCCTCAAAGAGGAAACTTTTTTTATTTCATACCCAAATTTGTGTTTACTTACAATTGTTTTCAAATCCATAATAAGCTTTCTAGCATTCAATTATCATTTTCTTAATGCTATAATTCCAGTTGAGTTGTTGATGAATGTTGATTCCCAAATATTTGTATGGGGAAACTTTCTCCAAGTAGTTACTATCATACATGAAATTATCATAGTTGATATATTAGATTTAATTATCATGACTTTAGTCTTGTCGATATTAATAGTCATACCTATCTTGGAGTAGTATTATTGGAGGATTCTAAATTGCTTCTTGAGACCTTCATGGCTCCTAGCTCGAGGAACGACTTCGTCAACATAAAGGATAAGAGTAATAACCATACCAGTGATCTCGAGGCCATCACATCCTTCAACTCCTATACATTCTTCTAGCTCGTCAATGTAAATGCCAAAAAAAACATCACATATTTTTCTTGTCTATCTTTTATCCAATAACACTTAGAAATTATATAATTACTATTTAGCTTATTATGTTGTTAGTGAAAATTTAAAATTGGATAGAAAAATAATAGCTATTCATCCCACCCACCAAAAATAACACCATTGGACATAAATTATCTTTTAAATTATAAAACAATTAAAATCATTTAAAATTCTTCTTATTGAAAAATTATGAAATTTAGAATGGGAAAGGTGGTGTTATATGGTGCTTTGTTAAGACATATTTTTTTTATTAAAAAATGGGAGAGGTGGTGTTATATGGTGTTTTGTCAAGATATATTTTTTTATTAAAAAAACCTTTAATTATAATTGGCATCATAGATTAAGAAACATCAAACATTTTTCATGCTCATTTTTTATCCAATAATGCTTGTAAAATATAAGGTCCATTTTTATCTAATAATATTTATAAAGTTATATATATATATATATATATATATATATATATATATAGATATAGTTTTTTTATTTTAATTTTAATTTTATTGCTTGAATAAAATCCTATCATAATCTTTCATAAGGGAAAATAGTACTATTGATGATGGACAATAGTCTAGGTTTATGAAAATGTAAGTGAATATAAATGGTAAGTTTATGACTACTAGAATAAAATGAAGTACTAAAAGTAAACTCCATAAGTCGAGTGGTCGAGTATGACATCAAGTATTTAATGAAGTGACTAAGGCCAAATCTTGGGCAGTGGTACTTGTTGGTGCTAGAGGTTTTAGGCCACATTGAAGATGACTTTCTATGTGAGATAACTAAGTATCTAGACTGGCGAGACCAGAATGTTGTTGGTCACATTGAACTTTTTGAATTTCATTAGGGAAGGAGATGATGCCATTTATTATCTTCATACCTTTCCTTCAGGACCTTGCCTAAGAGTGTCTTAATTTTCCATGGAAACCTAAGACTACACACAATGTATGTAAAATCAAATACGAATTTAATAATATTAGTTTGTTATTGATATACGAGAAATTTGCAAACAAAAGTAAAAAATATAAAGAAAATTCATTGCATAAAATATGCTAAAAATATTAGTTGTCAAAATAAACATAGTTAATGATCAAATGACCCGATTTTGAAAAGTGGTGAATCAAAATACACCCTTTTTTAGCATATTTTTGGCACTTTAAATTTTCTTATGTATCAAGTATGAACATTTTTTTTAGATGTTAGTGATTTTCATGTTGATTTTGAAAAGCGTTGATGCAACATCAACCCTTTTTTTAGAGTGTTGATCTTTGACACTTTAAATTTTCTAATATCTTCTTCTTTCCATAAGATTTTTTTTCACTATATTTATGTATTTGTGTGTTTTCATTTTTCTTTTCAAATTTTTTTAAATGAAATCTTAAAATTTTCACGTAGTTTAAAAAATAAAAAAATGGTCAATATTTTAAAGTTAGTATTTTCTATATGTTTATGTAATGCTAATTAATATATCAATGGATATCAAATAACTGTCACTAAAAAAAAATAAGTTTAAAAATTTGACAAAAAAATACACATTTTCAATATAAATATAATGAAAAAATACACCTTTTCAGACTTTTGTCAAAAATGACATGTCAAATAAATGATTTTTATGAGAAAATCCTAATAGAAAATCTTAAAAATTATTCACATAAAAATTAAAATTAAAAATTAGACTAAAACAAATATTAAACATATAACAACAATAATCAAATGGCCATTCTTCTCATAAAATCTCAAAGTCAAAACATTACAAGTAAAACTAAAGAAAATCTCTCAAAATTTAGCTTGATTTGCAATCATAACTTAAATGTCATCAACAATATCATATAATCCATGTTCATTGTCTTCTTCAACTTCATTATTTTCTTCTTCCAAAATATTTTCTGCTTGAGTTCCCTCATTTTCCTCTTCTAATGGATCTTTCATGTCTGCAAATCTCCCAAAGTGTCCTTTCACAATCATTCCATATAATGGTGGTTGAGGTTCCTTTGTTTTTTGGCCACGCGTGATTCATTTAAATCTCTTTTCCTCAAACCAACTTCTTGCATTGCATCTGGAATAAATTGAAGAACATTAATTATTTGTTGAATAAAATTGCATTGTAGTGGGTCTCTTTCAATCATAATGAAATTTCTTCCTTTTTGTAGGCAACATGCTAGTGTCGTACCTAATAATCAAGCACAAAAACAATAAGTAAGTAAATTAATATAAATACATAAAAACAAAGAAAGAAAATATTAAAATTCAATTTTATATAATAAAACTTACCTGAACCTGAAATAAATCCAAAACCCAATCTCCTTCATTTGAACGTAAATCTATAAGATAGTTAATCAATGTTTGTAGTTTTTGATAAATGTTAACTATCTCTCCTTTTACATCTTTATCCTCAAATGTTAAATTTTTTACGATAGCATCATGAACTAGTACTTGGCTATGACTCTTTCCATCTACTTGGTTCAGAAGAATAGACTTATAGCTATCATATTTTGCCTAACATTCAACATGTATGAACTCACAATCACTTGTAATTGGTTGATCTCTGGAAGAAACAAGATTTAACTTTTGTATGTAACATGACATAGTAAAAGTTCAATTAACTTGTACATAAAAAAAAATTAACATTAATCAAACATACAATTTCAATGTCTTACCATGTAAGCTGCATCCTTGAGTTTGATTTTCCCTTGAAGCTTGTTAATAACATTGCATTGTGTGTCTGAATGAAATGTCACAAATGTCAAAAGTGGTGATGTTGTCACTTCTTGAAAGCCCGTAACCACTATATTAAAAGTTTGATAAGTGTAAGGCTTATTATCATATCCAATGTCTGGTAAATTGAAACCATGAGGAATGTCTGTAATAACCATAGCATATTCTATTTTAATTATGAGTTTTGCAATGTCTTCAGAGTCACCTTGTATTATTTGATATTGGATAGTGTCTAGCTCATTCCAAATGAAATGAGTAAGAGTAGAATCAAGTCCTAAGGTGTTGCTTTCTCAGCATTTCCAACTTAATCTTTTCAATGAAGCTTTTGAAAGTATTTGGTACTCCATTCACATCCTTCTTTGACATCTTTATATATATATATATATAATGAATGTGAAAATCAACATACCTTTTTGAATGCAAGATAAAAATCTTTAAGTGTTGTTGTAGAACTTAATTCTGTTTAGTTGAGTACAACATCATTCCAACTCTCTTCATTCAACATTTTAACCATACGTTCTTGTATTTTCATATAAACCTTATGACCAAATAAATAAAGTATTTTTTTTTTAATATAGTGATATGTATAACAAATAATATCAACAACAATATGTCATATTTAAAATAAAATTATAATCCAAGAAAAAGTAAAAATAATTCAACAAACTTATTTTTGAAATTTTGAGCACAATTCCTCCAATGACAATTTAGCTAACTTCACATGACATAATATTGATTTGACTAGTTTATCATCCTTCAATCCTTACAATGTTCTCCAAGGTGTGATAGCCATATCATCTGGAAGTTTCTTCATTCTAGGACCTATCTTATTGTTGGTACATATTATGAGTTTAGACTTTTTAACCTTCTGATTTTTTATGGCAATATTCTCCCACATGTCAAAAATGTTATCAGTCAATTCCCATATCTCCTTCGTTCTAAATGAAAACTGTAAAATATTATCTATGCCTCTCAATAGTTAGGAAATTACTTTTCCATCTTTTGATTTGATTCTATCTTCAATTTGATAATCTATTTCCATACAACATTCCTTCCAAAAGCTTAAACTGACATTTGTCTTATCTCCACCACATTTTTCTACAAATTCATTATGAATAAATCTGACCCTTTCGATGAAAGCCATAGACATTCTATACTCATTATCTGCATTATGATCCCGTGTTAATAAATTTGCCTATGTTTATGTTAAACCAACATAAATGATACATTTCACAGTTTCAAAAAGATAGTTGCAGGATATTCCTCGATCAATTTTCTTTTGGCCTCTATTGAATGGTTCACTCCAATTACATAATATCTGTAGTCAAAACATTGTGTCCTATCAAAGGCCTCCTTGTTGGAAACTTGATTTGGATCAACAAGAACCACATAATCCACCACATGTGCATATGAATTGTACCTAAACAACGTTTTCCAATTATGGACATGAAGGTGATGTGCCTTTCTAATTTGATATTAAGATTTTCCTTCATCTCACCTATAGAATTGGGTGACATTAAGCTCAATTTATTTGCCACCATTAATTAATTTATTCTTCCTCAAGTGATTTTGAATGGCATTTTGTTTTTCTTTCATAATGCCATCCTCTAAATCAGCACCTGGTGTTATGATTTCTTTTCTGTCTTTAGAACTTTCACTTTTTTCTTCACTGTTGTTTATGATTTTAATAGATTCACCATTTTTTTATTTCTTCTTCTTCCTAGTTAACATATCTTCTTCTACATAAATAATCTCCTCATCATCAAGTGGAAGAGAGACATCCATGGTAATTTTTCTTTTCGGTGTTTTATTTATTTTCTCATTTTCAACAATATATTTAACCTCCTCCTCACTAATGGAAACATATTTTTTAGCTTCAGCTTCATCTACAACTACCACATCCTCAAAAGTGACATGTTTACCTTTGTTAGATTGACCCACTGTATGGATTCTTTGTTGATCCCTTATATGTACCATTTGTTAGGATATTCCGACACATAGGATATAGTTAAGTTCAACTTGGTCTAGTATAGAGTTAGGTTAGAGTTAGGTAAAGTGTGTTTCTTTACCGTTGTACATTTTGTAACTTACAATCCGACGGTCACGATATGTAGTGATCCGACGGTTCACTCTCACCTTGGTATTACCGACACTTGATCCGTGGCTTGACACCCGATTGGTCCATGAGTTCTATTTAAAGCGCATGGAGGGTCATTGTTCGGGTAATCCGTGCATGAGAGAAGCTTATGTAAATTTTCATTCTTTGATTAATAAATTGCCTGTAGTACCCACGTTGGGACAGGCCGTGGACTGTTTCCCTCCTTGCACTTTGAGGGTTTTAACCACGTCAAAAATACTGGTGTATTGATTTGAGATCTGGTTGTGAGCGGTGTCCTTTTGGTGTTCTTTCTGAGGAACTTACCTTGTAAATTCCTACATGGTATCAGAGCTATTTGAGGGCCGCGTCCGTTGGTGATCCAAATCTGAAGCCGGTAGAACTGCATGCGGCTGTCGTTTCCTAGATCTGTTGTTTCTGACTGCTTTCGGGCCGAGAGGACTGCTCTGTTGCGTTCGAAGCATCTGTTCCAGTGAGGAACCCCTTTCGTTTCACGCGAAAAGGTTTCCGGTAGCCCTAGCTGCGTCATTTTTCAGATCGGGAGGTATACAATGTTTTTTTTTACAGTTTACTGTTATTTTCTCTCTGCTTATTTCGGTCTTAGTTTATTTAGCCTTTTTTTTAACCGGATCTATACCTTTCATTTCTGCGTATGCTCTTTGCCCTGCGACTCTGTGCGATCTGGGCAAATCAGAAACAGAAAGGAAGGATTTTTCTCATGCGTATGCTCTTTTCCCTGCACCTTAGTGTGATCTCGGAAAATCAGAAACATTGAGAAAAATATTTAGTTTTTCGGCTAAAGCTAACTTTGAGATTTTTTTTTAAAATTTCTAGTTTTTTGGCTAAAGCTAACTTCGAGCCGCAAGGTTCGTTTTTCTTTGCATATTCGTGTTGGGTTTTGTGTTTTGTGTTGTGTAGGGAAAAAGAGCTTTCTCAAGGCAAGCACGCAAACCAAGGCCCCCCCCCCCCTCTCTCTCTCTCTCTCTCTCTCAAATTTTTTGTATAGATCAATTGGTTCAAAGCTATTTTAAGAGAGTAGAGGTCTTGGGTTCAAGTCTCCATTTTGTGGGGGCGGATTTTTTCATTCCCGCACATTCGCGCACTTTGCCGGCAACTTCAACAATTTTTTTCAAAAAGCCATAACTTCTTCATCTAGAAGCCTTTTTTAGAGCCGTTTTTTTTTAAAACCGCCTATTTTTTTGAGATCTATCCATTGGAACACTTACTTTCAGCATCTTCAGCTTCAGTTTTTTTTTTTAAATGGAAAGTCCATGCCAAGTCATTCTTGACAGCACTAACTACTTCCAATGGGTAGCCTACATGGAAGATTTACTTAGAAGTAAAGGTCTCTTCAGAATAGCCACAGACCAAGAGAAGAAACCAAAAGATGAAGACAAGGTTGCAAAATGGGAAAATAGACAAGATCAAGCACGTGGTTTGATAGGGATGTCTATTTCTCCTGATCTTAGATTCCACATTGCAGAACTTGAGACTCCTCATGAAGCATTAGAAAAACTCGCTAAAGTTTTTGGGATTAAAAATGAAATTAGAGCCCATCAACTTGAAAATGAGCTGCTTACTTTGGATCCTAATAATTTTTCTTGCATTGAAGATTTCTTGTCCAAATTCAAGACCCTTAGATATCTCTTGGAAGGTGTTAAAGTTAAGAAAGAAGATGGTAACCTTATTTATTCCATCCTTACTAAGTTGGGACCAGCCTACTCTGTATTTGTTTCCACTTTCCATTCTACAAGGGAAGCTTTCATTTGTCAAGGAAAAGACTACAAGGCCCCTTCCTTTGACTCCTTTTGTGATTCCTTAATAAGAGAACAAGAAAAACTCTTACACCTTGGTCTTCTTAATCTTGGAAACTCTTCCACGAAAGCGTTAGCCGCCCAGCAGCAACCAAATTCAAAGAATCCTAAGAAGTCATATCCTCAAAAGAATGGTCCTAAACCATCTCAGCCTCAAAATGAAAGATCATTTCAGCAAAATGATAAGACCAATAAAAACAAATGGAAGAAGACTGATAGACATTGTAACTTTTGTAATCGAGATGGCCACTTAGAATCTAAATGCTTTAAGAAGATGGAAGCCTTGGAAGCCGCAATGAAGAAACATAACATCCATGTGGAGCCTACTTCAACTTCAACTTCCGGAATGGCACTTTCTGCATGTCATTGTCAATCATCTCAGTCTGGTTATGCATTAAATGTATCTTCTTCTTCTTCTCATTCTCATGAGTGGCTCATTGATTCTGGAGCCTCTTGTCACATGGCCAAAAACCAAGCCATGTTTTCTTCTTTAAATGATTGTAACACCAAAAATATATATATTGGTGATGATAGATCTCTTAATGTTGTAGGGACTGGAACTGTTCATCTAGACAATGGTCAGTTTAATGATGTATTATGTGTTCCAACCTTATCCTGCAACCTTCTATCTGTCTATCAGATAACTCATTCAGGTGAAGGTAAAATTGTTGAATTTTCACCTCATGATGTTGTAATCAAGGATCTAAAAGATCCTAAACAGATTCTAGCTACTGGTCTTGCTGATGATTCCAAAAGGTTGTATAAGTTTCACAACTTTGGGTCATCAAATCTTCCCTCAGTATTTGTTGCTCATAATGATGAAGTGAGCAAACTTTGGCATGAGCGATTTGGTCACTTAAACTATCGCTCCCTTCAGCATCTATGTAAAGAAAATATGGTGACAGGTCTTCCTATGGTATCTTGCAGAGATGGTGTTTGTTCCGGATGTGTACTCGGAAAACATCATCGGGACAGTTTTGACAAACGTGCCTCTTGGCACGCCTCAGCCCCTTTACAGCTTGTGCACAGTGATTTATGTGGTCCTCTTCCTGTTGCTTCATTCTCTGGCTGCAAGTACTTCTTAACTTTCATTGATGATTTCTCTAGACGCACTTGGGTATACTTCTTAAAACTCAAGAGCGAAGTATTTAACACTTTTTTGGCCTTCAAAGCCTTTGTTGAAAAACAATCTGGACATCAAATTCTTAAGCTAAGAACTGATAATGGTGGAGAATATGTTAAAAACACATTCATCAACTTTTGCACCGAAAATGGAATTCAAATGCAACATACTGTTCCATACACTCCACAACAAAATGGTGTAGCTGAAAGGAAAAATCGCACCTTAAAGGAAATGGCTAATTGTATGCTGCAATCTAAAGGACTCAGTCTTAGTTTTTGGGCCGAAGCAATTAATTGTGCAAATTATATAATCAATCGCACTCCTACTAAGGTTCTAGAGAATATCACTCCAGAAGAAGCTTGGAGTTCCATTAAACCAGATGTAAGTCACTTTCGTGTGTTTGGAAGTGAAGCATGGGCCCATATTCCAGATGAAAAGCATAAAGCTTTAGAACCTAAGAGTGAGAAATGTACTTTTGTTGGATATTCTGAAGATGTAAAAGGTTATAGACTTATTCCATTTAAGTCCAAAAATGTTATCATTAGAAGAGATGTAAAATTTGATGAAAATAAATCGGCCTGCGAGCCTAGTCCGGCGGATGTGCCACCTCTTCCTATCTCTTCTACTTTTGAAAACATTTCTTCTTCAGATGATGAAAGCGAGGATGATAATCCTCCCCCACCTTCTCAGGATCCTCAACTTCCAAGATGGGTCCGTGCTACTCGGGATGCAGCAGGTGATCTTGCCGGTGATCCTACAGATCAGCGACGTACACGTTCTCAGTTTGAAAGAGCCTCTTCTTTACTGGCTCAAGCTCCAGTAAATCATGATCCTGACACTTTTGCAGAAGCTTCAGGCCATCCACATTGGGAAGCAGCTATGAATGAAGAATATCATTCATTGATGACAAATGATACATGGGATCTTGTTCCTCTACCAAAGGGACGCAAACTTGTTAGATGTAAATGGGTTTACAGAACCAAGTATGGACCAGATGGGAAAGTTGATAAACATAAAGCTCGTCTCGTTGCTAAGGGCTTTTCACAGGTTGAAGGCATTGACTACACTGAAACCTTCTCCCCTGTTGCCAAAATGAACTCTATCCGCCTTGTTCTTTCCCTTGCTGCCTCTTTAAAATGGGAAGTCCATCAGATGGATGTTAAATCTGCCTTCTTGCATGGGGACTTGCAGGAAGAAATCTATATGGAACAACCCATTGGCTTCATACAAACAGACTCCAGCCTTGTTTGTCGACTTAAGAAATCCCTTTATGGCCTCAAGCAAGCTCCTCGGGCTTGGTATGCCAAAATGGATAGCTTTCTTTTAGAATCTGGCTTTTCTAGGTGTCATTCTGACAATACTGTCTACACCAAGAAAGTGGGCAACTCTCTTATCATCCTTGTTCTTTATGTTGATGATCTTATTCTTACTAGTAATGATCCAAACCTTATAAACCATGTGAAGTCCAGCCTTAAAAAGAAATTTGAAATGACAGACTTAGGACACTTACACTATTTTCTCGGTCTTCAAGTCTTGCAATCCCAGGAGGGTATTTTCCTTTCCCAGTCCAAGTATGCTTGTGATATTCTTCGTCATTTTCACATGGAAGACTGTAAGCCAGCCCCTTCTCCCTTTCAGTCTGGAGTCAAACTTTCAGTCTCTTGTACTTCTCCTGAAGTTGATGCTACCTTATACCGTCAACTTGTCGGAAAACTCTTGTATTTAACCCATACTCGTCCTGATCTTTCCTTTGTTGTTGGCCTTGTTGCTCGTTTTATGCAAAACCCCTGTGAAAGTCATTGGAAAGCAGCTAAAAGAATACTTCGTTATGTTCGAGGTACAGTACAGTTTGGGATTCATTACAGTGCCAAAGCAGCTCCTCTGTTAGTTGGTTTCACTGATTCTGATTGGGCTGGTGACCCTGATGATCGGAAGTCTACTGCCAGTTATGTCTTCACTCTTGGTTCAGGACCTATTACATGGGCTTGTAAGAAACAGGCTGCCATTTCTCTTTCGTCAGCAGAAGCAGAGTATCATGGTGCCGTGGAAGCTAGTAAGGAAGCCTTGTGGCTTCGTCAGATCCTATCAGAGTTTGGCTTTGAGCAGCAGCATCCAACCACACTTTGGTGTGATAATCAAAGTGCCATTCAGCTATGCAAAGATCCAGTTCAGCATCAGCGCAACAAACACATTGAACTACACATGCACTTCATCAGAAAGCTCATTCATGACCATGTTCTTGAAGTGCAATATTGTCCAACAGATGATCAGGTTGCAGACATCTTCACAAAGGCTCTCACAGAGGCGAAGTTCACTAAACTTCGATATATGCTTGGAGTTCAGGAAGTTGTCACTAAGGGGGGATAGGCTCTAGTGCCTCCTTCCTTCTCCTATTGTGTCATATTTGTAAATCCTTCAATCCTATCCCAAGTTGTTCTTAAGGGGGGATGTTAGGATATTCTGACACATAGGATATAGTTAAGTTCAACTTGGTCTAGTATAGAGTTAGGTTAGAGTTAGGTAAAGTGTGTTTCTTTACCGTTGTACATTTTGTAACTTACAATCCGACGGTCACGATATGTAGTGATCCGACGGTTCACTCTCACCTCGGTATTACCGACACTTGATCCGTGGTTTGACACCCGATTGGTCCATTAGTTCTATTTAAAGCGCATGGAGGGTCATTGTTCGGGTAATCCGTGCATGAGAGAAGCTTATGTAAATTTTCATTCTTTGATTAATAAATTGCCTGTAGTACCCACGTTGGGACAGGCCGTGGACTGTTTCCCTCCTTGCACTTTGAGGGTTTTAACCACGTCAAAAATACTGGTGTATTGATTTGAGATCTGGTTGTGAGCGGTGTCCTTTTGGTGTTCTTTCTGAGGAACTTACCCTGTAAATTCCTACACCATTGCAATGTCATGGAATGTTGATATTTGCTTCATTATCTTTTCTTGTTCTGACTCTATATGGAAACTATTGATGACATTCATAATATTTGGCTCTACATAATAAATACCCTCTAGCATCAGTGAAAGACTCATAAAAATCCTATCAAAGAAAATACAATATGTCAATGATCAATCATTTATAAAAAAAAATAATGATCCTTATAATAATACATAACAAAAATATAAATAAGCATACTGACAATGTTATTTGAAATTTTGGATGAGATTTCTTCACACAATTGTGTAGATTTTTCAGCTGTTTCATACTTTACCTTTGAGAGATGATATCTAATCTTTTCATGTGACTTGTGCAATTTTGCAAGAACATAAACAATGTTTGAATTCAACACCAAACAAATGTCTCGTACTCTGCCTATCACCTCATACAGTTCACCCGTGTAAATCATACCATAGTATAGATAGAGATGTGTGCTATCATTAGATTCAAGATTTTTAATATGCCATGTAAAATTTGTTTGATTTATTTCTCGTGAATTCATCCATTCAAAAATAATCTTTGGTGTACTTAATGGGCTAGTAAGTTGTCTTGTAAGATGTTTCTCAGTTTGGGTATGTTCGACAGTCTTCATAGCTTGTCCACCTGCAATTTTAGATCATGGAATTGTTTTCTTTGTTCGAGACATATTCACATAGACCTTCCTTGATGCCATCTTCCTGAAAAAACAAATAGATATATATATATATATATATATATATATATATATATATATATAAATGGTTATTTGAATAAAGAAAAGGTTAAATTATATTTAATTTTTAAAAATTGTTATAAAATTTACATATACAAATTTATAAAAAAAACTATTATATACAAATTATATATATATATATATAGATATAATTTTGAAATTAAAAAAAAAATAAAAAATTAAATGATTTATATCGACACTTTTATAAAAATATTAATATATATTAAATTTTAAATTATTAAAATCATTAAAATATATATATATATATATATATATATATATATATATATATATATATATATATATATATATATATATAAATTTTTATGTTAAATTATATATGTAAAGGTTAAAAAAAATATTATATATAAAAAAAAATTAAATTTAATAGATAAAAATTATTTTAATAGTTTTAAATTATATTAAGTTTTTATAATTAAAATTAAATTAACTTTTTACTTTATTTCTCTCTCTCTCCAATTTTTTTTTTAATTCATAAAAAATAATTAAAAAAAATTGCCTTTTGGCCGCTGGCTGGGGACCCTTTGGCCATTGGCTACAGCCAAAGGGGGCAATAATTTTTATTTTTATTTTTTATAATATTTAATTAAAAAACTTTTATATAAAAACACTAATATTTGTATTTTTTAAAAATATTTTTTAATAATTAAAAAAAACCTCTAAATATTTTGTTTTTAAATTAAAATTAAATTAAAAAATTGAATATTTTCAAGAGATATATTTTAATTTAAAAAAAGAAAAAAGAAAAAAGAAAAATTAAAACTTTATTAATGAAGTGTAATAAATAAAATTTCAATTAAAAAAACCAAAACAAAAAACAAAAAATTTAAAAATAACAAATATATAACAAGATAATTAATGATTTTTTTCTTTTTAATTGAACAATTTTTTTATTTTTCCATGCAACAATTCTAATGCTCCCCAATTGAAATTAAAAAAAATAATAATATAATCCATTTTTCATTTGAAAAGCCTAAAAATAAAAAATCTTAATTTTTCTCCTAAAAATCCTACAAATTTGAGTTTTTTCTTTCTTTTTGTCCCTATAAAAATACTAAAAAAAGGAGTTTTTTTATGTGGTTTTTCTCGTAAAAACACAAAATATCCTCAAATTCACCTATAAATAGTTGAAATAGGAAGAAAACTAACATTTAAAATGTGTAAAACTCTCGTTGAGTGTGTTATCTATGACAATGCAGCTCCTACACAAAACCGCTCAAACTCTAACAAGATCCAAAAGACTTGATGTGATGTGATGAATAGAAACAATGAATTTTATTTTATAGCGATCATTGTGGGATTGGTTTAGCATTTCTTGAATGTGCGATTAAACTTAAAATTAAAAATAATAATGTATAGTTAATATTATAGATTTAGGTTAGTTTTCATTCATTGTGGGATAAAAATAAAATATTAATTATAAAAATTAATTTAGTTACATAGTCAATGTTAAATAATTTAAATAGAAAATTTATGCTCGGCTTCTATCAATATTTTGAATAGAAACTAGGGTGAAATTTTTCAAAACCAAAAGTTTAGTAATATGTTTTCAAGTAAATTATAGATGAAAATTTTGGAGGGAAATATTTCAAAACGAAATTTTTGGAGGGAAAGTTTTCAGCGAAAGTTTTTGGGGGAAACTTTGGAGGGGAAATTTTTGGTGAAAAAATTTGGGGGGAAAACTTTAGAGGGAAATTTTCAATCTCTAAGCTATAAATTGTAATTGGGAGAGAATGCATTTGTATCGTTCGACATATTCTGGTTGAAGGTCAATGGTTCTTTTGATAGTGAAGTTTTCTTTGTTTAACATCAACATCTTCATCATGCAACAACTCTATTCATTTTAATGAATATAACAAGAATTATTTCACTATGAATAGAGAGACAAATTTTCCTCTTGGTCTTAATCCTAAGGATGATGAGAGCATCATTGATGAAGGGTAGCAAAAATAAATTCTTATGAATAAAGAGTCAATTTTTCCACTTCCTCCTAATCCTAAGGATTATGAGAGCACCACTAATGAAGGTGGGGGATGAAGAATTTCGAGAGTCAAAGTTTTCACATTGTCCTAATCCTAAGGATTATGAGATCACTACTGATGAACGAGGGATGAAGAATTTCCAGAGTCAAAGTTTCCACTTCCTCCTAGTCATAAGGTTATGAGAACACCACTAATGAATGGGGGGATGAAGAATTTGTAAAGTCAAAGTTTCCACATAGTCATAATCCTAAGGATTATGAGAGCACCACTGTTGAAGGGGGGGATGAAGAATTTGTAGAGTCAAATTTTCCACTTCCTCCTAATCCTAAAGATTATGAGAGCACCACTGATGAAGGGGGGATGAATAATTTACAAAGTCAAAGTTTCCACATAGTCCTAATATTAAGGATTACGAGAGCACCACTGATGAAAGGGGGGATGAAGAATTTGCAGAGTCAAAGTTTCCACATAGTTCTAATCCTAAGGATTATGAGAGCACTAGTAACGAGGGGAGGGGGAGATGAAGAATTTGCAGAGTCAAAGTTTCCACATATTCCTAATCCTAAGGATTATGAGAGCACCACTGATGAAGGGGGGGATGAAGAGTTTGTAGAGTCAAAGTTTCCACATATTCCTAATCTTAAGGATTATGAGAGCAGCACTGATGAAGGGGAGGGTGAGGATGAACAATTTCCAGTAAATAGAGATTCAAAGTTTCCACTTAGTCATAATCCTAAGGATTATTAGAGCACCATTGATGCAGGGGAGGATGAAGAATTTCCTTTAAATATAAATTCAAAGTTTACACTTATTCCTAATCCCAAGGATTGTGAGACCAACACTGATGAAGGAGAGGATGACAAATTTCTTGCAAATGATAATTTGACTATGAATAGAGATTCATATTTTCCATGTAGTCATGATCCTAATGATTATGCAAGCATGAGTGATGAAGGGGAGGATGAAGAGTTTCTTACAAATGATCATTTTAGAGGCACAAATGTGAATACTGCATTTTCTCTAAGTGAGTGTTTCAAAGGTAGACATGGTGATGATGAATTGAATCCTCCAAGGGAGGTTTTAAAAAGCATGGATGAAGATGGTGAAGAATTTTGTCTAAGTTAGGATTTCCAAAGCGCAAATGTTGGTAGTGATGAATTTCCTTCAAGTGAGGATGGTAATGAATATTTTCCAAGCAATGATGGTGATGAATTTTCTAACTATGTTCATTAGTATAATATTCCTCTTAATGATGATGAAAATGATTCTGCAGATAATAATGAAATGAGGGAGACGTTGCAAGAAAATATTGTATCTAGGAGTAGGAGTGGCCTTTTCATATCAATCCAAAATATTCCAGTTATACAAGGGTTAGGACAGAATATCTCAAAAGTAGAAGTTCTATCAGTGATCTAATTTCAAGTGAATTTTGTCGAAAGGATTGCTTGAAACATATGGATTTCAAGTTTTTTTTTGAAGCAAAGGAAGAAATATTTGTCAATGAATAAAATCATGCAAAATTCATTTTTAGTGGGTTGCATGCAATCTACACTGGTAGTTTATGATTATGATATTAGTAATGTATTGATCTTCAAAAAAGCTTCAAAATGTTGCATTCAGTTGGTAATTTTCATTTGTCAAGAATCCAAGAAAGACAGGAAAAATACCCTACATATTATTCAGAAGTACATTATAAAAGAGAGGTTGGACTCTCAACAATTAATGCAATGTCATGGATGCAAGACTTCTTTTCAAAGCATGGATAGTGTATGCCAAATAAAGACACAATACATATTCTAGATAATTTCTCAAGACAAGAAATCTACAACTTATACAGAGAATATGCAGAAGGTGCTGAAGATGATGGTAATTTTATTACATATTCATATTTTACAAGGATATAGAAGAACAAATTCATCAATGGTCATATTCCTAAGAAGAAGGATGGGGGTTTGTAGTACATGTGCTTCTCTTAAATAAAAAAGGGATAAATTTCAAGGGGAGAAAGAGGTAACATTACTTTTAAAGATTGGATAGTTATCAACTATGAAAATATATTTATTAATATATTTCTTTTATTTTATGCCTAGATTCCATTGTCAAAGCACTTCAGGAGCACCGCAATTAGCAAACAAGTGAAAGACAAAAATTGTATAAGCATAGAAAAAAGTGTTATGATAATCCAAATAAATATTTGGGTTTGATAATTGATAGTATGGACCAAAAGAAAACACTTCTGCCATATTTTCTCCACACACCAAAAAAATTACAGGAAGAAAATTTTATTTAGTTTCACTTGTTTCGTTGTATGGTCTTTAATGAGAAGATGTTTCCCAGGGTTTAATTCACAACTCCAAATATCATAATTATGCATCTTACCATAACTACAATCCATGATGTGCTTTCTCATTGGTCCGGTATTGTTCCTGAAGTTTTGTATCTGCAATTGGATAACACAAGCCGTGAAAATAAAAATCAAGTTCTTTTTTGATATCTAAACATGCTTGTTCAATTGGGAATTTTTAAAAAGGTAAAGGTTGGTTTACTTCTTGTTGGGCACACTCATGATCATATTGATCATATTTTCAGTCGTTTTTTAGTAACATTGAGAAGGAAGAATGTTGGGAGCCCGCCATCATTAATTGAATGTATTAAGAAATCATACATTCTAGAGCCTATTTTTCATGTGCTGGAAAAAACTATTGACATGTGGAGGTTTATTCTGGAATTTCATGGTGAGGAGAAATGCATTGAACAACTTAATGACATTAGCTTCCAACATTAATTTTGTATCAAAAAAATTGATGGCAAAACACTTATATGGGACAAGAAGTATTCAATTGTTGCAAAATGGGGGCCATCATCAGGTTTAGCATTTTTGAAGTTCATTTCAGATCATCCAATATTTTCATCAAAGATAATATTATTATAATCAATTGTTGAACTCCATAATGCACGAAGGCATAAGAGAGAGATAAATTATTCCGAATGCCTTGAAGAAATAAAAATATGTATTAGAGATACATAGGAGTACTTTGACGTCGTTGATTCAGTTTGGTGGGAGTCTTTTTTCAATGATCAAAGTGATATCATCTCAACATCAAGAAATGAATATACACTTTTGAAGACTCCATTTATTTGGCCTCAAAATATGCCAAATGAACAAGAGGAAAGACACATTGTTGAACAAAAACAATCTCAAGGCATTATTAATTCTCAACATGAAGACGAAAGAGAAATCTATATTGGTTCTAGAAGATCATGTGCACAATGGAAAGCCATGGAAGACCTTCACAACGGTTTTGTGCAGGATGTTAAGGAGGGTTGCATGATAACATTATTAGCAGATGGAGCTCCACTTGGATATCCATTTTGGGGTTGCAAAGGATATAAACATCATTAAAGAAAATGAAGATATTACAACAACTGAGGTAAATTGGCATGCCACAAATACCCACCCATTCAATGGTGTGTACAAGCTAGAGATGGTAGTTGATAAACAAATTCACAGAAAGAGAAAAATGAAGGGTACAAATATAAATCATCGCCACTCAAACCTCTTAAAATTGGAGGATATTAACATACTTGTCTATGACTTCAATTTAACAAAGAGAGGAACTCTTCACTTCAAGACCATAGATATTTTGAAGAATTTTCTACTAGAAGGAACAATGTTGAGATGGGAGTTTATTGAACCTAGTCGTAGATATAGAATAATTTTGAAACATGAGATGGTGGGCATGCATGTTGACTTAGATAGGGCTCTAGTTGATGAAAGAGAAGAATATGGGTCATCTTCATCTGCATCCAGTCATTCGTCTGAAGATGTAGATTCTGATGGTGTGCCAGATCCCATGGATGATTTTGAATAAATGTCTAAGACATTTTATGTAAATGACATTTGAATGGTAACTTGAAATGAATATTTTGACTTCCATATGATCTTACATGAAGTTATGAATCGTTTCTATGTTTTTTGGATTTAATGTTTTAATTAAAATAAATTCATGTCTTTAGAGATGTTTGCATGGTAACTTGAAATAAATATTTTGACTCCCATATGATCTTACGTGAAGTTATGGGTCATTTCTATGTTTTTTGGATTATATGCTTTAATGTATGTGATATTCAATCTATGAAAGTTGATATTTTGATTAAAAATAAATAAATATTCGAAATTAATGTTGATTTTTTAAATTATAGAATGATATTTCCATGATATTATCTATTGTTATCATTTGGTATAATATAGTTTTAAAATTGTTGAAATTGTAATGCCTCATTAAAAGGAACACTTCATTTTGATGGTTGATTTTTAGGTGTTTGTTGCAAGAGGATAAGTTGTCTTAGGCTAAAATGTGAAAAGAACTATTGTTTTAGCCTTTGAAATAAAAATTACTCTTGGAATAATGAATCTTTCATTTACTTGTTCATTTTTAAGTTGTTTTAGTCATATAATTTGTCCATAATTTCAAGGTTGAAATGTGTTTACAATTGCAGGTTTTTAATGACAAGGTTGAAAATTTGTCAAAATCTTAAAGTTTTTCTAAATTATGATATTTTATTTTTAATGATATGGTTGAAAACAATTACAATTTCAAGGTTTTTTAGAGTCAATATATTTTATCTTTAACAACATGGATGGAAATTGTTGGAATTATAAAGATTTGAGACATGACATTTTATCTTTAACATTATGTCCAAGAATTGTTGGAATTTTATAGTTTTTCAAAGTACAGATATTTTATCTTTAAATCCATTGCTAAAAAATGTCAAAATTGAAACCTGACTTTTTTTTTTCTATTATTCCAAAATCAACACTTATTTTTTTAGTGTGTTTTTTTCATCCATTTTTCAAAACAAAAATGGTTTTTACTTCCATTTTAAAAAAATGTTGAAATTTTACCCCCAAAAAAACATCGTTCTAGCATACACAAGTTTCATTTTTGGGTTGTTTTTTCATGTTTTTTTGTGGTTTTGGGCTAGAGTACCCATTTTGAGGTTATAGTTCCCAGTTGATCGATAATTATGTTAATATTGATTTTATTAATAAAATGAGAATACGAATTATTTATTTCTATGAAAATCGGGATAAGAAGTCACTTAAAAATGTCTAATATGTAACAAAATTCATCCAATATACATCCATAATGGACGATAACAAAGAAAGACGGAATGTTGGGAAAAAAAGCTCTTTCAATAATATTGAACAACAATGATTTATGCAAAAATTATTCCAATTAACATTGATACAAAAGAAATATTATTAGGTCCCTATAATACTAGTGTATCCCCCTTATTGTTATTGTTAGTGTGGCCCCATATTATTATTGTTGTGCCCATGTAGTCCTCATATTATTATTGTTGTGCCCCATAGAGGCCCATTATTGTTATTGTTGTGCCCTTCCATTATTATTGTAATGTAGGCTCTGATTATTTTGTGACCCCTTAGACTACTATATATATCAAGGAGGTCTTGTCATTTGTATCATCCAATAATTGCTCATTTATGTGATGTAAAGGAGGTTGATCCTTCGAAGAGGCTAATTTTCATGTTATTGATCTATATTTTCTTTTGCTTTTTTATCTGGTTGCATAACATTTTGTATCGGAGTTTTTAATTCTAGTGTTTTGCTGCTTCAAATAGGCTATCTTGGAAATTTTTACATAATGTTTTTTTATACAAAGATTAAGAAGCTAAAATTTTGACCATGTGGAGCCAAAATATTGGTGAACTTCATGTAGAAATTTCAGATCTTGGTTCATTATATTTTCTGAGATATGATCCAAAGAAGTTATGGTTTTTGCATGCTCCATAATTTAGTCTCAAGCAGGTGATCTAGGGGAAATCGTCATAAATTTATTTTCAAGCATCGAATTTGAATTTCATAAAAGGTCACAGAAAGAGAAAAAAATTTATTTTCTCTTATATAAATTTCAGGGCCTAAGGTTGAAACAATTTCACGTGGAATCTCATACAAGTTTTTTATATTGAACTTGTCCATAATGAGGTCATCGTGGGATATTTGACATAACTTTATATTGACGAATGTAATATTGGTATGACTTATGGTGTTGGAAAGAAGACTCAAAGTGATACTATGAAACTGAATTTTAGATCTTGGGATGCGAAAATTCTGAGATACTACATTTTCAATATCAAGCTCTAAAACAAAAGAAGAAAAAGGTGTTTATTTTTTTAAATTTGCATAGGTTTTGTTTGAAAAATCAGAAAAAATAATTCAAAGTTAATATCAAAGCATAGATATCATTATTTTATTCCAATATTCCTTGAAACAAAAAAAATGGATACTCCTAGTAGGTAGCCATAATGATCCAGATTTAAACAAGAACACAACAAATTACAGAGATAACCATAAATACAAAGATGCAGGAGAAATAATACTTCATTTCATTAATGTAAAATACTGAAATATGCTTACAAACAAAATGAAAATAAGACTACCTCGGTCGATGATAGCTTATCTCTGAGAAGAGATGTGGCAGCTACATGCCTCTGAACTGTGTTACAATGAGGCTCGAATGCCTATTTATTGCTAAGAAACAATGGAAAACCCTAAACATCCAAAAACCTAACCCTAGGAGATGAAGTTCCAAACTATGGGCCTCGTTTGGGTAAATTGGTACATCAAATTCCTGGGGTCGTAACTTTGTCATACGATCTCTGTTTGATGCGCACAGTACTTTGTTAGAAATATCTATCCGAGGAATACAACTTTGGTAGAAATTTTGAATAATAAACACATATTCAATGGAGATTATCCTGATCATGTACTATTGTGGAATACATACACAATACATAAGCTCCTCTACGTTGATCATCAATTTACAGAAGTAGAAACATTCACAGGCGCACATAGAAGCATCAATCAAACTCATTAACACAATATGTATCCTAGGGAAAGCATTTCGCTAAAAACCCCAACTATCTGTATATTATATTGGCTTAATCATGTAACATTACAAAGTACAATGCTTATCACAAGCAATCCAATACCAGCTCCACCTGTTACACACAATAGAGCTTAGATTTGATCTCCAAATCTCCCCCGCTGCTTGCCTGCCTCCACAGCTCAATACCTGCTCAAAAATTGATGAGAATGGCTTACCAAACTCGTATTTGACCTGAAAATAATCACTCACACTCTGTTGGACGTGAGCACAGGGTACAATTCTTGATATTGGCCAATTCATTGGCATACTCAATCCCTCTGATTGTGCAAATCATCATGCACAACTATAGTCACAACTGATAGCAATCTGATCCTCTAACACCTGTCCCTGCTGAACTGAACATGCACTGACATGCAACTGAGTTAACTGATGTATTCTATAGTTGCATTATGAGTTAATAACTTGTGAATTAATTAATAACTAATTCACCCCAACTCATCTCTAGTCTATTGATCAGTTAGACTAAATACAACTAGTTTAACAAGGCTAAACTGAACACAACTCCATCAACTGCACCTCCAGTCCACTAAACTCAACTCACTTGAGTTCTAACTGAAGTCTTGCATGCAAATATTAGTCATCCCATAGGTAACCACATATTTCCCTCTGGGATCTGCATGTACCACATCCGTAGCTCATCCTGAAGTGCTCCAAGTGAATAAGATCAAGTTTATAGTCCAAATATTATTATGAGACAATAATATTTGACTTTTCTATTTTTGAGAACCAGTCTTAAAATAGACTTTGATCACTCACACTGTGATCACTCACACTATGGTCACCCACACTGTGGTCACCCACACTGTGGTCACCCACACTGTGATCACTCATACTGTGATCACCCACACTGTGATCATCCACACTGTGATAAAAAATAGAACTTGCGCCATAATTTGCCTACGGGCCCACTTAGTGAAGGTGATTCTTTTCACTAAGCTCCATCATCTTGTTGCAATCTCAACAAGAATTTCTTGTTGCACACTTTTCAACACTCCCTCTCAACAAGAAAGGCTTCCTCTCAAACCCGATCCTGAAACTCTGGAATGTTCTCCGTGCAACACATCTAGCTGGTCCACTTGCTCTGTCATCAAAGTCTTTGACTGCTATTGCCTCTGTCGACTGAAGACTCTGCATCTCTGTGCTCTTCAGTATCTGACTGCTCTAGCCTCTGTCACTTTGATCTCTGACTGCATCCGTGCTGCTGCTGGTTCTATCTCCCAGCATTGCATCTGCACTGCACCTCCCAACTGACCTCCCTATTGGGCTAGAAACACCCTCTGATGCTGAAGCTCTACCTGCTGCTGACAAGTGCTCCCTCTCTGACATCTGCGCTACTGCAACATCTCCATGCATCTCGCACCATTGCACACCTCTCTGTGCCACCTAGCACTGTGCAAAACACTTGTGCCTCTCGCATTGTTGCAGCGTGCTAGCTATGCGCTGTCCTGGGATTCCCTGCACTATCACTCTCTCTGCCGCTCCATCCGCATCTGTCTACCCAATCGTCAGTTCCTGCTACTACACATTTGGGGCTCCCGTAGCAAGGTCTCATCCAAGAGGTTGGGTACCTCAAGGATCTTGCCCCTCCTCCTTGGGACAATCAATCCACATCACCCCACCTCCTACCTAGAGGTATGGCTGCATGCGATCCCTCAGCCCACCTGGCTCGAAGTTTCCCCCTACTGGAGGTCTCTGGATGAGTAGATTTCTCTACTCAATATCCTCTCAGCTTCCCCTGTTGTGGCTCCTCCACAACCTCCTGAAGCTGCTGCACCAATCGTGGCTCCTCCACAATCATCTGAGACTTCTTCTGCCTCTACATGTTGAGAGGTAATGTATGCTCCCTCTCAACCACTAAGTCTCCATCATGACAACGAAAGCATCGCACTTTTGATTTGTCAACCTTCTTCCCATCATTGGAAGAACAATATTCGGAAAGAGAAACCTCCTCCTTCCCCTTCTTCACCTTACTCGCTAAGGCACAGTTCTCCTCATCCTGCATGGATGAAGAACCATCTTTGGTGCTCCGTCTAATCTCCTCCTGCATAAGATCCGACCAAAGTCTCTCCCATCCTGGCAGTTTCTCCCTTCCATTCACCGAGTCTTGGTAGCTATGCCAACTCTTAGGAAGGTCAAGGAGTGCTAGACTCACCATCCTCATCTTGACAGTCACCCCCACACTTCCCAGCTCATCTCGGCATTGGATGAACTTCGTGAGTTACTTGGGCATACTGTCTCCATTCTCACACTGAACGTTTCTGAGTTTTATCTCTTTCTTTGGAACTAAATTCGAATTCCACCAGCTCAAAACTCAACCGCTTCCGATCTAAAATTCGTGGGAACAAAGTATTTCTTGTACAGAGATTGATTGTACGGGCATTCACCAGATATCTCACCTTCCAAAAGAAGGATGAATCCAGAGGCTACCTGGCCCGATTACAGACTCTTCCTGAAGAAATAAAATGTAAACACTTTCTGAATAGTAGATCTAATGATCAACAGCTCCGATACCATGTAGAAACTTTTTCTACAAATCATCTAGCTCTGATACCATGTAGAAATTTTGTATAATAAACACATATTCAATGGATATTATCCTGATCATGTACTATTGCGGAATACATACACAATACATAAGCTCCTCTACGTTGATCATCAATTTACAGAAGTAGAAACATTCACAGGCGCACATAGAAGCATCAATCAAACTCATTAACACAGTATGTATCCCGGGGAAAGCATCTCGCTAAAAACCCCAACTATCTGTATATTATATTGATTGAATCATGTAACATTACAAAGTACAATTCTTATCACAAGCAATCCAGTACCAGCTCCACCTCTTACACACAATACAGCTCAGATTTGATCTCCAAATCTCCCCCACTACTTCCCTGTCTCCACAGCTCAATACCTGCTTAAGAATTAATGAGAATGGCTTACCAAACTCGTATTTGACCTGCAAATAATCACTCACACTCTGTTGGACGTGAGCACAGGCTACAATTATTGATATTGGCCAATTCATTGGCATACTCAATCCCTCTGATTGTGCAAATCATCATGCACAACTATAGTCACAATTGACAACAATCTGATCCTCTAACACCTATCCCTGCTGAACTGAACATGCACTGACATGAAACTGAGTTAATTGATGTATTCTATAGTTGCATTATGAGTTAATAACTTGTGAATTAATTAATAACTAATTCACCCAACTCATCTCTAGTCTATTGATCAGTTAGACTAAATACAACTAGTTTAACAAGGCTAAACTGAACACAACTCCATCAACTGCACCTCCAGTCCACTAAACTCAACTCACTTGAGTTCTAACTGAAGTCCTGCATGCAAATATTAGTCATCCCATAGGTAACCACGTATTTCCCTCTGGGATCTGCATGTACCACATCTGTAGCTCATCCTAAAGTTCTCCAAGAGAATAAGATCAAGTTTATAGTCCAAATGTTATTATGAGACAATAATATTTGACTTTTCTATTTTTGACAGCCAGTCTAAAAATAGACTTTGATCACTCACACTGTGATCACTCACACTGTGGTCACCCACACTGTGGTCACCCACACTGTGGTCACCCACACTGTGGTCACCCACACTGTGGTCACCCACACTGTGATCACCCACACTGTGATCACCTACATTGTGATCATCCACACTGTGATCAAAAATAGAACTTGCGCCATAATTTTCCTGCGGGCCCACTTAGTGAAGGCGACTCTTTTCACTAAGCTCCATCATCTTGTTGCAATCTCAACAAGCATTTCTTGTTGCACACTTTTCAACAACTTTTGAGTGATTAATAGAGGTCATTGATTTTCACAAAAAACATAGTTCAGGGCCTCAAAATGGCTCTGGAATTTCACAACCTGAAAAACTGCCAAAAATAGTAAATTGTGCTACAAATAAGGAAACTGGAAAACTGAAAGAGATAGTTGTGGGGGCCCAAGTGGGATAAGCGGGTGGCCACCAACATCCACCTAGATCATGGAGAAATCTACTATGACATGTGGAGAAGAGGAAGAAATGCAACATGATATATCAAAATTACGCGACCAAGTGGGAAAAATTTTGCTACTACAAAGAGTAACCAAAAATGAAATAGAAGCTCTGATGGATGGCTTGAAGAATAGTTTGAAATCAAGCATGAAAGCTCTGAAGGAATATTTGACAAATTTTCTGTAAGAAATGCTTCCTAGCGGCGAAAAGGTAATCCATGAAACTCATGATGAGAACAAAAGGAATGTTAATCATGAATTTAGAGACCCTAACTTTGGATTGAAGACCAACCATATTCCAAAGATCGATCTCAGGATGTTTGATGGAAAGGATCTGGTAACATGGATACTACATATGGAGTATTATTTTGATCTACATGATGTGCAACACACACAAAAGGTACACATTACATATTTATATTTAGAACCTAATCAATTTTTATGGCATAGATGGATTTATTCTCATAAGCCACTTGTCACTTGGTAAATTTTTATAGAGGAAATGATATGACAATATGACGATACAAAGAACAACATCTTATTTAACTAATTAATAAATCTCAATCAAAAGGGTTTAGTGGTGAAGCACATTTATTATTTCCAAAAATTGAATATCAGGGTAACTAATATTCCAGAGGAGCTTAGGATTTATGTCTTCATAGGTACTTTAAAGGATAACATTCAACGTGAGGTTTTCCTTTGGAAACATGGTTCATTGGAGAAGGAAATCATGGTGATAAGAATATTTGAAAGAAAAATTTTGGCAACAAGGAATTCTAGCATGCACAACTATAAAGATGGAAGTGTTACTGCTCCTAACCTTCCACAACCAACAAGGTTGACATGAAAGAAATTGGAGGAAAAAAGAGCAAAGGGCTTTGTTACAATTGTGACAAAAAATACACTAAATCTCATATGTGTGTTGATAAGAAATTATTTTACATATATTGTGAAAAGGAGGAAGAAAAAGAACAAGAAACATAAAAAGAAGAGGATATACACTAAGGACCAACCCTAGATAAAGAAGAAATGAATCTTACCATATCTTGTAATGAATTGGAGAGAATTACCACTCATCAAACGAGCCTCGAGATAGAAGGATATATCAAGAAGAAAAAAGGTAATAGTGTTGATTGATTCATGTAGTACCCATACTTTTATTCATTGTAAGATAGCCAAAAAACTGAATTACTTTCTATATCCAACACCAGAGTGTTAAGTGATGGTTGAAAATGGAGGAACTATAAATTTCTCTGGAAAGTGTTAATGTTGTAATAGTAGTCCAATGGTTACAATCTTTGGGGAGAATAACTTTTAACTTTCAACAACTTTTCATGAATTTTTTTCGGAAGGAAAGGAAATTGAATTATGTGGTATTGTGGGGAAAACAAGGAATATAATAAACTCTAATGGCATGACAAATATTTTGAAGAAAGAACAACTGAGTGTAATTGTACAATTATGCTCACTAGAGGTTCAAACATCGAAATCATCTATTTCTGCATATCTCCAAAAAGTATTGGACAATGATTCCAAGGTATTTGAGACTTACAAATGTCTCCCACCTATTTTTATTTATGATCATGATATTCGCTTGATTCCAGGAAGTGTTCCTCTAAACATCAAGCCTCATAGATATCCCTGTGCCTAAAAGACTAAAATTGAATGAATGGTTGTAGAAATGATAGAGGTCGGTATAATTCAACCTAGTCAAAGTTCTCTCTACTCGAGTAGTATTGGTGCACAAGAAGAATGGATCATGGCATATTCATACAAAGATCATGTATATCTTTGTGAGAGTTCTCAACTCAAAAAAATATTATTTTGAAATTGCACACCCCCCCCTCAAGAGGGAAATTAGGATTTTTAAAATCTTACCACAGGGTCAAGAAGGAATTTTTTGGGATGGCGTTGGATCTAATATTTATAATTTTTTGGCAAAATGTTTGGTTCTCCAAAAAATAAAGTTGAGACAATTAAGACCCCGGGTCTGTTACAACCTTTAGCCATTCCTAGTCATCATTGGGACGAGGTCTGAGTAGATTTTATCATATGTTTACCCAGTTCTGAAGGAAAGAGTGTCAGCATCGTGGTAGTTGATATAATTGCCAAATATGAAAATTTTTGTGCACTGTCTCATCCTTTTAAATCCAATGGAATTGCTACTACGTTTATGAAAACACTTCAAAAGATAAATGGAAACCTAAAGATTATTGTAAGTGTCAGAGTTCCCATTTTCACTGAAAATTTTTGGACAATTATCTTTTTGTGTTAATACTCAGTTAGCTCATAGCTCATCTTATCATACCCAATCTGACGCGAAAACTGAGATATTGAAAAAATGTTTGGAAGGATATCTTCGTTTCTTTGTATCTTATAAACAAACTAAATGGGTCAAGTGGTTACATCTAGTTGAATGGTGGTATAACACTTCCTTCCATACTGCAACAAAAATGATCCCATTTACGACACTTTATGGATATCATCCATCATCCATCACATCATATTTAAGAGAAAAATCCAATGTTCAAGTAGTGGAAGATCGCATTGAGCATCAATAACAAGTTCTCCAACTCCTAAAGTACAACCTCACTCTAGCGCAAAATTAAATGAAACAACATGAAGATTAGCATCACATTGAAATAAGTTGTAATGTAAGCGACTGGATATTTTTAAGGATACAACCATACAAACAAATGTCTTGTAAGCATGCTAAGAAGAATAATAAATTATCACCCTAGTATTATGGTCCTTACAAAGTGTTGCAAAATATTGGTAATATGGCATACAAATTGGAGTTGCCTGCATCTTCTAGAGTACACCCAATTTTCCATGTTTCATGCTTAAATAAGGTTATCGGTGAAAAGCTCCCAATTAAAATAGTATTTCCTAAACTTGACTAAGAAAGAAAAATCATATTGGAGCCTGAAGTAGTCATGAAAAAAAGAGTTGACAACTATGAAGTGAATCAATTTCAAAACATATGATTAAGTAGAAGAACTTACTCGTTGATGATTCCACATGGGAGGATGTGAAATTGTTTAGAACTATTCAAGCATTGAGGACAATACGTTTTTGAAGGAGAGGGGAATGTTAGGTCCCTAGAATACTAACGTAGCCCCCTTATTGGTATTGTTAATGTATCCCCCTATTGTTATTGTTATGCCCATGTAACCCCCATATTGTTATTGTTGCATCCCACAGAAGCCCAATATTGTTATTTTTTTTTTCCCTTAAATTACTATTGTTTTGTAGGCTCTGACTATATTTTGACCCCTTAGACTCCTATATATACCAAGGATGTCTTGTCATTTGCATCATCCAAGAATTGTTCATTTATGTGATGTAAAGGAGGTTTCCTCCTCAAAGAGGATAATTTTCAAGTCGTTGATCCATATTTTTTGATGTTTTATGATATGGTTACATACAAAACATCAACCCTTATAACAACAGTAAATGATGCAAGAAATAAATATTAACCTTTGAAAAGAACTAGAAATTAGATGAGTTAACTTTTCTCCTTATCGCTCCTGAAAACATTTTTGTTCTCACAGAAAATGGTAACCTATATTACTCTATAAATAATGAATCAAAGAAAAATGATCCAGGTGGATGTTGGTTCCAACCCACCTATTCCACCTAGACCTCCAGTCAGTTTCATCAGTTTCCTTGTTTATAGCAGCATTTACTATTTTTTTGCAGTTTTTGGGGTCCTGAACTTCTAGAACAGTTTTGACCCCCTAAGTGTTTTTTTAAGTAGTACTCAGAGAGATATTTCCAATGAGTTATCATATGCACCAAATGGAGATAATATGACCAAGATACGACCCTAAGAAGTTGGTTTCCCAACTAACCTAAACGAGACCCACAAACTCTTAGCGTTCCATCTCCTGGGGTTAAGGTTTTGGTTGTTTATGGTTTCTCTTTATTATTCAATAATAAAACGGCCCTTGAGCTTCATTGTAACACCTTTCAAAGGCATGTAGATGCCACATCTATTCTTAGAGATAAGCTACCATTGCCTAAGATAGTTTATTTCCATTCTGTTTGTAAGAATATTTTAGTTCTTTGATATTAATGAAATGAAGTGTTATTTATACTACACACACACACACACACACACACACATATACTTCTTGTTATATACGTATTTTTTTACATTCTTGTTTAATTTCAGATCAGTGATATCAGAGCGGTATTCTCCTTCTCTATTTTTCTTTGCATGTCCCCAATGAGGTCGGGGTATTAGGAGTTAGGGCTCGAATTGGTTGAACCCTTGCAAGACCAACCTCACAAACCTCAATGACCTCCCATGGAGGAAGAAAAGAAAGATGAGGGAACAAGAGATCCTTTCAAAATATTGCTCAAAGAATCCCTCAAGCAACAGAGGAACTCTATGACAAATAACTTTACCCAGATCCTTCGGTAGCTGCCCATAGATGACACATCTTCTTTTGGCATCCACTCTGGGAGTCCCACTCCCTTTAAGGTACAATTTAACTATGAAATCCCAACATTTGAAGGTTAGATAGATGCATATGTCATAGATAAATGGTTAAATCTTCTAGAAGGATGTTTCCTAGTTCATGACCTTTCCAACCAAGAAAATATTACTTTCGCACTCCTCAAAGCTGCCCCCCATGTCAAGGACTAGTGGGAAAACTACTGCAAGAAGAGGGAAGAGAGTGAAACCTTACTATTCTTAGTTGTAGATACATGGAATTCTTTCTAGGATGCCATCAAGGAGTAGTATTACCTTGTTGGGAGCTATGAAGATAAATACATAAAGTCTACCATGCTACCGTAGAGATGGGACCAAGATATGCCAGAGTTCACAAATATTTTTCATACCCTTCACATGAAGTTGGGTATCGATGATTTTAAGAGTAATTTGGTACTCAAATTATATGGTTGTATACACAAGTACATCTGAGATGAGATGGAATTCCTGGACATATCCTCGCTTGGCACTTCTTATCAATACACTACCAAAATCGAGAATAAATTTAAACAAAAGTAGCAAGACTTTGGACCTATGAATTTGAAGGAAGGAAAAGGGACCCCCAAGTCGCAGAACAAAGGACAAATCCAAGGTGGGAGGAACCAGGACAACCTGTTGAACCCAAAAGAAAATAAAAACACCATGAAGACAAAGAAGGACACAAGGAAATGGTGTGAGTTCCATAAGAGCCCCACACACAACACAAGTGATTGTCGGGCCAAGCAGTCACTGGTGGCCAAGATGAAGGCTTCTGAATCAGATGCATGTTTCGACTCTGAGTCAAGACCTGACAAGGGGAATGACAAAGGGAAGCATATTATTGACATGGAGTCTAGTGCCACCATTGCCACCACCAAGATCTAGAAGAATGAGCCAGAAGATCCATAGGAGGGGGAGCGCATCGTCCAATCCTAGATTTAGGTGAAGGGTTCTCCACTATAGTTCATTGTTGAAAGTGGAAGCCAAAAAAAACCTCATTTCAGCAGAGATCATGAAGCAATTGGGCCTACCAACCATAACACACTCACAACTATACACCATCGGGTGACTTCACCAAGGGTGAGATATCTATGTAACCCAACAGTGCTGCTTTCTCTACAACACGAATCCCTTCATAGATGAGGTATTGTGTGATGTTTCTCCTCTTGATGTTTGTGATGTATTATTAGGAAAACCATACCTGTGTAAGTGACATGTTGTGTATGATTTTAGGCTCCACACTATTATTATTACTTTGGGAAATAAGTTGTACAAGATATGAGAGGTAGTATCGCCTACCACCATCTCTTTGATCACTATGAAGTAATGTAGTAAGATTATTTGTCAGATTAGGAAATTTATTTTCCTCATGATTCACCCTCAGTGAAAGTAGAATATTATGGCCATGACCTCTAGATAGGGCTTATCCACATGAAAGAAACAGATGGAAAAGGTGATGGAGGAGTATAGGGACATCTTCACCTCACCCACAGGGGTACCTCTACACAGTTAGGTCAAGCACTCTATTGATATGAACCCATGTGCACCACTTCCTAATGGACCAATCTATTGATGCTCTTTTAGAGAGAATGATGAAATCAAGAGGTAGATTTAGGTGTTGTTGCATAAACGGCACATCAGGCTAAGTTCATCACCTTGTGGGAGCTTGATCATGTTGGTACAGAAGAAGGATGGGGCTTGGAGACTTTGTATTGAATATCAAGTGTTGAACAAGATCATTATCTGGAATAGGTATCTAATCCCATAGATTGATGACCTTTTAGACCAACTCAAGGGGGCACAAATATTTTAGGAAGACTGACTTGAAGTCTGGGTATCACGAGGTACTAATCAAACCCTTCGATGTGTGGAAGACTGCCTTCAAATCCAAAGAGGATGATGGATGACATCTTGCGACCCTTTACCCACTCATTTGTGGTAGTGTATTTAGATGACATCCAAACCTTTAGCCATAGTTGGGAAGATCACCTCCATCATATTCGACAGGTCCTCCAAACTCTGTGACAACACAAGTTGTGTGCCAATTTGGAGAAATCTTCTTTTGGTATAACCTAGGTTCAATATCTGGTGTACATCATTGATGAGCGGGGTGTTCATGTGGACCCAACTAAGATATAAGTCATTCGAGATTGGAAAACCCCAACCACTCTAACGAAGCTCTGCAATTTTTTTGGGTCTTACCAATTTCTGTCATAGGTTCATGTTGGAGTTATCTCATATCACTTGGCCTTTGAGTCAAGTCATCAAGGGCAGAGCGAAATAAAAATTATTTTGGTTCGAATCCCAAAAAATTCATTTTTTTTAGTTGAAACATCGCCTTTGATCTTTACTACTTCTCACATTACGAGACCTACAACAACCATTTCAGATTGAGATAGAAGCCCCCGACTATGTTATTGGTGTAGTTCTTACTTAGCACGGACATCCATTGGCATATCACATCAAGAAATTTTCAGATACAGTCTGAAAGTATCCCACCTATGACAAAGAGATGTACTCCATTGTGCAGGCTTGTTGACAATGGAAGCATTACATTTTTAGGAAGGAAATGGTCATCCACATAGACCACCGACCCCTGTAGTTCATATAGACACAAGGGAAATTGTGGAGCGATCACCGTCATAAATGTTCCACATACCTACAATAGTTCCATTTGAACTTTAAGTACAATAAGGGAAGCACCAATAATGTTGTAGACTGCCTTAGCCAACTATCGGTCATGGTGTTGACCATTGTTCTTGACTCTTGTGGGCACAAGACTTTGGGGTGGCTGCATATGTGCAAGAGCGATTCAGAATTCGATAAGACATATCAAACACTCCTAGAAGGCAAGAAAGTTACAATTTTTCACCTCTAGGATACACAGTTATGTCAACTAAGACACCTCTGTGTTCCTTCAAGAGAGCATGCTAAGATGGTTTTGGAGGCACACTATAGTTGGGTAGCTAGACACTTCAAAGTAGAGAAAATAGTGGCAATGTTGCAGAAGTATTTTTATTGGCTCAACCTTTGAAAAGATGTTGGGAAGTACATTAGATCCTGCACTGCCTACGTCATTTCCAAATCGACCATTGAGAAGCAAAGCCTGTATACCCCTCTGCTTACTCCTAGTAAACCTTGGGAATCCATCTCCATGGATTACATGTTGGGCCTCCCTTCTACTAAGCATGGAAACGACTGCATTTTCGTGGTCATCAACAAATTCCCCAAGATGACCATTCTGGTAGCCTGCAAGAAGAATATCACATTAGAAGCCACTGTTAAGCTCTTCTTTGAATGAGTATGGATACACTTTGTGATCCCATAATCCATTGTTTTAGATCAGGACAACAAGTTCCTGAGTACATTTTGGTCAAGTACCTGGTTGATGTTAGATACCAAGCTCACTAAGTCCACGACTTTCCACCCCCAAACAATGGTCATCAACATGATCATCGTACACATATGTGCATGTACAAATCGAAGCTTCCATGCAGATGGGACGAAAGCCTCCGCTATGTCCAGCACAACTACAACATAGATCTCCATACCTCAACTGGCCATAATCCCTTACAAGTGGGGTTAGGATTCCAGCTACTATGACTCATTGATGTGGCCATACCATTTGCAGCTACTCAAGCAACTTTGGCCCATGTCTAGTTCAAAGTTGATAGGGCTAACAACTTCATTGATATCATCCGCCACATCCACTAGTAAGTTGATCCAGGTGGATGTTGGTGGCCACCCACCTATCCCATTTGGACTCCCACAATTGTCTCTTTCAGTTTTTCAGTTTCCTTAATTATAGCGCAGTATACTATTTTTAGCAGTTTTTCGGGTCCTAAACTTCCGGAGCCATTTTGAGGCCCTAAACAACGTTTTTTGGGAAATCTACCTCTGCGATTTTTTACAATTAAAAAACATCTTTTCCATCATAGTCCTCGGAGAGATCTTTCCAACGGGCTATCATCCGCATCAAACGGAGATTGTATGCAAAAGTTACGACCCCGGGAAGTTGATGTACCAATTTACCCAAACGGGGCCCATAGTTTGGCGTTTCATCTTCTAGGGTTAGGTTTTGGAATGTTAAGGGTTTTCCATTGTTTCTCAATAATAAATATGCCTTCGAGCCTCATTGTAAAGACAGTTCGAAACAGTTCATAGGCATGTAGCCAACACATCTCTTCTCAAAGAAAATCTACCATTGCCCTAGCTGGGTTATTTCTATTTGTAATCATATTTCAGTATTCTCCATTAATGAAATGAAGTATTATTTCCGCTGCATCTCTATTTTTATGGTTATCGCATCTCTGTAATTATGGTTATCTCTGTAATCTATTGCATTCCTGCTTAAATCCGGATCATAAGTCCATGACATATTTGACAAAGTCAATACTAAGTACAAGTAGCAACATGATTAGCCTCGGGTGCCACACTAGTTCTAGGTGGGTGACAAAGTTTGGGTACATTTGCAAAAGGATCGCTTCACTAGGCCCCATCATAAGCTTCGGCCCCTCTGATATGGGTTGTACATCATCACCAAGGTTATAGGGGACAATTATTTCTAGCTCACCATTGCTCCATTCCTTGGCTTTCACCCAGTGTTCAATGTAGATCATCTTCGGCCATACTTTCCACCATTACTAGACACATCTTACGTTCTTGAACAACTCACACCAATGGAGTTAAACCCAGACTTCACGGAAAATTCCACAACTAATCATATCATGGTCACACAAATTAAGAAAACTCTCTAATAGAGGATCTAGCTATATCGAGTTGTCAGAGAAGACCAGCTCCCTCACCAGGGAAAGTGGTTCACTAGGGACCAGGTTCAACAAAAATTTCCTCACCACATGAAGGTGTTGCACTCAATGGGGACGATTGCTTCCTAAGGAGGGAGGACTGATCTAGGTGGATATTGGTATCCAACCACCTATTCCACATATACCTCCAGTTAGTTTCATTAGTTTCCTTGTTTATAGCAAAATTTACTATTCTTAGAAGTTTTTTGGGTCCTAAAGTTCTATAGCAATTTTGACCCCCTAAATGGTATCTTTTTTAGGTCTGCAATAGGCCCATACACATAATATTGTAGTACTCAGAGAGATATTTACAATGAGGTATCGTACACACCAAACAAAGATAACATGACCAAGTTACAACCCCAGGAAGTTGGCTTCCCAACTAACCCCAACATGACCCACAAACTCTTGGCGTTCCATCTCCTTGGGCTAGGTTTTTGGTTGTTTAGGGTTTCCCCTTGTCCTTAATAATAAAAAGGCCCTTGAGCTTCATTGAAACATAGTTCAAAGGCATGTAGCCACCACATCTCTTCTCAGAGATAAGCTACCATCGCCCAAGCTAGTTTATTTTCATTATGTTTGTAAGAATATTTCAGTTCCTTGATATTAATGAAATGAAGTGTTATTTATGTTGCTCCATCTCTATATTTATGGTTATATCAATATTTTTTTGCATTCATGTTTAAGTTCTAATAAAAAAATGACAACTTTTAGAACTTATGCATAACTCTCCTCATTAGCATTTTCCATCGTCCCTTCTCCACCTTTTGTTTAGTTTTATACCTCCATTAGGTAGTTGGTGGGAAAAATTGTCTATTAACTAACTGTGTATTATGGTAAATGTATTTTCTTTTTAAATAGGAGAAGGCATTTTGGAGGGATCAACCTTTTAATTAATTAATTTTCTAATGTAGGTGGGTTGCCCGACTATGTTCATAAAGAATTCATATTAACCTTGTAGCTCCATAATAAAGCATATAGAATATGACATTTTCCATCGTCCCTTCTCCACCTTTTGTTTAGTTTTATACCTCCATTAGGTAGTTGGTGGGAAAAATTGTCTATTAACTAACTGTGTATTATGGTAAATGTATTTTCTTTTTAAATAGGAGAAGGCATTTTGGAGGGATCAATCTTTTAATTAATTAATTTTCTAATGTAGGTGGGTTGCCCGACTATGTTCATAAAGAATTCATATTAACCTTGTAGCTCCATAATAAAGCATATAGAATATGACATTATCTCTAACAAAACCATCATGATAATCACATGTATAAAGTGAGCCAATGTCCATGAACATGTATAATAAACCATATAAAACCATATGGTTTCTTCCATACATCATCATCACCAAAAATATGTACCATGATCAAGACAAATTGTTGTATGAAAAATATACCAATGTCATGAGTCTGAAATAATTGCAAGTAAAACAAATTAAAGAAAAGTATATGCAACTAAAACAAAGTAAAAAACCATAATAACTACAAGTAAAACAAAGTAAAAACCATGATATCAAAAAAAAGCAAGTCAACTTCATATCTTTTGTTGGACTAGCCACATAATAGGGTTTGTTTTCCTTCTTTTTCTGTCCTTGTATCTTCGAATGCATATTAGTGAAAGAAATTTCCCTCCTCTCTCTTCCTTCAATTGTAGGGATTTTAGAACAAGCATTAGACAAGGTATCCTCAAAAGGGGAGTGTACAGGCATAACATATGCATGAAATTTATCTAGTGCAACCTATATAGGGGAGTCAACGGGTTGTTGAACATGAAATTATGTAGCATGAAATACAACAAATGGTATCTAAGGAGGAGTAATGATAGGCTGAACAAAGTGATGAGAAGAAGTGGGCCAATGAGAAAATCCAAAGGAAAGCTTGACAGGGTTGGCCTCCCATCCATCATTTTTAACTAGCTACTATTGGGGAGCCTAAGGTTCACGAAATTCCATTATACTTGGGTGACAAAAATACATGTTCTATGATGTGTTTGTAGTAGGGGGAGAGGGAGGAGGACCTTAAAGGTGCAAGTGACCAGTTTGAGTTAACTAGTTAAATTCCTCAAAGTGCGCATCAAAATAAATTGAGAATCTTGTCTTCTTGTTTCTAGTCCCTCTCTCCATGACATGTTAGTTATTTTGTTTTGCCTCCTTCTATTTGCTCTTGAACCTCTTTTAAAAAATCTCATGTTGTGATGTAATCAAAACAATTTTTTAATGTGACCATCAAACCCTTGATTATAAAATAGAAAAATAAATATTGTTTATAATCATGTTTTATATAATACTAGAGTCTTTGTATATACACAAGAAATTTGAAATAAAATGGGAGAGACATTGCATATGCATGCATCTAAGTCTAGTGTAGTAAAACATGTGAGCTAACACAATGACATAATAGGAGGAATGAAACATTTCTATTTCGATATGAGTTGTTTATCAAAATCATGGAACTATAAGGAAGAGTATTATGCAAATAATTTATCTCAATGTGTTTTCCATTTTGGTAATGTCAGAAATGAGATATGACCAACACATATATCTCTCACAAAAGGGAGTGAAAATTATGTGAAATTTCTATAGCTCAGTAAAAGTTAAGCCAATATTCTAAGCTCATATTTTTTTTAAATAATATCCTTAGATATCACTGCACATAAGTGTTTATGTAAGTGTCTAAGTATACATATCAAGCAAATGCATAAGTGAATCTAATAATTTACTGGCAAATAACTATGCCCAATGATTATAAAAATGATTGGAATAAGGAATGTTGCTACAACATGGGAAGTGGCAAGTGTTAATGATGAGCCCCAAAAATGGATAATTATTTGGGCTCATTCAACCTCCTAATTCGACTTAATCCACCATTCCCATTAGTTTATCGCATGTTTTTGATTATATTTATGCTAATAGAGTGAATTGGGTTAGTCATTATGCCAACAAGTCTAATGGGTGCTTTGTGTAGCCTTTTTGGTCAACTTGGAGACAAAATTGAAGGTTTTAATGAGCACTTGGTAGCCAAATTCGTGGGAGAACAAGGGAGAGGATTTGTAGGAAGGTGTCCCCTTCATTTATGGGCCCTTACCTCGAATTCTCCACCATCAGCTCGGAGTTCAAGGGCCACCAAATCAATTAGCACAAGGGCAGCCAAGCAAGTCAAGTAGGACTGCTGTTAACTACAAGTTTTGGGCAGCCGAGTCCCTAAAGTTTAGGAGGACTGTTGCGGTCCTCAATTTGTATAAATAAGAAGGCTTAGGGCCTCATTTTGGTTAGCTAGTGGTTAGTCATTTTGTAGCCAGCAGTTAGTCATTTTGTATTCATTTTTTAGTCATTTTGTAGTTCGATTTTTAGGCAGCATATTAGCTTTGCTCTCAGCACATTTTCAAGTTTCCCTTGTGGACAGTATTGATGTAACTCTTCTTTTCTTGCTCAATAAAGATGAATCCAGCTTTGCACCAGCTCTAAATCTCTCTTAGGAGGCTGTAGCTCTTGGGGTTGGGCCCATCTCAATTGCCCAGTACCTCCTTCGTTTATATTTATGTGTTTTTGCTACGTTCTTAGAATAAAATCTGCTATTTAGATCTAAATCTTGTTTTGTTATTTAGTTTGTTTTTTGATGAGTAAAATATCTTTTCATGATCAGATTTAGTTGATAGGTTGTTAATAGAAAAAGCTTCAAGAAAAGGGCCAACAAACATCTGTGGTTTCACCTCTCCCTCAGTGGGATCAGGAGCTGTGACTAGGATGACTTTGCTTCCCACAAAAACATTGACTTTGCTTTGCCATGCAATCATTAGTGTTTGGTTTTCATTTGCAGAAGTTGGTTACATGTTCAAATCTTTGAATGCTTCATTACATAGTTAATATACATGGTTTCCTTGAAAATAAAGCTGTTGTCCATTCTTTTTATTGTTAGCTAGATCATATTAGGGTAGCATAACTAGATCTTTGTTTTCTTGCTTGTCTTTGTTGGTTCAGTTGGAAACACAAATTGCAGAGCACCTGTACCACTTCTCCATCTACCCAGACTCCCTCAAACCCATCTTCTCCATCTCCTAACTTGGTTTCTTGCCTCATGTTGCCATACTGCCCTCATAACCCTACCTTTTGTGCAGCATTACTTCAGTCTTCTTGGAACAAGTCCAACCATCTACACCTTCTCCTCAACTCTATCCATCAATCCTTGGGTCATTTCAAGCCCCTACCCTACGTCCCTATCCATTCATGCACCTTACCTCACTCACCCATCCTCCAAAATCCAATTTTTGAACATCCTGTAGAAAAATTACAGAACATCCTGTAGAAATCCTAAACATCCTGTAGAACCCCTACAGACTTCGTGTAGAAGCTCACGAATGAGGTTTCTTGATAGCCAAACTCTGTGAAACTCTCTGGAAGGGTGTTAGGGACCCCTTAGGCCCACTCTGTACCATCCCAACCTTTTCCAAGAATTTATCCTCCTTGATCCACCCCTGCACAGTGAAAATCCAGTTAAAAGCACATGCATGATAATTCTAATAACTTATTCAAAAATACAAAAAGATGTTTTCTTCAGGTAGAGGTAGTCTAGAAACATGTATCTTACCTTCATAGAAGTAATGGCATCTCTTTCAGTAGTTTTCATTCTCATCTTTGCATCAGTAGGACTAGCTAGTAGAATTAGGGTTTGCTAGGGTTTGCGTTTCTTTTTGGCTTTTAGTTTCTTTCCGCAAGTAGATTAGCTTCCTTTGAGTTAGCTTTCATCCATAAGTTAAAAAGCTTCTTCTAAGAGCTCATAGAAGTTGGCTTAAGCCCCTAGCAGACTTGTGCCAGCTGACCAAGTGACAGCTGCGGCAAGAGCTAGTACTTGTGCATACAGCTCCGTCGCTTCCAAGTTTGTTACGAACTACCGAGTTGATAAAATTAAAGAAGGGAGTTCCAGGAGTTGTACCATTATTGCTACAATACTGGAGCCCACCATCTTTTCGGCACTTTTGCAGGGGAAGCATCAGAGTATTGGTGATTGCTGCTATTCTTCTATTTTCTACTACAACCTTCTGCTAAGTAGTTTATTTCATTTCCATTATGCAATTTCGTTTATGCAAAAGTAGATTAGCATTTCCCGCTTTCATAGATTAGCATTTCAATTCTGCAATTTCATTTTTGCAAGCGTAGATTAGCATTTCAATTCCGCAAGCGTAGACTAGCATTTCATTCCTGCAATTTCATTTGAGCAAAATAGATTAGTCCTTTCATGCTTTCATTTCAATTCCGGATTTTCATTTTAGCAATATAGTTAGTTGCAGTTCAATCTATTTCAGTTTTGCAGGTAGAAGTAGAAAAAAGCAAAAATCAACCAAAAAGATTTCATTTCTTGCCTTGTAGGAGTAGAGATAAGTTAGAAAAATGATTGCACAACACCCCCACTGCTTCACACAACCAACATTCTCTCTTCTTCGATGGTTGTGGTTAAAGAACCCTTAGGTGGACAACAAGACATATTTGAAGAACCTCAAGGGAAGAAGAAGAAGAAACCATTCCTCTAGAGCAAATGGCTACAAGCAGAAATGTTGGGAGTAGTCCCTTGTCCAAAGACAAATTTGAAGATCAGGTTGAAGATTTCAAGAGTGATATGAGGCAGTTTCTTGCCATGCAACTGGATACCTTGCGGATCCAAAAGAAGCAAGAGGAAGCCAAGAGGGCTTTGGTCATCTTTTGTCCCAGGTGCACTAGAAAGCATCCTAGGAATGAATGTCCATTGCACTCCATAGAAGTGTGTTTTGTCTGTGAAAGAGACCATCCTACGAATCAGTGCCCTTCCTTGCCCAGAATCAAAGCTGCATATCAAAGAGCCAAGGGAGCCACTGAATCACTCTATTATATGAACCAAAGGAGGCCACATGGACCTAGATCTTATTAGTAGGAACTGCAAGGGACATCCGAGACGTATTATGACCCCTATCAAGCCACTTTCATGCCTTCTTGGGGTCCCCCTACTCATCCTTCCTGGTTCACACCTCCTCCTTGTTCCTTCATAGATCCATATTATGCCCAACCAGCTGCTCATTCGTTTCACTCTTATGCTCAGCCACAGCCTCAGTGGAATGCACCTCATCAGGGGTGGAGGCCCCAATACAACACTCCTCCCACTTATTTTCCTCCACCACCTGCTTGTCCACAACCATCACCTCTTGCTCCACCAAGGCAACCCCAAATTCCTACCCAACCACAACCCCATCCATATCCATCTCAAATATACGCCTCCACTCAACTACCCGTACCACCATTTCCAAAACCATACAATGGAGCAGCTCAACCCAATTGTGAAGCTGAGGCACAACATGCCCGAACAACTCCTCTTGAGCTCAATGATCATCACCATAGCTCAGGAAGAGTATTGCAAAAAAGAGACTATATTGAAATCATTGAAGGACCACATCAGGCAAAATAAGATTCAGAAGAGGAAATCAAAGAACCATGGGATTTACTTGATGAAGAGAAGAAATCAGAATTAGAGATCGAGAGAGTTCCCTCATGGTTACCATCAAATCCTCCATGTACTCAAGAGAAAGATCAGCAAAAAGAGGAAGATGAGAAGGTCATGATAGAAGGTGACATGAAGAATGATCCAGATCAGCAAAAGGACCAAGGAAATCAGAGTTATATTGAGATATGGTTTCAGACGGTCACTAAGTTGCAGTGATACTATCTTCTTCAGCTATGTTTGATCCCTTCAAAGTCAGACCATTTGGTCTCTGAAATCCGGATACCTGTCAAAGCATGCATCTCAAGCCGCCACATCATTTTGTCTCTAATCTCGATGTGCACATGGCTCCATTGGAAGTATTCTTATACTTGAAAATGATTTTGTTTTTCAAGTAGGGTAGGGTAGAAAAAAAAAAAAAAAAGGAAAAAGAAAAAATGAAAATAAGATGAAAATAAAAATCTAAGGTGAAAACCTCCTCGGAGGCACCTTAGATTGGCTCATTGATTGAAAACTTCCATGAGGCGGTCAATGGTTTGGGAAAAAAAAGAGAAAAGAGAATAATATCTCTGGGTGAAAACCTCCCTTGGAGGCACCCAGGGCAGGCAATTAAGGTGAAAACCTCCATGAGGCGCCCTAGTTGTTTTTCAAAAAAAGAGAGAGAAAAAGAAGAAGAAAAATAAATCTAATTTCCGTTGAATAATTTCAAGTTATAGCAATGACATTGCAGGTTAGGAGGATCACTCAAAACAAAGACAAAGGAGTTTTTGTGCCTTCTAGAGGAAGTTCTATATTTGTACAGGAAACATCCTGTAGAACCTTCAAGCAAGCCAGATTCGATTTTGGAAGGGGATCTAAAGCTTGGAATCCATTGGTTATGCCTGCAAGCATCCATGTTCCCATTCCTCACCCTTTTCCATCATCTTTTCCACCTCATTGTCCTTCTTCATTGTGCTTCTACAGGAAGTTCCTGTAGAAATTGTAGGAAGCTAGAAATGGATTTCAAAAAGGTGGTTTGGCGAAAATGGTAGCTTCCTCAAGGGTTCATAAGTCCTCCTGCACTTTTCAAACTCCTCCTCCATCATCTCCATGCCTGCATCACAACCCAAGCTCAGTTTTTCATACCATGCAACAAAACTGCAAAATGCCTTGAAGCAAAAATACCTACAACAGAATTTGTTTCTTCCATAACTTGAAAACCATGCATCCATTTGAAAAACCATTTTACGGGGAATTGTACAGGGGCGATACCAGCATTCTTGAGCAATTTCATCCAATTCTGGTGCACGGTTTCCAAGAAATTAGCCTCCATCACCATCAGCCATTTTTGCATTTTCTCCATATCCATGCATCCGTTTCAAAACTTGTTTCATGGGGAGATGCACATGGGTGATAGTAGCCTACCCAAGCAGTTTCAGCCAATTCCGAAGCACGGTTTCCGAGAAATTGATCTCTGAAATCTTCAGCCATTTTCCATTTTTCTCGAAATTTGTGCATCCATTGATCGCAATTTTGCTATGGGAGATGCATCATGATGATAGGAACATTCTCAGCAATTTTTAGATCGATCCAATCTATCGTTTGGGAGCAATGGCAAAAACAAGTTCTGGTCCAGTGAAAATTTAGCAGCAGTAGCTTGAAGGTGCAGATTTGAAAGTGGAAAAAAATGCCTGCAGCTTAGATCTGGCCAGAGGACACCTACACAAGGTAAAACAACCAAAAATCATCAGCCAAGCCCTCATGCAACCAAAGGATCCAGGCATGTAGCAGCAAAATATGAGCATGCAGCAGCAAAAAGCACTTCACAGCAGCCATTTGACTTCAGGTACGTGACTAAAACTTGTTCCTCTATTTCATGAATCTAATTGAAGAAATGCATGAATGAATGGAAGGGTGGGATTAAGCCACCAATATAGCAAGGTTAACTTGACATCCAGTTCTCTAGCGCTCAAGGAAAAATCACGCAGCATACGTGTATGGTCATTCATGAGAAATTTGAAAAACACAGTTAGTGGTAGATCTGTTGAACTCCAGTGCACAGGATGTCAAATAATTAACAGATAGAGGAGAACATACAGTTTATAACATCACTGTAGTTCAAATGAAGACAACACACGTTTTTGCCACCTCACCACAAATCACACAGTAATTAAAGGAATGCTCGGCTGAAGACTCACGTTAACTGTTGTTCATTTACACTTGCAAACCTCTTTGGCTAAATCCTCTGCCTCTAAATTCTGTTAAACTGATGTCCTTCGCCAAGTTTTTCAGCTTGTTAAAAATTCTCCCGCATACCAAGATCATTCAAAGGCGCAGAGACATCCTACAGGCATTTCTACAGGAAGTCTTCTACAGGAAACGCAGAAAACAACCATGCAAAAATAAAACCTGGGATTTTCGGCGAATTTCAAGCTCCAAACAAGGTAGGAGTGGGGAAGCTTCGTTGTGCATGATTTGTTGGTGCAAAATGGTGAATTGAACATGGAATTAAATTTTAAAAATGAGAGGAAAAGTCTACCCGCACATTGAAAAAATGTGAAAAGTCTGCTTGCATATTTTCTGAGTTCTACACAGTACTTTTTTCCTTTGCATTCAAAGCCTGGCTTCTTCCTTCTCACCTTCTTCTGACAAGAGAGATGCAACCATAGGAACTAGGCTTGTGTGAAAGAATGAATTTGCAAGACTGACCACTTTCTAGAAGGAAAAAACTATGTTATTTGGTCTTTGTTTTGTCAAAAAAAAAATTGATTCCTTTTCAAAAACTAAGGAGCAAATTCAGGTTGGAAAAGTTTGAAGAGAGAAAAAATTGGAAGTTGTTGTTTTGAAAAACACAAAAATTCCAGGAGCAATAACAAGTTTACAAGAGGGGCAATGAGCTACCTTTTTAGAAGAAAACACAGGTTTTTGCAAAATTCTTGGCTTCAAGAGAAGAAGAAACAAATAGTTTTATTTGTTGCATGTTTATGCAAAAGTAGCGATGCAATTCTAGGGAAGAATCAGGCCTGGAGAATGTGAAAAAAACCAATGATGAGGGAGCACAAGTTATTCAAGCAGAGGGAAAAACAAAGGCAGAACAGAGAAAAAGGCTACAGTAGAGAAGGCAGAAGCTAAACAAGATGAGAAGAAAGCCAAAACAGAGCATGAGGAAGCAAGCTAACAGAGGCAGAAAAGACCAAAGAAGAGGAAAAAAGGAGGAAGAGACACACCATGAGATATCAGTGATAGTAGACCGAAACAGTTTCTACAGGAAGCTAGAAAACGGCCACTATAGGACTTTCTACAGGAAGTTTGGGGAAAGGGCAGCAGAAGGAGAAATTGGCCGAGATTTTAGCTAGGGAGGCAGCACTTGTGCTGGCCACCCTAAGCACATCCATCCCCTCCATGAACACTCATTTTTTTTTAGGGTTTGGACACAATTTAGTCATGGTTCAACCTTCTACAGGAAGCTACAGGACTTTCTACAGGAAGTTCTATATTTTTACCAGACACATCCTGTAGAAGCCTTTGGGCAGGCCAGAATCAATTATGGAGAGGGATTTGAAGCTTGAAGTTTGTTGAGGAGGCATGCAACCATCCTCCACTGGTTTCATCTCCTTTCACCACCATTGCCACCATCAGATTGAATATACTTGCACAATCATACCAAAGCTGAAACTTCTCTAGGAAAAGGAGCACAGGCAGTGGGAAGAAGCAAAGAAGCATGGTTTCATGACAGAGAAGAGGACATCACTTCAGAAGCTTGGCATGACAGGGAGGCCACCAAGGCCATCAAAGATGAGGAGATAAATTGGTTGCTCAGAGGATGAGCAACACTTTCAGTAGGGGGGTGATGATGAGCCCCAAAAATGGATAATTATTTGGGCTCATTCAACCTCCTAATTCGACTTAATCCACCATTCTCATTAGTTTATCGCATGTTTTTGATTATATTTATGCTAATAGAGTGAATTGGGTTAGTCATTATGCCAACAAGTCTAATGGGTGCTTTGTGTAGCCTCTTTGGTCAACTTGGAGACAAAATTGATGGTTTTAATGAGCACTTGGTAGCCAAATTCGTGGGAGAACAAGGGAGAGGATTTGTAGGAAGGTGTCCCCTTCATTTATGGGCCCTTACCTCGAATTCTCCACCATCAGCTCGGAGTTCAAGGGCCACCAAATCAATTAGCACAAGGGCAGCCAAGCAAGTCAAGTAGGACTGTTGTTAACTACAAGTTTTGGGTAGCCGAGTCCCTAAAGTTTAGGAGGACCGTTGGGGTCCTCAATTTGTATAAATAAGAAGGCTTAGGGCCTCATTTTGGTTAGCTAGTGGTTAGTCATTTTGTAGCCAGCAGTTAGTCATTTTGTATTCATTTTGTAGTCATTTTGTAGTTCGATTTTTAGGCAGTAGATTAGCTTTGCTCTCAGCACATTTTCAAGTTTCCCTTGTGGACAGTATTGATGTAACTCTTCTTTTCTTGCTCAATAAAGATGAATCCAGCTTTGCACCAGCTCTAAATCTCTCTTAGGAAGCTGTAGCTCTTGGGGTTGGGCCCATCTCAAGTGCCCAGTACCTCCTTCGTTTATATTTATGTGTTTTTGTTGCGTTCCTAGAATAAAATCTGCTATTTAGATCTAAATCTTGTTTTGTTATTTAGTTTGTTTTTTGATGAGTAAAATATTTTTTCATGCTCAAATTTAGTTGATAGTTTGTTAACAGAAAAAGATTCAAGAAAAAGGCCAACAAACATCTGTGGTTTCACCTCTCCCTCAGTGGGATCAGGAGTTGTGACTAGGATGACTTTGCTGCCCACAAAAACACTGACTTTGCTTTGACATGCAATCATTAGTGTTTGGTTTTCATTTGCAGAAGTTGGTTACATGTTCAGATCTTTGAATGCTTCATTGCATAGTTAATATACATGGTTTCCTTGCAAATAAAGCTGCTATCCATTCTTGTTACTGTTAGCTAGATCATATTAGGGTAGCATAACTAGATCTTTGTTTTCTTGCTTGTCTTTGTTGGTTCAGTTGGAAACACAAATTGCAAATCACCTGTACCACTTCTCTGTCTACTCAGACTCCCTCAAACCCATCTTCTCCATCTCCTAACTTGGTTTCTTACCTCACATTGCCATATTGCCCTCATAACCCTACCTTTTGTGCAGCATTACTTCAGTCTTCTTGGAACAAGTCCAACCATCTACACCTTCTCCTCAACTCTATCCATCAGTCCTTGGGTCATTTCAGGCACCTACCCTACCTACCTATCCATTCATGCACCTTACCTCACTCACCCATCCTCCAAAATCCAATTTTTGAACATCCTATAGAAAAATTACAGAACATCCTGTAGAAATCCTAAACATCCTGTAGAACCCCTGCAGACTTCGTGTAGAAGCTCACGAATGAGGTTTCTTGATAGCCAAACACTGTGAAACTCTCTGGAAGGGTGTTAGGGACCCCTTAGGCCCACTCTATACCATCCCAACCTTTTCCAAGCATTTCTCCTCCTTGATCCACCCCTGCACAGTGAAAAGCCAGTTAAAAGCACATGCATGATAATTGTAATAACTTATTCAAAAATACAAAAAGATGTTTTCTTCAGATAGAGGTAGTCTAGACACATGTATCTTACCTTCATAGAAGTAATGGCATCTCTTTCAGTAGTTTGCATTCTCATCTTTGCATCAGTAGGACTAGCTGGTAGAATTAGGGTTTGTTAGGGTTTGCGTTTCTTTTTGGCTTTCAGTTTCTTTCCGCAAGTAGATTAGCTTCCTTTCAGTTAGCTTTCATCCATCAGTTAAAAAGCTTCTTCTAAGAGCTCATAGAAGTTGGCTTAAGCCCCTAGCGGACTTGTGCCAGCTGACCAAGTGACAACTGCGGCAAGAGCTAGTACTTGTGCATATAGCACCGTCGCTTCCAAGTTTGTTACGAACTACCGGGTTGATAAAATTAAAGAAGGGAGTTCCAGGAGTTGTAGCATTATTGCTACATTACTGGACCCCACCAGTTAAGTATGACATGGAAAAGAACATTTTGTGGATCATTGCTTATTTTTTTTCTTGACCGAGACATAATAAAAGGATTAAAAAAAATCATTTAATTGGCCATAAGTGAGTGAGAGTAAGTTGGCTCGAAATATGCATGAGTAGTAAAAGCTTAGGTCCTCATAATGAAAAAGGAAACATTCATTTACATGGTGAACTCAATGTTGATACAATGTCTATTGAAATCATGAGTGCGTATGAGTGGGTGTTGACTTGAGATTTATGATTTGAGATTTTGGATGGGAAGCAGGGTGTAGGGTAAAACTATGTGATGTTACCATAATAACCATTCAATCCTTCATGATGTGTCTTTATAAAAGAATAAAGAATATAGATATTGCATACATAGCATAAAATGAAACTATTTTTATTCATGTCACAAAGTTTACATATATAGGAATATAAATCACTGACTTCCATGAATCTAGATTCTAAGAAAGCAGATCTATGATCGAAAAATGACACAACTACAACTCTTACACATAGGAATCAACAACTTCTAGAATAACACATTGAAACTCTCAACGACAACTTGTAATATACATAACACACATGGAAGCATTACTTCCAGCACCCTCCTTTAATGCTTACATGTAACAAATATAGAAAACTCACATTATAATAATCAATAAATCTTTGTCACATTTGTGTGCTATGGTCATTACTAGTACTCACATCCACTCTAAAATCTCACAGCTTCTACTCTTTTCCTCACCACAGTTTTGAGTTTCCCACTTGATCTATTTAAGACATAACCGCTTTAGAACATTGTTGATGTACTTTGCAGAATTGGCACTTCTCAACCTCTCAGAGCATGATTGGTTAGTATTTATACTAAATCATCCTATGGAACTGTCAACATTTGTTATATCTATGACCCTTCACAACCTTCATCAGTTATCTAGGATAGCATTCTAGGTAGAGAATGTCTTCAACATACAATTCTCCAACTTGACCTCGTATAAAATAACCTGTACTGATTGTTTTGAAGCACAACGGGTCACACCATCTTGACCTTATTAAGAACTACCTGTAATAATGGAACACGACGATTCACATTAGCCTATTCAATAGTTGGCCTATTCTTTGTGGTTCCACATCATTTGATTTTTGCAAAATCATACCATCTATAACCAGTTTGAATCTTCCAAGAAAAACCACTAATTCAATTTACCACTTTTTTACTCCTTATATATCCTCAAGTCATAAAATATTCAAGACTCTACTTAAACAAATAAGGTAGTAAATAATATATAACATGCCAAAAGAATGTTTAACACAAAATAACTCTTTTATGTTTCATGATTTTTATTTTTATTTTTTTAATATTTAAATAATATAACCATGCCACTTCAAATCATATGTTGGACCAATGAAGTTTTAGATGGCATTCATTCCTAGTTTGTCTTGCCTCCATCCCCTGTCTCGACAACCTCAATGAAAAGTATATGTAATTGTGGAATGCATATAAGGTGAATTCCCTCATGGAGAATGACTCCATCCACAAATCGTGTAGTGATAATTTTATGTAAATTAATATTTTCCTTGAAGGAAACAACTGAGCCAAGCTAGATCGAACGAATCCATTGTTGCATACCTTGTCAAGCTCATGAATCCAACCAACAATGACTTACTTATCCTCGATTTCTATGTTGGTTATTATCTTCCATCACCCAATCTGCCAATATTCCAATGAGACAACACTGAAATGCATCCAATCAGAAACCTTGATCTGCAATCTTGATATGAGGGCACATGATCCATGGAAACCATTGAATTTGAACAAAATTTTGCCTAGTCTCAAACCCTTAACCTATTTCAAGAGCACCAACATTATGAAATTTTCAGAAGCTTCAATGGATCACAATGGCTTCAATCTGCACTACTTTCTCTATTAGTCAACAATCAATATTTCATGCAGGAAAATATATATTCTCAGAAGCTTTGAGCTAACCTATGTACAAAGATTTAATCATGCAAAATTGCCATGATTACAACCCCTTTCTCAAGAGAGGGAGGGTTGAACTTGCTATGATACCATGTTAGAAAAAAAGAGAGAGTAGAGATATTGTAGAAAAAACACAAAACCACACTATTTTTATTTATCTCACAAAGTTTACATATATAGAAATATCAAGCACTGACTTCCACAAATCTAGATTCTAAGAAAGTGGGTCTATGACTGGGACATGACACAACTACAACTCTTACACATAGGAATCAACAACTTTTATAATAGCACATCGGAACTCTCAATGACCACTTGTAATACACATAAAACATATGGAAGTACTACTTCCAACAATGTCTTAGCTGGAGTGACCTTTCCACATAAGGGAAATGGCTTTGTTGTTTTGACTGGCCACATTGTGGGTTAGACCACCATGCTAAAATGAAGTTAAGAGGTCTTGGATACTTATGGTTGCAAAAACTAAATTATGAAAGAATTTCCATTCATTGTAGAGTTTGTTATGAGAGTGAGCATTCCCTCAAATCCTATACCAAAGATGGGAGGAACAAAGCAAAGAAATCTAGCAAAATCCCTATTCGTGAGATGACGCCTCCTGTGATCATTACATAATCTCCAAAGACGTTCACCCTCTAGTTCCACAGAAAGTGGAACATTCACAATAAACTACAATTTAACAAAAGCAAATTAGTAATGTGGAGGTTTCGAATATCACAACTAAAGACAATAAACAAATCACTGTACCAAGCATCTGGAAAATACTCAAGAGAAAAATGCTCCTGATGTGGAGTACCAAAAGATTGATAAAAGAAAAAAGCATATCTATGCTCTCTTCTTATGAGGATGTTCCTCCAAGAAACAATTTCAAAAAAGCCCCTCCTTGGGTAGACCACATGGACGTGAAATAGATTTCAGTGGTTTCCTAGAATGAAAATGATTGCACAAATCAGATAGTGAAAGAGATTCCATTGGTTTCCTAGAATGAAAATGATTGCAGAAATGAGATATTGAACGATGACAAGAAATACTTAATAGGAAACTTTGGTTGGACCCAAGTTGGAAAAAAGAAAAGAAACTATCCAAGAACAAGTGAATCTAAACTAAAAGGAGACTAATTTGAGAATAAGTTGCTACTACTTTTGGATTTTATATATTTTTGATAAAGTTTTTCGTTAGAATAAGATCAAAATTATTATTTTGTGAAGTTCTCAAAGACATATTTTGGAATCTCAAACCTTCAAAAAATTATAGCAACATATTATAAAAAAAATGTAACACTTTCATCCTAATACCAATTTTATTAATATAAATTATATATATATATACACGATAAAATTATCACCTAAAATTTTTAAAATTCATATATAATTTAAAAATTATAATATTTAATTGTAAATTTAAAATTTATAATAAAATACATTTATAATTTAATAAGATTCATAAAAAAAAATATTCACACAATTGTATTATCAAATTTCAATAAAAATTTGAACAACATTATAAATTTATATTAACAAAGAAGCATTAACTTTATTTCAAGTTCTTTCTATTCTAAAGCATGGATAGGTCTATAATACTTATGTTATGGGATTCGTGTGTTGATACAATTCCCAATAGCCGGAGATATATAATACTTATGTTATGGTATTTGTGCGGTGATACAATTCCCAATAGCCGGAGATATTTAGCTGATGAACATCTCTAAATCGAGCCCCTGATAGTGTTTCGTACTTGGCCAGTAATTTAAAATGATATTTTTAAGACATATTTTAATAATTATTATTTTTAAGATTATATTTCATATAACTAATATTTCACGGAATGACCTAGTTGTACACTTTAACAGTCTTTTTGAGAATTGCACATCGCACATTCCATCTCCAGAAATACGTAGTCATCTCGCAGTTCCCAACACTTTGGGATTTTGAGCCAATGGGTATCTCTAAATCAATCAATAACCCCACAAGGGCGTGTTTTGTACCACATGGATGATTGCCCAAACCTTATTTCTCATCAAACCCATCCATTACCAGAGTACAACGAAGATGGTAGAAAGGTGCATTTTAATTCTCGAGGTCACGTTCATACTTCTGACTGAAAAATTGTCACAATTGAATTACGCGTTAACCCATGTGCCAATACGTTAGAACGCATGTGACTATGCAGGGGATGGGAGTATTGCACGATATATATATACGCATTTAGCTACGAGAAGGAGAAGAACACACCGAAACCTGAAGGCCTCTCTGGTTGCTGGCCCTCTCTACATTGAGTTACAGAAAATCTGTGACTCGCAACTAATTTTGCTACAAATGGCGAGGAACAATATCAATTTGATCGTACGGATTGTCAGGATCAGTTGGTATTGTCGGGAATGTATTGGATTCGCAAATGAAGGTCAGAAAGCGTGGAAGCGAGCTCATGCAACATGTTATGGAGACACTAATGGAATATCAACAATGGGTAAGCTGCTTCACGTCAACATCATCTGATTAAGACTGAATCTCCTCTATTATTTTCTTGAATTGTGTTGATAGAGACAAGCTGGTGCATCCATGCACCATCCTTCTAATTTTAATAATTTGGTTCATGTTGGGAGACATTGCAGGAGGAGCGTGTGGATACGATGATATGTACGCAGGTGGGTATGGGGCAAGCAACACAGCAGTGAGCAGCATAATGTTCAAGGAAGGGGCGGCGTGTGGGGCGTGCTATGAATTGTTGTGTGACGCAAAATCCGATCCAGCATGGTGCATCGACGGTGGGAGGACGGTTACAGTGACTGCTACCAACTTATGTCCTCGATCTGGATGGTGCGATGCTTCTCGCCATCATTTCGACTTGTCACAGCCTGCATTCACCTCGATTGCAGGCTACAAAGCGGGAATTGTGCCCGTTCTTTACAGAAAGGTGCCTTGCGTGAGAAATGGGGGAGTGAGGTTTAGTATGATGGGCCACGCCTACTACAATACCGTGGTCTTATCGAACGTGGGCGGGAGTGGGCAGGTGAGCGGCGTGTGGATGAAGGCCGATGGAATGGATGGTTGGCAACCGTTACAAAGAGGGTGGGGCGCCGTTTGGGGAAACAGTACTCCCAATCTGGAGGGACGAACTCTCTCCTTTATCGTAACGCTGCGCAACGGGAAGACGCGCACTTTCAACAACGTAATCCCTCCCAACTGGCATTTCGGGCAGTCCTTCGTGAGTGCTATTCAGTTCTAATAATTATATGTCCACTATAAAAAAAAAAAAAAATTATATGGCTTCTCCTGCTTTTTATGTGTGAGAATAACATGGTCGTCTATTTCTCTGTGGCGTCTTAGATCGGCGGCTGAGACTCTAAATTCTCTCAGGAAGATCTTGCCTGTGTAGTAGTTCCGTAATTGTGTTTTGCAAAATTTTCTGCTGAGGCACGAGAATAACATGCGGATTGCTTTTGTGCCGACCCTTTGTTTATTCAAATTGAGGCAAAGTTGTGTTCGTAAACTCACTGTTTTTAAAGTATGATTATGAAATGTCCAAGTAGAATATAATCTTTTAGCCAATGTGAGGCATTCTGACTGGCCATGGCCGTGTGAATGAGGAGATTGTCCATATAGAATATAGCTTTTTGGAAATAATATTTTTATCAATGAAGAATTATAAATATTTAATATTTATTTTCTTAAATTTTGTTGTGTATGGGTTAAAAAAATAGAACAATATTTTTATGAATGAAGAATTTTAAATTTTTAATATTTTTTTATTAAATTTGTTTTCTATATGTAGAGATGTTGTAATGTAATGTATGTCTGGTATGGTAGAGATGTGATGTAATGTACTCGCTAATATTTTAATTAGGTAAAAATAAAATAAAATAAAAGACATAACATTAATTATAATTAGAGGTAGGTTCATTTTACAACTCAGTATGAGGGATGTCATCCGTGCTCAATATGGAGTTGAACATGTTCCTATTAAAATAAAAATATAATCTCTAAATATTATGGAGTTGAGCTTCTAATTACTATGTAAGGTCAGGGAAATTTCTTGTCTTCTTTTTTTATTAACTAATCCTTTTACAAGAAAGATATTTAAATAAAGCATATAAGCTAGATGGTCCCAATTATGTAAATTGGACGTTTAAATGATAAACATTAATGGAACGGTTTTACATGTGGTCCATAGTAAGTGGAGATGGAGGAAAGCTAGATGTCATTGTATGTCCAATAGCCACATCAATTCAAGAATTAGAGAAGTGGGAGAATAACGTGAAAGTGTTGTTAAGGATGTTCATAAATGACATTATCATTTCCAGTATTCATGATTGCAAGACCTCTAATGAGACATGGACTACAATTAAAGACTAGTATGAATTTAAAAATAAAAATTGAATCCTTTCTCTAGAAAGTAATCTCCTCTCCATTAATATAGAATAAAATGAAACCATTAGTAACTTTGTTTAAAAAGTTAAAGATTTAAAAGATAATATGGATGACATAGAAGAATTAGTATCTAGCACTAATTTTGTAACCATAACATTAAATGGAATGTTAGATGAATACCAAACAGGCATTATAGGTCTTCAAGCAAGGGGGAAAGCTCATACTTTTGATGAGTGGGAAGGTATGTTAATGCAGGAAGAACAAAGATGAAAAAATCTAAGGCCTCAGAATTTAGATGGGGCATTAATGGTGAAAGGGAACAACCTTCCAAGGGAAAGCCATGGGAAGGAAGCAAAGGAAGAAAGCCACCAAATGGAATGCCATTATTTGGAAATCCATCATACATAAAGTCTCAACAAGGTATGGCACCTCCACAGGTTGATGTTGGGATGAAATGTTATTATTGTGGCAAGCTTGGGAATAATTCTAGAGATTTCTTTAAAAGAAAGTATGATGAATATAAACATAGAAATAGAAGGAACATGGGTCATTTTTCTAATGGAGGAGAAGTACTGAATGATTTTATGAATATAAGATTATTTTTTTCAAATGCTACATTATCTATTGAAATCAATGATTAAGATGCATGATTTGTTGACTCTGGAGCCTCTATTGAAATATATTGTAATAAGCATTGGTTTGGAAATTTCCATGAAACCAACAATGGTGCACATATATATCTTGGGGATGATTGCTCACACAAGATTAAAGGGTAAGATTATTTTCCTATAAAATTACCAAATTGTTTCATTAAATAGATTCATATTGTTATGTATGTACCTAGAATTAATAATGATCTAATCTTTGTTTCTACCCTAACAAACCAAGAGTGAACGAATTTAGTGTGATAGAAAACACATTTCTCCATTAATGGGGAGAATTATAATAATGGAGAATAGTGGAGAAATGTCTAGATTATTTCATTATTAGTCTCTTGTTGTGTTTTATTGATATTATGTAATTTATTTAGGTTCTAGATCCTATTTATCAAGAGGTTTTTCAAATTCCTCAAGTAATTTGTAATCCTATATATATATATATATATATATATATATATATATGAATGAAGTGTTAAGAAATCTAGGGGCAACAATTATAGGTGATTTCTCTTCTTTTGGTAACTGATTATGATGTATTTTTACTTTATTTAATTAACTTCTTCTTTCCTTTATCATTATTAATGTTCTATATCATAAAAAAACTACTTAATTATAAAGAACAATGAAGGAACATGACACAATATGTAGGCGATCAGCCAGGGCCAAAACCTCTCCAATTGAGAGGAAAACCCACTAGAATTCTTCTCTTCTTATATAACTTCAATTGATGAATTCCAAGACCTATGACCTTTGACCAAGACCCTCCAAGACCAAGTTAAATATTTCCTCCTTGATGAGCTATCCTTCTAGCAATTCCTCAGCAACTCCTGCAATTTCAACCTCCAACAAATTCTTCTGCCCAATAGATTCTTCTGCAACTTTGACCCCTCCAATAGATTGTTCTGCAAGTTCAATTCCTTTAGTATATTCTTATGCAACTTCAACCCCTCCAGTAGATTCTTCTACAACTTCATCCTTCAAGTAAATTCTTTTGTAGAAACCCTAGGTGACATGTGTGAGAGAATAATGGAGACCTTGTCCTTATTTTCTTCTTCACTTGAGATGATACCTCCTTCTTATTGACTCAGCTTACAATATATATTCCCTTTGACCCAAAACTCGACCTTCTTGGAGTGACTGCAATTCGGTATCAGCTGCTGCAAGGTGATGCCCTAACCTTCACCCGTGTGGAGGAATATAGCCCAAAAAAATAAATAAGAAAAATAACTTTTCTTTTCTTCTTTTAGTCTTTCATTTCCCCTTACTTATTCCTCTTCCTTGTATGAGTTGGTGAGTGAATATGTCTCCATCAAGTGAGGTTGAAGTCTCCTTTATATATGTTTTCCACTAGGTCAAATTGCAACTTTTAGGTTGACTTATCTATTTGAGTAGGCTGACTTGAACTTTGCATCATGATGAAGTCTTGGAGGGTCTTTTGACTCAAATAAATTTTCTTTACAATATGTAACATTACCAAATGGGTCTTTAATACATAACAATGATTCAATTGAATTTATCGCAAACCTAAAATCACTCAATGGGTGCTTGACCTAAAAATAAATTTCCTTGAGCATGAAACCCATGTCTCAAGAATATTAATAAAATTATTTTTCTCATTACATAAAATATATAAAATCATGATTACATATGTCATTATGATGACTAAACCCAGTTACATATTTCGACACTCCCACTTAAATAGGGAGGTATTCATAATCCATACAAGGTACTCAGACATTCTCAATCTGAAGAAATCTCATAAGAAGAGTTGGATTTGTAAGCCATCTCTTTGCATCATACCAACCAACATTTTCACATAGAAAGGCCTTGACTAATATCTCTATTTGTCCACAAGATTAGATCACAATGTTGGTGAGACCAATGACTGACAAACACCATCATGATTGTCTCTCAAGACACATACCCTAGTCGAGTGTCCATAGGGAATGTCCTTCTAGGACTATGCTTATGTTGGATTGCTAGTCCTAAAATAATATTGGTTCTCTTCGACTACCCTTATCATGGATTCCCTAACTCATCCTCAAAGAGTATCAGATGCTAGATGCTTACCTAATCCTCCATGATTTCTTCACAATCTAAAGGCAAGAATGATATGTCTATCTCTCCCTCCTAACTAGGGAATATATACCCATTCCTATGAAAGGAATTTACTCAAGCTCCCTCTTATCCAAGAACTTATCCAAGCTCCCCCTTAACTAGGGACTTGTTTCCAACAAATTTATGCTCTTTGGTGGGGATCATGGTACCTTTAGTCGCTTGTTAGGCCATAAGGCATTTCCCTATGAAAAGAATTCTTCTCTCATATTACGTGTGCATTTGTGTACCTTTGATTTAGGTGTTAGACGATTAAAACAATTGGAGCCATTAGATTCATTCAATCGGTATTAAATTACTTACAAATTTAGTTATAACACTCACTAAGAAAACAAGCATCTTCATCCAGCTTCATCTTCATTTTTGATCTCATTGATTTTGGCTTCGCAGTAGCATAAAAGGAGCAATGGAGTCATGACGCTCGATGAGGCAACTACTTGGTATGGAGTCGAGGCATTTTTGTTTCTTCCGGTGAGCCAGGCTCTTGTCCTAGCCTTCACCAGGTGCCCTTGTTGCAGAAGCATTCTAAAACCTGGAGGATCTAGTGCATGGGCGATCATATTATGTTTTATTTGCTGGATAACATTCTTGATTTGCCCAGGCATGCTTCGAGCAGGGGCAACGAGGAATGCCACGGGCTTCGTGTCTTCCTCGATAAAAATGAGATTCGCATGGGAGATACTATCTCAAATGCAATCCACACTGCCATTCAGAGTGCCTATGTTCACATTACCATTTATTCTGAGTGCTATGCTGAATAATGGTGGTGCTCAGAAGAACTGTGTTGGGTTTTAAGATCATATCATAAGCACAAAAAGAAGGTTATTCCGGTGTTCTATAGTGTTCAGCCTGCAGACCTTCGTCACATTGAGAGCAGATGTTATAAAAATGCCTTTGATCAACACCAAAGCAAAGGGAGAGTCTCCATGGAAGAGATCAAAAAATGGAAGAAGACCCTCAGCCAGTCCGTAGATATTTCTAGCATATTGTTTAAACCAAATGAAAGGTGAATACATCCTTTTTTCATTTCTTACATAATCTAACTGATATATATAATTCCTGTTTACTTTTCCCAATTCTAGCCATAATGAGTCAATATATCTATTATGTATGCCCATTTCAGTGACTATGGGGAAGTTGTGGGAAAAGTGTTGAAAGAGGTATTTAAATGGGGATCATTATGTGTCACTAAATACCTAGTTGGCCTCAACCATGTGGCACAGGATCCCCTGATCAATGAAATTCTAAAACAAAGAAATTTCAATGACACGATGATTGTGGGGATTGCGGGAATGAGCGAAATAGGAAAAACAACTCTGGCTAAATACCTATACAAACCAAGACATCTAAGTTTTAATGGAAAGTCATGTTCATGAGGAATTTCAAGAAGATGACAAACCAGTCGTGTGATCCAATGGGCAGTCTAGGGTACGAGAGAACCACCTGTGGCATACTCATCCTCGAATGGCGTAGAAGCACCTATGACTCGGTAGCAGAAAAAAAATAAAAAAAATAAAAAAATGGTGGAACCCTCTCCCTAGGGAAATTTCTTGAGATGATCACAAAAAGAATAAAACACAATTTTAAATTAAAATACTATTATTTATTTTTATATATTAATAAAAATACCTTCTTTATTTTATATATTGTTCCAATGTCTTTCAACATCCATGTATTAAAAAAAATTACAAAATGCGGAAGGAAATTTACAATTTATTTTCTCATTATTATTTTACAAAAATTACAACATTTTTGGATGTCTCAACCCATTTTAACAACATGGACTTGAAACTGAATCAAGTCAATCAAGGGAACATGATGAAGACCAATGAGTTGTAAGTTAAGCATTATTGTGTGGCTAAAAAGAATAATAGCTGCTCATGCTAGCTGCAACATAAGTGCTCAGAAAAGCTTCAATTTGAGATGGCCAGAATTCTACTTTTATTCCTGCTCTTCTCATTGCTTTCAATATGTTATTGGGATGAACACATCCATACACCACCACTTTTCCATAGCTCACATCCACTTCCACCTTTTCAATGCCTGTTTCACATTACACATCATTATTATCATTATGTTTTATGTGTATCTATGATAATGGCAAATTTCATATATCTAATGAACATAGAACAATGTAAAGCTCAATCTATACATAAATTCAGGACTTACAATTAATAAATTTATTTAAACTTAATATCTCTGAACATCATAAACCTGAAATTAATTTTCCTTTAACTAATAGTTTTAGGGCTACAATTAGTATAATTAATATAGTTATTTAAATGAAATTTAAGCCTCAAAATATTTGAGATCTCTATGAAGATGTTGAATTTGAAAACTAGATTCTTTTAAGGTTCTGAGCATCATAAACCTGAAGTTAAATTTCCTTTAACTAATAGTTTTAGGGCTCCAATTAGTATAGTTATTTAAGTGAAATTTAAGCCTCAAAATATTTGATATCTCTCTGAAGATGTTGAATTTGAAAACTAGTTTCTTTTAAACCTTAAAAGATTAGATATCTCTCTAAACATGCACTTTATTGAGGACTATAATATGGAGGTGGTCTGACATCAACTATTCCCCTACAACATTAGGTGTGAATTCCTCATGACATGATGGAGCAAGAAAAGGGAAATAATACTAACAAGTCAAGAACAATTTTACATAGTTGAGATATGGATGGTGTCCACACCTTTTCAGATTAATTTTATATAAAATATTTTGAAAGATTTGTTATATTTTACTATTCCCCTACAATATTAGGTGTGAATTCCTCATGACATGATGGAGCAAGAAAAGGGAAATAATACTAACAAGTCAAGAACAATTTTACATAGTTGAGATATGGATGGTATATGCATGGTGTCCACACCTTTTCAAATTAATTTTATATAAAATATTTTGAAATATTTGTTATATTTTTGTTTAGTTGAGATATGGATGGTATATGGATGGTGTCCACACCTTTTCAAATTAATTTTATATAAAATATTTTGAAATATTTGTTATAGTTCTGTTTAGTTGAGATATGGATGGTATATGGATGGTATATGGATGGTGTCCGCACTTTTTTGATTAATTTTATATAAAATATTTTGAGAGATTTGTTATAGTTATTAATTTTATATAAAATATTTTGAGAGATTTGTTATAGTTTTGCAGATTAATTTTATATAAAATATTTTGAAAGATTTGTTATAGTTTTGTTTAAAGTAGTGATCAACCTTGTAGCTTCACTTGATATGGAGGAAATATTTAAAACATTTTTATTGTTATTTGTAGCTCTGACTATATTATTTTCCATGCTTCCCTCAATTATATGAGGGAGCCTAATGTTAAGGATAACAATAATAGTGAGGTGGGTGATCCATCTCCCCAGACAAGAGTATCAAAAATTAGCCACAACAACAATACATTCTCTCTAGCAAATTTCACAAGTAGCCCTTCAGAAATTAGCCACAACAACAATCCATTCTCTCCGGAAAATTTCACAAGTACCCCTTCGACCATGGGAAGAGTCATTTCAACGCCAGCACGCTTTCCATGATAAGCATCTTTGTTTTGGATAATGAACATGTGGCGGGTGCAGATGAAAATGTACTTGCATGCACTTCACCTGTTTCTACACCTGATCATCTAACAGATGTCAGTCGAGCCGACACCAACGAACGCCGGTCGAACTAACACAATTCAAAGGATTTTGAGGGTACAGATGTGTCACATAGTGTGCTTGGTCATAGGAAATGATTGAATTTCTTGTAAATTAATGGAAAGCGGAAGGAATATATGGTTCTTGTAAATGCATGGAAGGAGAAAGGAGTATATGGATGAATTGAGCTGCTGAAGGAGGAAGGAATATATGGACAATGAAAAGATAAAATAGTAATATGTTATAATAAACAACAATAAAGATAATAGTTATGTTTTTTTTAGGAAGATAATAGTTAGTTGAAGGAATATATGGACAAACTGAGCTTCCCTACATGTGACAAGATAAAATAGTAATCTGTTATAATAAACAATGATAAAGATAATAGTTATGCTTTTGTTGAGGAAGATAATAGTTAGTTATTCCTTACGACATTTCATATGGACAAACTAAGCTGCCCTACATGTGACAAGACAAAATAGTAATATGTTATAATAAACAATGATAAAGATAATAGTTATGTTTTTGTTGAGGATGATAATAGTTAGTTATTCCTTACAATGTTTCCTTTGCAACATCTGGTGCAATTGCTAATATAGCTCCTCTGTTGAATTTCATCTTCATCATGATGGATCTTTCATATTCTACATTTTCCTTTGTAGGGAATCGACCATCCATCACTTTCCTTCACGAGCCATGTCAGTCATGCCATCCTTCTCTTTATCAGAAAGTGATCTTCTAGTCCACATCTAGCTTTTCTTCATACCACTACCATTTTCTAAGTCATGCTATCTATTAGGATATTCCATCTAACCACATGAGTGCTAGTTGTAAGTGACATCTACAAATCTCTTTGGATATCCCTTTACCAAACCATCTAGATGTTTTTTCAAAAATCAAATCAAAGTTACCTTCTGTGATGGCCTTTCATCATGACATTTTATTCTTTTAATATCAACATCTTGCACATACATAAACACATCTCCATGACTTTCAATGTCAATTGTTTCCTTCCTTTATAGACCTTATCGGGGTCTGCATATTTTCTTTATGGAGATGGCATAAGCAATTCTTTGAATGTTGATTTCTTGTGACTATAGTTACATCATTCACGATCTCTTCTTTCTTCCTTCACATAGTTCTTCCCAGAAACATCAATCCATAGTTCGTTCACATTTTTCCTACTTCATATTCCATATGAGGACATATTATGTTGATTTCATCTTGTCAATATGTGAACCATGCCTTTGTTGAGCCCCAAACTTGCATCTTCCCTATACACCTTTCTAACCTTTTTTCCATTTACCAGACCTCCTAAGCTGTCAAATCATTGCATATTAGTTTAAAAAGAGCATATAAAGTGGTTTCCTAACTATGTCTTGTGTCTTCTGTTTGATTTAGATTTTCGCTCAATCAGTTGCAGAATCTTGTCACTTTCCGCAACCAGTTCAACTTTCCGCAGCCTTTTTGTTAAAGTCTATGTTACAGGTGTCTTCAGGCGAATTCGACCACATGGGCAAGTTGTAAATGGCGTGGACATGGACCGTGTCCTATAGGCTCAGTCGAATCCATCAAAGAAGGCCGTGGTCAAAGATAGTCAAGCGGTGGTCAACCTAAGAGTCCTACGGTGACAGAACTCTGTTTTTCACCATGTGAAGACTTGCGTGGCTGTTTCTAAATCTCAGGAGATGTGTTAACACCTGTGGACTACTCCATGAACCGAATCCAATAGCCACCTTCCTTAGATTTAATCTTCACGGCTAGCATAATGCTAGATTCTTGGACATGGTTGCTTCATGTGTCTTTTATCAGCGCAAATTTTAGGAAAGTAGTTATGTCATCCTCTGTTATAAATAAAGCATTCTCATATTCATAGTAGCTAGTTTTTGTAATGTAATTTTGACTGTTAACGAGCCCACTGTGCTGTGACTTTATTTCTGTGTTATGACTGCATTTTAATACATGAGAAGACTCTGTTTATAAGCTCAATTCGTGGTTGATTGCTGACTACCCGAGGTTGTGCAGAGGGCCCCTGTACACACCGAGGTTTTGTTAATTGCTGTATAGTTTTATGCTTTATTTCTTTACACTCCTTATGCCATAATCATTTACTTGTATATATTGCACTTCTCATGGTATTCACGTTGATTGTTGTCCATAGTTTTTATGCTTTCTAATGCTGTTAACTAATCAGTGTCTTTGTTTTAGATTACAATAGGCAGCCCAGGAATTTGCACATAGCTTCCTAATGACTAATGACATGGAATTATTCATGTCCTTCTGCTGATTTATTTTCTTAGTTTTTAGTTCCAGCACTGTTTTATTTATTTCAGTTTTGCTCATTTACTCTTCTGCAAGATAGATATTAAATTACTTATGTCATTTTTAGTTACCTTCGAAAGCCAGAGTGAGATGAATAGTGAGGGATTGAAGTATGAATGCGTAGTTTGATATTAGTTTATTTTTCTACAAGTTAGTTATTGAATTGCTCATGTTATTTTCAGTTACCTCCAAAAGTCAGAGTGAGACGAATGGTGAGGGATTGAAGTATTAGTGTGTAGTTTAATATTAGTTTTATTTTCTGCAAATTACATATCAGATTGCTCAAGTTGTTTATGATTACCTCCGAAAGCCAGAGTGAGTCGAATGGTGAGGGGTCAGAATATGAGTTGATGTAATGTGATTTTAGTTTACTTTGCTTGAAATTTTTGGATTTCTTTGGATTCAGTTTCTTTTATATTTATACAGAAGCAAGGATATTTGGTTTCATGGTCACTAGCTCACCGTTTGTTTAATTAGAATAGTGGTACATTTTCATTCTCTTTTAGGAATTAATTTCATCATTGCAAGTTTTAAAACCTTTTTGAAAATTTTGAAGTTTGGAAATAATTTTAAAGGACACAATTGCCTTGAACATTGATATCCATACTTGACTTTTAGAATTGCCATCTCACATTAGGGAATCAATGAAGATAAACCCAAAAACAAACTAAAAATCAAAAACGACAAAAAGTAAGAAATCAGTTATCTTGCATATATAGTGCACCTCACTTCAACAGTTTACGACTCCCGGATTGACAATTAATATAGCAATTTAGGACACTCTAAATTGACCAAACATTTTGGCACCATTGCCGGGGAAGTGAAACTAGGTAGCCAATTTCTTAAAAAAAAAAACAAGAAAATTTCAAGGAAGGTAAAAATTGATAACTTCTCAAAGTATGCTTTCCTCTTGCACCTAGTGTGATCTGGAGGATCAGAAAAGAGAGTTATTGGTTCAATAATTTCTTGAGTATGCTCTCTTCTTGCACCTAGAGTGATCTGGAAGATCAGAAAGAGAATTATTAGCCCGACTTGAGGAAAAATAAAAAATGACATGCATAGAGCAGGAGATTCTAAGGGAAGGTTTATAGCTAGGGCCAAGAGTTCGATTTTTACAACTCCATCTACTTCAAGGCATAGAAAAGATACACCTCCATCATCTCCAACTCACACTCCTAGCCTTAGGATTCCTGGAATTCAAGGGGCAGCAGCTGAATTAGGAGACTCTCCCACACTATCCACAGAATCTGAATTAGAAAAATACCCTTTCTTTACTTCTACAGGAGAACAAATTGTAATCAAGGAAGTAGAATCACTTGAAGAAGAAGAGGGAGAAATTCCTCCTCGTTCGCCATTAGTAGAAGAACCAGAGGACTTTGAAATCTCTGAGGAAACTATCATGATAGCGGAAGTAGTAAACAGATTTGGAGGAGGCAGTAGAGGTAGAGGTAGAGGAGGAGGAAACAATGGAGGAGGTAGAGGTAACAACGGGGGAAATAGGGATGGAGATAACTCATTTGGATTTCCTATAGTTGATGAGGAATCTTGTACAACAATGAAAAACATCTCACCATCTGTCCTCCCAAACTTTTATGGGTTGCGATGTGAGGATCCTGAAACATTTCTATTTGAGTTTGAAGTCGTGTGCCGAACTTATGATTATATGGAAGACTCTCAAAAACTCAAATTGTTTCCTTCAACATTGAAGGGAGCTGCTCTAAAATGGTTCATGGGATTAGTCACTCAATCTATTAGGACTTGGAATGATATGAAACAAACATTTTTGGATAGATACCTGGACTATTGTATGCCCACTAATCATAAGGATGAGGTATTCAAAATGGTGCAAAAAGAAAATGAAAACTTGGAGGATTTACTGGAAAGATTTCAATACAACCTGAAAAGAGCAAAAATGAATAACCTAGATGAGGAGACCTTGAAAGCCCTTCTATTAAAAGCCATTAGAGATGAATGGATAGATATTTTAAACATGATGTGAAAATGAGATATTTCTCAACTTCCACTTCATGATATAGCAGAACTATGTGTCCATCTCTTAAGGGGAAAATCTAAAACTGGAAAAGGGCCTAGAGATCCTTCTCTCATTGGAGCAAACAAATCTGCAACTAGATCAGTAAGTAGGGCTGAGGTTGGCAACATGCTTGATGAGTTCAAAAATGATATTTTAGGGAGCCTTAGTGAGCAACTAGACACCATTAAAATACAAAACAAGCAGAAAGCAGAAGCTGAAGCTTTGGCCATCTTTTGTCCAAAATGTAGGAAGAAACGTGCTCTAAGGGAATGCCCGTTGGATGCAAAAGTTGCAGAAACATGTATGATTTGTTCAGAAAGCCATGAGACCAAGGATTGTCCTTCAATTCCTGGGCTCAAAGCTGTCTTTCAAGAAGATCCAAATTCAATTGAGTCTCTCTACTTTGTTTCAAGGAGACCTTGGCAGGGGCAACAAAATCAAGGGTTTAACAACCCCACAAACTTTCAACCCCCACCAAATTGGAATCCTTGGCAACAACCTTGGTCCCAACCTCAAAATCCATTTCAATCATGGGTACAAGGTATGCAAAATCCTTATGGGAGATTTGCTCAATTTTATCAATATCCTCCATCTTTTCAAAATCAACAAGCTCCACAACTTCCAAATCAAAATCCACAACTTTCATTGCCATTTCCGCAACAACAACAACCTTCTCAACAAAATCCAAATTCCCAACTCTTGCTTCCATTCCAACAAAAGACAAATCAACTACCTTCCCAGCCATTTCCAAATCCCAATAATAAAAATCCTCAAAATGCTTACATGGTAGAAGGACAACAATTTCCTATCTATATGATTGTTCCTCTCAATGATGTAGAACTCAGATCTGGTAGAGTTTTAGAAAAGCCTTCTATATATGCTCAAAAGCAAAGTATTTCTGAGGAAGATTCTCTTGAAGCCAATAAAGGTTCTGAAGCATCTCTTCAAAACCCAAGCACTCAAAAAGAAAAATAAAAAGAGTCAACCCCGACAACTCCTATAGTTAAGAAACCTATATCTTCATCCACACCTCCTTTTCCTGAAAGATTACAAATTGACAAAGGAGTGGAAAAACAAATCTTGTTGCCTGACTATGATTTTCTAGATGAATTAAAGAATGTCTGTATCAAGATTCCCTTGCTACAAGCCATTAGAGAGATTCATATTCTAGCAAAAACAATAAAGGAGTTGAGTCTCAAAAGACCAAGAAGGAAACCAAGAGATACAAGAAGAATCCACCTGGTAGGAAAAATTGCAGATATCATGATGGGAAAAATTACCATGCAGAAGTATGTAGATCCTGGTAGTCCAATTGTCAAAACACATATCAATGGGGTAGAAACTCCAAATACTTTGATTGATTTAGGGGTTGCTATCAACATTATGAGTAGACAGACTATGGAACAGCTAAAACTTCCTAATCTTCTTTTTACACCTACTCTACTGCAACTTGCAGATCGATCAATTATCAAACCAAATGGTGTATTAGAAGACATTTTGGTCTCCTTAGATTCTTGGGAATATCCAGTAGATTTCATGATTTTGACTCCCAAGAGTAATCTAGGAGGGCACCCACTCATCTTAGTAAGACCTTGGCTAGCCACAGCTGATGCTTTCATCAGTTGTAGATATGGGGATATGTACATTTCTGATGGTAATTCGACAAAGAAATTCAATTTGTATCCTCCAGCAAAAGCAATTACAGAAGTAGGAGATAATGATTGGGTCGATGAGGAGGACACTATACAACATGTCTTTACCATTTCTGAAATCAGTGAAGATAGTCAAATTCTGAACACTTTAGAAAATTTTGAAACATCTTCGGAATATGACCATACAAAATTTCAGTTAGATTCTAACATTCAGTATCTATCATCTAGAAAAATGTCTCTCTACTCTATGGAAGAGTTTGGTAGTTCCGCCATTGAGATTTTTCCAGGTAAAACATTGAATATCAACAAAAACTTGGAAAAATCACAACAGGGAGAGCTAACCAAAATCTTGCAAAAACATTCTACTGCATTTGCATGGGAGTATACTGATATGAAAGGTATTGACCCTAAGACTTGCATTCATCACATCTACATCGAGGAAAACAATAGACCAATCAGACAACCTCAGAGAAGGATGAATCCAAAACTTAGGGAGATAGTGAAAGAGGAGCTCCAAAAACTACTCAATGTAAACTTCATTTATCCAATTTCAGATAGCCGATGGGTTTCTCCTTTGGTTATAGTACCTAAAAAGAATGGTAAATGGAGAGTACACATTGATTACAGGGAATTGAATAAAGCAACTTTGAAGGATCACTTTCCTTTGCCTTTTATCGATCAGGTATTAGATACTCTAGCAGGCAAAAAGTACTTTTCATTTTTGGATGTTTTTAGTGGCTATAATCAAATTCAAGTAGCACCTGAAGATCAAGATAAGACCACATTTACCTGTCCATGGGGAACTTTTGCTTATAGAGTGCTTCCTTTTGGATTATGTAATGCACCTGCAACATTTCAAAGAGCAGTACTAGGAATCTTTTCTGATCTAATCCATGATTGTGTAGAGGTTTATATGGATGATTTTACAGTTTATGGTAATTCATTTGAAGAGGCATTAGAGAATTTGGAAAAAGTCCTTACAAGATGTAAAGAAACAAACCTTTTATTGAGTCATGAAAAATGCTTTATGATGTTTATTGAAGGTATTGTTTTGGGACATCACATTTTAGGGGATGGGATTAAAGTTGATAGATCAAAATTTGAAGTCATCTCCAAGTTTCCTATTCCAAATTGTCAAAAAGATGTTAGAATTTTTCTGGGATTTACTGGGTACTATAGAATATTTATAGAAAACTTCACCAAAATAGCATTTCCACTCTTCAAATTGCTTACAAAAGACTGTGAATTCAAATGGGATCCTGATTGCCAATCAACATTTGAAACTTTGAAAACCAGAATATCTGAAGCACCCATCTTGAGAGGGCCAAATTGGAAACTTCCTTTCCATATTTCTACAGATGCTTCAAATACAGCTCTAGGAGCTGTGTTGGGTCAAAAGGATTTAGTTCCTTATGCCATTTACTATACCAGTAAAAATTTGACTCCCACTGAGTTGAACTATACTATGACTAAAAAAGAGTTCTTAGCTGTTGTTCATGCAATCAATAAGTTTAGACATTATATAACAGGCTATGAAACTTTTGTCCATACTGATCATTCTGCAATTAGATATCTAATGAAAAAACCTGTTACTAATGGCAGAGTTACAAGATGGCTCTTACTTTTACAGGAATTCAATATTACTGTGTTGGATAGACCAGGGAAAGAAAATACAGTAGCTGATTTCTTGTCTAGGATCCAAAATACTAAAGAAGATTCTCCTGTAGAGGATAAGTTTCCAGATGAATATTTGTTTGCAGTAACTACTAAGACTCCTTGGTATGCAGATATTGCTAACTATTTGGTTACAGGGAAACTACCTCCACATCTATTTCCTAGTGAAAGAAGAAAGATTATTTAGGAGAGTTCAAAATATTCATGGATTTCTAACGAATTGTTTAAAACAGGGCCAGATTTTGTGATCAAAAGATGTGTTAGGGAAGATGAAATACCTGACACCCTCAAGGCATGTCATGATGAACCATGCGGTGGACACTTTGTTGACACAAGGACGGCCTATAAAATCCTTTCTTTAGGATATCATTGGCCTTCCCTCTTCAAAGATACAAATGAATATGTCAAAAGGTGTGACAACTGCCAAAGAGTAGGGAAACCGACTCTTTTAAATGAAATGCCATTAAACCACAGGTACTCATCGAACCCTTTGAAAAATGGGCTTTAGATTTCATTGGACCTATTAATAACCATCTAAACAAAAGAAGTATATATTGGTATGTACTGATTATGTCACTAAATGGGTAGAAGCCAAAGAATTACTTTCTGCTACTAAAAATTTAGTTGTTAGTTTTCTTTATGAAGATATTTTTACTCGCTTTGGTGTCCCAAGAGAAATTGTGACAGACCAGGGAAGTCAATTTACATCCATCGTGATGGAGAAGCTGATGGAAGAATACAAAATCAAACACAAAAAATCTAATCCTTACCATTCGCAAGCAAATGGCCAAGTGGAATCTACAAACAAAGTTATTGAAAGCATCATCACCAAAACTGTACATCTACACAGAAGAGATTGGGCAGAAAGGCTTCCTGAAGCCTTATGGGCCTACAGAACTACATGGAGGAATACAACAGGACATTCTCCCTATGAACTTGTTTATGGGAAAGAAGTCCTGCTCCCCATTGAGTTTCAAGTGAAAACTTTCAATATGGCAGTTCAGTTGGGGATGGATCTATCAGAAGCCCAAAAGCACAGAATGGAGCAGTTGAATGAGCTAGATGAGATCAGACAAGAAGCAATCCTAAGAACTGATCTAGTTCAACATCAAAGGGCTAAGTGGCATGACAAATACATCAAAGAGAAAAAGTTTCAAGAGGGAGATTGAGCATTACTATTTGATTCCAAGTTTAAAGACTTCAAAGGTAAATTTCAGACTCATTGGCTTGGGCCATATGAGATTGACAAAGTCTTTAGCAATGGAGCGGTAAGAATCAAGACCATTGATGAATTTCAAACTCCTCTTATTGTGAATGGCCATAGATTAAAGATCTATCATAAGCCACTCTCAAAAAAGGAATTTGTCAAAATGTTTCAAGAGAATTCTGCAATAAGGTTGGTGAAGAAGAATCCTTCTTCTCCATCAGCCTAGTCTTTGTTCCTTTCTATTAAAAAAAAAAAAAAAAATTGTATAAGCCTGAAAACCAATCACTGATTGGAAGTCTTATATAGAAAATATAGAGTGAAAATCAGGAACACCTGACACCCTATATTTTCCAAAAAAAAAAATCTCTCTTTCTTTCCCATTTTCACTTCACTTCACTTCATTTTCATTCCACTCCATTTCATTTTCATTCCACTCCACTCCATTTCATCCATTTCATCAATAAAAGTCTCTTTCATGACCATTTTCATTTAGTTAGTTATTATCTAACCATCTTCATTCAGCCAAGTGGTTGCTGTGTCAGTTTCCCCAGCTAGAATCAGTTTCCGCAGCCAGAAGTAGTTTCCACAGCCACCACTCTGTTTTTCAAATTGACAATCAAGATGTTAGTTCAATAATCATGAAAATGCAGGTATGACTGAGGATATATTATGAAGACATGGAGCATCTAAAGGCATCAATAAGGAGCAGTTGATTAAGGGCTAATGGACAACAAATGGCAAAGATTCCAAGGTATGAGTAAAAATTTCTTTCAAATAGCAATCAAAAGCACAATTTTGCATAGTTATTAAACCATAAGCTCCACTATATGCAATGATTGCCATGATAGCTCCATAACCATTCCACGACATTCCTCCATGAACCATGCATTTATTTTCTAAACGGTCTCATGATTAATTCTCGGGTTTAACTTGTAGTTGACTGCACTTTCACATTCCACTTGTAATCATGAGATGTGACCGATTTAATTAGGCCTCCTCTCCACCGCATAATTTCCACAGCCATTTCATAAACGTGTTAACATTTCCTCCACAACCGTTTAGTTTAAAAATTCTGTCGAGTTCACTTCAATCCCCTGCCATTTTATTGAAGCCACAGCTACATTACCACCTCATTCACATACGTTTCCACTCCATTTCGTGAACTCACCTCGGCTGCCTGTCCTCTGTTATCTGCTTACAGTCCCTAAACACTCACGTTATCTGTTCTCCAGTTTCCATTTTCAACCACTATTTTCTTCTCCATAAACCCCGTAACCTAGCCGTCTTACCTCTGCTAAACCCATCACACGCAGTCGAATTTCAAATAGAAGAAAGGATGGGTCGGTTATTGAGGGCAGAACTGGAAGGGCCCAAGTTCTTAGAAGGATACCCTCAAGTAAAAGACTTACTGAAGAAGGCAAAATGGCTGCGTTTCATTCAAAAATTTAAGGGCCACAATAAGGAGATAACAAAATCTTTTGCAAGGTCTTTTAATGGCCATGTGGTGGAAATTGGAGACCTTAAGTTCACAGTCACCGAAGCATCCATAGCAGCTACTACAGACCTACCCCAGGAAGGTGAACGCTGGTTCAAGAACAATAGTTTGGACGAGCAGGCTTGGAGAGTCATATTACGCAACCCAGGTATGGACGTAACTGTATTCACAAGAAGAATTCTTGTTCATGCATTAAAAGAAGAGTGGGCCAGCTTACTGTTAATCATTCAAAAGTTCATTACTTGTGAAGGCCGTTTTGGAGCTATGTACATGTATCATACTCGGTTATTGATGAACTTTTTAGAGAACCAAACTCTCAATCTTCCCTGCTTTTTATTGTTGAGCTTGAAAAAGATGTGCACAATAGTCCAAAAGAACATAGAAGACATAGAACCTCATTTATATCATCATGGGCTTGTGAGAATTCTAATTGAAGACCAATTGAAGAAAAATAGGGATACCTGGGAATGGTTTTTGGTGAGAAACTACTTCCAAGAGCCATCCGAGGCACCTGAAAGCAGTACACTAAAAACACCAAGAAGGTGTAGGAGAAAGGAGAAAAGTGCAATAATTCAAGACCCTTCTATTAGCAAAACTAAAGAAGTTGATCAAAAAGAGAGGGAGGAAAGAACCAAGGATATAAAACAGAGAGAATTGAAAGGGAAAAGAAGCATAGAGGATGTCTACCAATCACCAGAACCATCTTTAGAAGAAGACTATCAAGTGTTGTCTAAAAGACTAGTGCATCTTCGAAAACAAGCGGCTACAACCAAGAAGAAAGAAAAAGGAAAACAGAGTATGGAAGAAGAGAGTACTAGCCCACATCATTTAAGAAGAAGAAACAGGCTTAGAGGAAAGTGGAGGAAAACACAAATAAAAGGACCCCACTTTATTGACTTGGGTGGGGAACACCCAAGAAACCTCCAGCTGGCCGTAGCCCACCTCATCTTCAGCCAAATATTGAAACCAATCTTCCAGATGTTGATATAAGTCCTTCTCGGCTAGAGTTAGAAATCAGTCCTTCTCAACAAGACTTTGGGGTCAGCCCAAGGAAAACACCCAAAATAGACCCAAATCAGCAAGAGGTGTATGATTATCTAGAATCCTTAGAGAAGACAGCTGCAGGCCCGAGCACATCATCCACTCTGCCTCACATAGCACAAGAAGCACAAGTCCAATCATTGAAACAAGAAGTGTTTGAATTGGAGGTCTTAAACAGGCATATTAAACAAGAAAATGAAGCATTAAAGGAGCAAAGCAAAATAGACAAGATCATTCATGACAACACTATGTTACATCTGGGACTGTGGCAGAAAAAGAATAGGAAATTAAAGAAAAAGTGTAGGAAGTTGAGTAGAGAATTGATCAGTCTCAAATTTAGATGTTTGATGAGGAAGCCCAGGATGGTAGTAGTACCAAGAAAGAGGAGAAGAGGACTAGATGTACTGGCAGAAGCTTCAGAGCACATGGACTAAAGGAAAGATGATCAAAATTTTGGTTGCATGAGGACATGCAACACCTTCACAGTGGGGGTATGTTGAGCCCCAAACTTGCATCTTCCCTATACACCTTTTTAACCTTTTTTCCATTTACCTGGACCTCCTAAGCTGTCAAATCATTGCATATTAGTTTAAAAAGAGCATATAAAGTGGTTTCCTAGCTATGTCTTGTGTCTGCTGTTTGATTTAGATTTTTTCTTACTCAGCTGGGGAATCTTGTCACTTTCCGCAGCCAGTTCAACTTTCCACAGCCTTTTTGTTAAAGTCTATGTTACAAGTGTCTTCAGGTGAATCTGGCCACATGGGCAAGTTGCAAATGACGTGGACATGGACTGTGTCCTATTGGCTCAGTCGAATCCATCAAAGAAGGCCATGGTCAAAGATAGTCAAGCGGTGGTCAACCTAAGAGTCCTACGGTGACAGAACTCTATTTTTCACCATGTGAAGACTTGTGTGGCTATTTCTAAATCTCAGGAGACGTGTTAACACCTGTGGACTGCTCCATGAACCGAATCCAACAACCACCCTCCTTAGATTTAATCTTTACGGCTACCATAATGCTAGATTCCTAGACGTGGTTGCTTCACGTGTCTTTTGTCAGCGCAGATTTTAGGAAAGTAGTTATGTCATCCTCTGTTATAAATAAAGCATTCTCATACGCATAGTAGCTAGTTTTTGTAAATTTTGACTGTTAACGAGCCCATTGTGCTGTGACTTTATTTTTGTGTTATGACTACATTTTAATACATGAGAAGACTCTATTTATAAGCTCAATTCATGGTTGATTGCTGACTGCCCGAGGTTGTGCAGAGGGCCCCTGTACACACCGAGGTTTTGTTAATTGCTGTATAGTTTTATGCTTTATTTCTTTACGCTCCTTATGCCATAATCATTTACTTGTATATATTTCACTGCTCATGGTATTCACGTTGATTGTTGTCCATAGTTTTTATGCTTTCTAATGCTATTAACTGATCAGTGTCTTTGTTTTAGATTACAATAGGCAGCCCGAGCATTTGCACATAGCTTCCTAATGACTAATGACATGGAATTATTCTTGTCCTTCTGCTGATTTATTTTCTTAGTTTTAGTTCCAGCACTGTTTTATTTATTTCAGTTTTGCTCATTTACTCTTCTGCAAGATAGATATAAAATTACTTATGTCATTTTTAGTTACCTCCGAAAGCCAGAGCGAGACGAATGGTGAGGGATTGAAGTATGAATGCGTAGTTTGATATTAGTTTATTTTTCTGCAAGTTAGTTATTGAATTTCTCATGTCATTTTCAGTTACCTCCAAAAGCCAGAGCGAGACGAATGGTGAGGGATTGAAGTATGAGTGTGTAGTTTAATATTAGTTTTATTTTCTGCAAATTAGATATCAGATTTCTCAAGTTGTTTATGATTATCTCCGAAAGCCAGAGCGAGTCGAATGGTGAGGGGTCAGAATATGAGTTGATGTAATGTGATTTTAGTTTACTTTGCTTGCAATTTTTGGATTTCTTTGAGTTTAGTTTCTTTTATATTTATACAGCAGCAAGGATACTGGGTTTCATGGTCACTAGCTCACTGTTTGTTTAATTAGAATAGTGGTACATTTTCATTCTCTTTTAGGAATTAATTTCATCATTGCAAGTTTTAAAACCTTTTTGAAAATTTTGAAGTTTGGAAATCATTTTAAAGGACACCATTGCCTTGAACACTGATATCCATACTTGACTTTTAGAATTGCCATCTCACATTAGGGAATCAACGAAGATAAACCCAAAAACAAACTAAAAATCAAAAACGACAAAAAGTAAGAAATCGGTTATCTTGCATATATAGTGCACCTCACTTCAGCAGTTTACGACTCCCGGATTGACAATTAATATAGCAATTTAGGACACTCTAAATTGACCAAACAACCTTCATGCATCTTTAGAAAGAAAGTGATCCCTTTTCTTTGAACATTATTATGAGGTAGAGCATTTATCATGCTCTCTACAACTATATATGATGTCATGACTTAAATATTTCAAACATATGCATACCTCTTTTCTTATTTTGGTCATCTAGAATTCCTTCAACAACTTCCTTCACTTTCTTTGAAAATTACTTCAACCATCTTGTCATGATGGATTCTTTTTGTCACCATACCATCATCCTTCTAAACAATGGATTCCACAAAAGGTGAAATGATCAGCGAAACACTTGCTTCTTCCAAGAGAGGTGAACCTTCTATGAATATTCCAATGAAGGATATTGGCTATCCTCATCCTGAAAATGCTCCTTCCTAGTGATGATGATGTATGGTGAACTCTATGCAAGATGAATTTATTCTACCCATAAGTAATACTTATGCTTTCAATGAGGTTACCAAGAGCTACTTCCTTTCTAGGATTACTACTACAACAATGTAGACTTCTACTTTAGCTATCCTTTCCAAGCTTCTATAATGATGTCATCATCTCTTGTATGCCATCATATAATATGATGCATCCTATCATTCTTATAATGCTTACTACCATGATAGTTATCTTTTACAAACTTGAAAATAACTAAGTGAAGAATATTATCTTAGTCATAGTAGAGATCTGTCACTTCTTCCTTATTTAATTTTTCATTCTCAGGTTCTTCCATTTCTTCGGTGATATGGGATTCATTACTTTTCTTGTTGTCCCTTTTCAGTTTAGGACAATTCCTCTTGAAGTGTCCATATTCTTGATAGCCATAACATTGGATCTTTGACTTATCGACCTTCTTCTTTTTCTAAGGACAAAACTTCCCAAACTTTCCTTTTATCTTAACCATGGGAGAAAATGCTTGAACTTGTTCACTTGTTCCCACATCACTTTTTGATTTTAACCTAGTTTCTTCAACATTACATAATTACCAGAGTTCACTAATAATATTTCCCTGAACTCTTGCATTTGGTCTCGTATTTCTAAAACCCTCATAAGTTATGAGTCTATTCCTTATTCATTTTATATATTCATATTGTATATCTCAGTTCTCAAGATATTACCTCTCCTGTGGTACTTATGGAGAATAATTTTACTAGTTTGTCATAGATGTCTTTTGACTTTTCCAATTTTGCTACATATGGGATGAGAGAATCCTTAATTGATGCTATAAGGATTCTTTGAGAGACCTTATTTCCCCCTTCATGTATTTTTCTAGACCTCAAGCTTCTTATTTTGGGAATTCAATAACTAAACCCTTCACTTGACCAATGAATTCATTTTCGATGATAATCAAAATTTTCCTCTTTTTCCATGCAAAATAGTTTTCTGACCTGGCCAATTTGTTGTTTTCCTTGAAAAATAAAATCATTTTGATATATGTATATATACACTTACTTGTCAAGTGAAGATGCTCCTTGATGATGAAATCTTTAACTTGATTTCTTTCTTGATGATGTTGATAATATAACATGTCTTCTTGATGAATACACCTTCATTCAAAAGTAATAACTGACTCAAGGAGAGGGAGATCACCTTGATTCTTTCGCAATGATGGTAGAGCTTCTTCTTGCTTTCCTTCGATGATAGAGTAGGGTGTGGTGGATTTCCCAAAGTTCTTCAAATGTAGAGTCTTAATTTAATGGAGTAGATGTCACGTCCTTGAGGTCTTACTTTCCTTGTTCAATATGTAGGATTTCCAAGGATGCTTCAATTGAAGAGCCTTTCCTTGAATGAGTTAGGGTTTCAAGGTCTTCATTGATGCTCCTTAGTTACTTATTTCAACATGATGAGAGGGTTAATTCTTCATGATGATCGATTTTCTTGATGATTCTCATATGATCTTCTTGTGCTTCAACGCTTGAGTGTCCTTATTTAAGCTTCCTTTACTTGATGTAGTTACTTTAGCTCTGATACCATGTTGAGAAATCTAGGGACAACAATTGTAGGCGATTTCTCTTCTTTTGATGTATTTTTACTTTACTTGATTAAATCATTTTTTCCTTTATTATTATTAGTTTTCTCTATCATTAAACAACTACCAAATTATAAAGAAAAATGAAACAACATGACATAAGATGTAGGTGATCATCCAGGGCCAAAATCCTCTCAGAATTCTTCTCTTCTTATAGAACTTCAATAACGAATTCCAAGACCCTCTAAGACCATGTGAAATATTTCCTCCTTGATGAGCTATCCTTCTAATAATTCCTCGGCAACTCATGCAATTTTAACCTCCAGCAAATTCTTCTACCTAACATATTCTTCTGTGACTTTAACCCTTCTAGTAGATTCTTTAGCAACTTCGACCCCTCTAGCAGATTCTTCTGCAACTTCATCCTTCCAACAAATTCTTTTGTAGAATACAAAGGTGAAACATGTGAGAGAATAACTGAAACCTTGTCCTTCTTTTATTCTTCGCTTGAGATGAGACCTTCTTCTTATTGGTCGGCCTTGCAAGGTAGATTCCCTTTGACCTAAAATTCAGCGTTCTTGGAGCGACTGCAATTCGGTATCAGTTTTTGCAAGATGATGCCCTAACCTTCATACATGTGGAGGGATATAGCCCAAGAAAAACAAATAAATTTTCTTTACAATACGTAACATGCCCAAATGGGCCTTTAATACATGAAAATGTCTCAATTAACTTTATGACAAACCTAGAAGCACTCAATAGGTACTTGACATAAAAAAAAATTTCCTTGAGCATGCAACCCATGACTAAAAAAATTTTTTTTTCTTATTACATCAAATACATAAAATCATGATTACATATGTCATTATGAAGATCATACCTAGTTACATATTTCAACATGAAGTAGGTTGTGAGTGCAGACAGTCTCTATGTTGATGTTTGCCTTGCGCGAGAGTTGCATCTCTCTTCTTCAATACTTTGTCTTTCATTTAGTGTGTATATTTTATAGTTAATTTTGTCTGATATGTAACAAAAAATTGTTAGATTTGAAATTTTAAACTATGTAGTTTACATAGTCCAAGTGCCCAAAGGGAATTTCAAAGCATTCATTCCATTTATGCATCCAAAAAAGTAATTTAGGCACTGCATCTATTTATGCATTAAAAATGCAATCTAAAGAATGAACTCTCTCTATATAAAGAGAAAAATATTAACCACAAATTTATCAAACATCTAGACAGATTAAATATCTCGATATGCAAGTATTTTTTCAAATTTTACACTCTAAAAAAGGTTTATACGAATTTTAATTTTAAATTCTGTAAATATTAAAAAATATATAAATATTAATTTATTTTTTAATAATGGTAACGTGAAATTTATTAATCTGCCATTAACATCAAATTCATTAATTTATTATTAAATTAATTATAAAAAATACATTTAATTAATTTTAAAAATATACATTTAATTTATCGGAAACTTAAATCCTTGACGGCATGAAATAGTACAATTTTTTTAATATAAATAATGCTTAAATTGTAAGGAAAAAATATTATTGTAAATTTTTCTTTATCTCATAAATACAATATATTTCAATTACATTTAAAAAAAATGGAATATAAAATCTTTTAATATTTTAAAAAATAAATACAAAAGATATATAGTTATATTTATAGTTAGCATTTAATATTTTATAAAGCATTTGATACTATTTTCGAATAATGTTCTATCCCATTAAACGATGTATTAGTAAAAATTAAATATAACATTTTTAATATTTTAAAAGATAAATACGAAAGGTAAATATTTGTATTTGCCATTTAATACTTTATAAAACATTTGATACCATTTTCGAATAATGTTCTATCCATTACATCATGTATTAATACTAATCAAAATGTAATTTAATTAAATTGAAATCATATCTGTCTATATATTAGAAATACTTTTTACATATTAAATTTTATTTTTTTAAATAATTTTTACCAAATAATAAATTAATAGGTAGATAGATAGATAAGTTTATATAGCGAGTGTAGTTGTTTTCTTCGACATCTAGGTTCAAGTTTGGTAAAATGATATATTTATTCATTGAAATAGTAACTATGTTGCACTTTTTCAATGAGTCAATAATGAGAGTGGCCAGTGACAATAATCTCATTTTTTCTTTGGAACTTTGTATTTACATGATGAAGATAACTTAAATTAACATAAATTATACTTTCACTTACCATTCAATCAAATTCATTTAAAAATTTTCTTATTTTAAATTTAGATATAAAACTTATATTCATAACATTTTTTATTAGGGAAATTATGAAATGTATAATTTTATTAGGGAAATTATGAAATGTATAATTGGAATATAGTATTTTCTTAACATAAATTTTTTAAGTGAAAAAAGTTCAGTTAAAGGGAATCCTAAATTAAGAAACATAAAACATATTTTATGCCAAATATTAATAATTTATAGGATTCCTTTTTATTACTTATAAAAGAAATATATTTAAATTTTTAATAATAACATTAGAGTGATTTGAGAGGATTTTTGAAATATTTGGACTATAATCAAACTTTAGATATTGAATTTTTGGTGATTCTTTTACTGTTATTTTTATGGGAAATGTTAGTAGAGGAAGTGGATCTTCTTTTTATAGGGAAGTTGTTATCGAAGTCAATTACGTAGAGAAACTATCTACTACAAATTAGCCTAATAAGGGACAAAAATCTAATGGAAATCAATAAAAACCCCAACAACCATCTCACCATCTCCCTCATTAGGTTGATGCAAACATGGAATCTGCTTTAAAGGTAGTTGTTGACCAAAAATTCATTAGGGGAATTTTGAGGTCTAAAATGGGCCTCTTAAGGAACTTATAAAATAATAATGGAAATAATAAAATAATATTAGATTACATCGTCAAATTTTTTAGGGAAATAACCATTTTTCAACTCGTCTTTTAAACTTATCTCCCTATGGGCTTACTCAAATTTCGATTGGAAACACTCATTGGATGCATAATTTGATTACTCACCCAAGGAGTACCCATGTTGCATACTTTTGATGGACTCTACTACACAAAAAATGAGAAATACATGAAAAACGTGATTACAATCATGTTTTCTCATTTTTTGTGTAGGATGGTCCATAAAAAGTATGCAACATGGGTATTTCTTGGATGAGGAATTAAATTTTGCATCCAATGAGTACTCCACTCAAAATTTGAGTAAAACCTTAGAGAAATAAGGTGAAAATATTAGTTGAAAAATAGTTTTATTAGTTTATTATTATTTAATCTTTTTATTTTTTTCACTCCTAAAATGGTGAATCATCCCCCATGGTTGAAATAATAATATTAAATCATATTGGTTCTTGTAAAGTTTATTTTGGTTGTACATTTTTCTTAAGAGGCCCATTTTAGACCTCAAAAATTCCCTAATGTGAAGTTTTCTCTAACAACAAAGGTTATATTCAATATATATGAGATTGTGCCATTATTAGGAATATCTTAGGCATATGGACATTAGAAAAAACCCTCACCCAATGTATCTAACTTAAATGGAAACCTAAAGGAAAGGGAAAGTTGGAATTTGGGGCGAAGCATTTTTTTTCCATAATTGTCTTTTCTAACCTAGAGGATTTAGGGTGAGTACTCAAAAATGGGTGGTATTTTTTCAATTCATCAAGGATTTACCTCTATTTCAAGACAAAATATTTTGTACCAAATAAGGAGGATTTCATACCAGTATGGATTTGCATGTACTCCTTCCTATAGTAGTTTTGGGATGAGGAGACCCTGACAAGAATTGGGAATTCCCTTGGCCACTACATCCAGTATATAGAGGTTGTTGATCAAACCATATATATCTCCTACTCTAAAATTTGTATATATAAACATTTTGAAGTCACTTCTAGATTTTTTCAGGATATATTATCAAAATAAGCTCCGAAAACAAACTCTTAAATATGAGCACATCCCATTTCAATGTAGAACAAGCCATGAGTATGGCCATCTGTGCAAATAATATATTTTCATAAGTATTGTGCGAGATATAGAAATAGAGGTGTTAGAAGAACAATAGATGTATCAACCCACCATAGAGGGGGCAACTGGTTCTCCATCAAGAAAATATGGGTGTTGCAAATGTCATCCATGTGAACAAAGAAAGTGTAGCCATACACCATTTGAATAACATTGAAAGAACTTTGAAAGCTTTTATGTTTTGGGGACTATGAGTGAGGAGGGAAAGGACCACCTCAATGGTTTGTTAAACATCGAGGTTAATGGAATACCCAACCAACATAGGGTTGATCGTCACCACATCTAACTCTTGTTCCTTACCATATTTTAGCGTTGCTTACTCTGCAAGATTTTCGAAATTAGATATGATATCATGTATCAGAGTAAACATAGTTGTTGAATTTGAATTTATTTTGTATTAGTATATTTTTGAGAATATTTTGGAATTTGAGGAGAGAGCCCTGTGAGCGTCAAATTCTAAAATATTTTCAAAATCTGCAATCAACTAACATAAAAATGATTTTTTTTAAGTAATGAATAAACAAATCTTTCAATATTGAAATTTTTAGATCTAGTTATTTTGCCAACCTCCCGAGCCTAAATCTAGAAAACGAATCATAATTAATCTTAAATTATCAATATGATAGATCCAAGAAAAAAAGAAAAAATAATTCTAATTATAGAAGCTTAATTATTTCAATGTTTTAAAGTTTCTATTGAGAAATGGGTAGTAGTTATATATTTACCTAGGCAAGGCACTTCTCAGTCCGGAGGAAATCCACGTGTCCAACAGGTTTCTTCAAGGAAATGATTTTGATTCTCTGACTCATTTACGAAAGCCATATTTGTGTTGCAGTAAGTCATTGTTGACTTTCCACTAAAGAAGGTAGTTGATAGCTTTTCGTGTGAGGTTAATGTCTGCACACATTTCCTAAGTCCATTGAGATCAAGTATAATCTAGTTTGGATAAACTCACCATAGTTATAGTAAATTTAGAAAAAGGATTACACATACCCACCAATGCATGTCACAGGTCAACCAATAAATGATTTGATACTTCAAGGTTTCTTATTATATACACTATGTTATGAAGTATATTGACCAAAAAATTACAAATGTCATTCAACATAACATCAATGTTTGTTGAAATGCTGAGATATTTCAACCGTTCTAGCTGACCTAGTCCATGTATGCCCTCGAATTGAAATAACATATATTGAAATCCCCATAGAATACCATATCCATGCTCTAGAATGTAGGGCATCCGTCTTAGAGAAAAAAATTTCAGTTCTATATTCCTTTATAAGATAAATAGTTTTGGAGGTGCATAGCTCAAGAGCCATCACCTTGTCTTGGAACAAAAAGGAGTTGTGAGCTCTCCATGTATTCTCAATCATAATGCAAGAAATATTAGAGAATGATAGGATAGTTATATTTAATAGCCACTATATTATAGTTCCTATAAGTGAGTTTGAGATCCAATGAGCTTTGGGATTAAAGTATGATAGAATATGTGTAAAAACCTATGTCATGAAAGGATAATCTACAAAGAGATTCACATATATCTCCTCCTATAGTTTACATAATGGACATCTACTAGGCTCATACCAACCACAAGAGGTGAGAACCTTTTAGGTGAGAAGTTTATTACTGAGCATAGCTAAGTGGAGAATTTTTATTTGAGGGGACTACTAACTTTTTAGAGATCCTTCCACCATTGGAGCTATGGGCCTTCAAAATGTGCCTTGAACTACGCCTTGCATTCAAGCTTAGCATTAAAGTCACTCTCTCTTGGATTTTTGTCCAACAAAGTGAGTAAGGAGTGTCTGACTTGAGAATAATGAAGTTTTGTGAAATGAGCTTTGTATATTGATCCCATTCCACTTCTAACTCATGATCCATGCCTAATACTTGAGCTAATTTCTAGCCCATCATACCTCTTTCTCGTGGGATCTAAATTGAGGTGCCATATAGTAGAAGAATTTTTGTTGCATCGTTAAAGTAGAGGAGGAGATAACTCGAAATCATTAGGATCCCCATATCACTGATCCTTGCCTATGCGAACTTGTGAACCATCATCAATTTAACAATAAATCAACTTCCCAATCAATGGCAATGATGCTTCCAAAGGATTCCATACATTTGAACCTATGGATGGTTAAATGGTTAGGAATCCAAATCCAATCTATGATGGATAGACCATTGAGGTATTTTCACACTGTGAATTTTATCTAGAGAGTATCACGTGTTAGCCACATTCTTCACAAGTTCTTACTGGCTAAGGCTTTAGCAAAAGGAAATAGGCTTTTGAGGCCTAAATCCCCAAGTTATTTTGGAGGTGCAAATATTGACCATCTTACCAGAGCTATTCCAATATTTTTCCTATCTCATGTCGAAAAAATTTGAAATCGATTCTACGTATACTGTTTAAAATTCACATAGGGACTAAATCTATGGAGAGTTAGTATACCAAAATACTTTCTAAAAATGATTTCAGATGAATGAGACAACCATCATAAGAAAGGATATGGTGATTCCATATTGAAATTATCATATTCAGCCTTCTTGATGAGCCATAACCAATCAACCTTCCTATATTTGTTGGGTTTTAGAAAGAACCTAAGATATTTTTGAGTCCCTCCTCCTATATCTTAGTGGGATAAGGAAAAATTTCATGTGCTAAAGAGTGTCCATATCAAAAGTTTCATGACATATCAAAACATACTTTTGGGAGTTGATCATCATATTTTTAGACTTGTAGAAAGTATCCAAGATTTACTTCATGGTCGAGATAATTCATTGTGTGCCTTGTAGATGTATAAGAACATTTTCTACAAAGAGAAGGTGAGATAATTATACTTTTCCAAAGAAAATAATACCATTGATGTCACCTTTGGATTTGTGTGAATCCTTGAGTTTACTGAGAGCTTCAACCACTAGCAAAATGTGTAATGGCGATAGGGGGCAACCATGGTGAAGCCTTATAGAAGCATTAAAAAATATTGTGGGTGGCCCATTGATAAGGGATGTGAAGCAGAATGATTAGATACATCCCATTATCCAATTGAAAACTAAAAGAAATATACCCCTTTGAATATTGATAATTCAAATGAAGGTCCAATACCCCATGTTGAATTTTTTTGAAAGGTCTATTTTGAGGAATGTCGCTTTATAATTTGAAATTTGTATATGGTTCATAACCTCTTGTGAAACAACAAATTCATCCAAGATGTTATGATTTTAGAGAAATCCTTATTGCTCCTTTGAAATATACAAGCTCGGGATGGAAATGATTTTGGAGTGAAGCTTGTATAGGACATTTTAGCATCAAATAAGGTGATAATAAAAAAAGAATGTTCCTTCCTATGTCTTTGGGATTTTTTGACGATGCTGGACCCACAAACATCAAGGGATCTCCCTAGTATGAAGTCCCAACTAGACCTCATACCATTTGGTGTAGGAGTCAAATCAAGTACGATGGCCCTGTTGCTATTATCTTAAAGATATTCCTTATCTCTTTCTTGTCAGCATGTGAGAGTGGACTGCTTCGTCTTTGAACAACAAGGTTCACGTGCTTGGAGAGTGCTAGTGTTACTTGTGTCAAGGTTATTTCACCGTAGAGGGATAGGGTACTGGAGGTGAGTCTCTAGTCGAATGGGAAGAGTCCCAACACTGCGAGAGACACACAACACAACAAGACATGCATAGCTTCCAAAGGAGAATTCCACTTAGATGTGGAAATCACAACACACAAGGTAAGATAGCAAGTAAAACACCCAACGGGACAATTCATGCGAGTGTGACGGTCGCTATAACACGTTTAGGTGAAAGGTTATGTCTGATGTCCTCGGGGCGGGGGGGACCAAGATGAGAAGGACAACGTTAACAACTTATACAACACATTTTCATAAATATATGTATTAGAATAGTTGAATGAGTTCAATTGTTTAACACAGGTTAAAGAAATATATGTTACGAATTTTCAAGATTAATCTTACAAGTAGTTACAACACGTGTGAAAACGTGTTGGCCTATTATCAGGCTTCTGAATTAAGAGAAAGTTCCAAGACACATTGGTACACCATTACATCACTAACCTCGATGGTGGGGCATTGGAGCCACTGCTCGCTCCCTGAAGAAAATATTACAGACTCTCAAGGCTATGTGGGAGGAGCCAACGTGAAAAGTTTGTTGTATGTACAAATGAGGGCTATTTATAGCCAAGGGTAAATTGGCCCTTGTGAATGTTCAACTTCCCTATTAACTGTTTGACTTTCATGACTTTTCAACTTTACGTTACTCTTCAGATTACAAGTGGGTCTCTTGGACTTCCACATTATATTACATTGATTTAGAACAGTATGGCCCATAGTAGTGATGTGGCCAACATGAATCATGACACGACTCGACATGACAGTGTTGTTACCTTCATGTTGGTGGTGGTGTGCATGTCGAGTTGCAGTGATGTTGAGTGATAGATGTCCTCTTCGTGTATCGCAACTTCACCTCCACATGGCAAGGTGTGTGGAGTCCTCGATGGTCATTAGGTTCGCTTGATGTTGCATGTGCACATTGCTCCTTGCTTGTACTTTGGCATGCTTGACATGTTCTTCCGTTTTCGAAAATATCTCCTCGCATGTTCGACCATCTGTCTGTTCTCGAACACATCTTTGCATGTTCGTTCATTCGCCCATTTGTGAGCACATATTCACATGTTATTCCATTCACGAACACATATTTTTCATGTACTCTCCTTTTTCATCCCGTCTGTCATCGCATAAAGTCTATTCATGTACATGTATCTACAATCACTCATGACGAGATGACATCAAATCCATAAACCTCCTAGTCTGCCATGATGCATGATCGTTCACTTTCATATGCAGGTGACTGGGAGAGAGGACAAGGCTACGAAACTGTGTGGGAAAAGAGTCAAGCTGGGATGTGAGCCTCGGACACTACTGGGGAAAATTGCACAGAGGTCACTAGGAGACTAAGATCGACAATCCAAATCAGTAGTAACTATCTGCGACATGTAATTTGGTTGTCGGAAAGCAGTACAGGTAGTAGAGGGCTTTGGCAGACAAACCTACATAATTCCTAGAGGGAGCTCGCAGAGGGATACAAGGTTTCTTGGTAGGAAAAATTGTATAATTCCTACAGGGAGATGGCAACGGGTTGCAAGATTACTGGAGTAAAAAACTATGCAATTGTTGGGAGGTTGGCCTTCTAAACACATCTGCACAGTTGTTAAGCTAAGAGGGATTCTGGGCAGCTGGGGGCTTGCTCATCAAATCTGCACATTTTTTTGGGTGAGAAGATGGCCGACTGACTGGCTGGCTTACTGGAAAAACTACGCAATGCCTGGAGGGAGACAGGGATGGGCACAGGGTGTTTATCCGACATGTATGCGTAATTTCCTCAGTCATTAGAGTGGGTAAGGTCTGCAGCTTCTGCACAATTTTTCAGGGCAGTGAGTCCCGTGGTCACTTTTCGGTCAAAATCTTCGTTTGACCAACGGGAGTGTTGGTTGATCAAATTGCAGACAACGCAAATTGAAATGGATTGATGGACACATCTATGCTATTCTGGATGACAGTCGGTTGATTTGATTGCAGGGTGGAGTTCTAGCTGTTTGAGAGTGATCTGGTCATCAGAACTTTAGCAAAATTATGAAGTGTGTGAGCGATTGAATTTGTGCATACGCGACCTTGAAAAAACACACTCACATGACTTAACGACAAGACACCTCAAACCATCAAGACAACATATTCTCAACCTGACTAATCGACAGTACAAGCGACAAGCACGACAATTGTGATAGATCATTTAACGACCGCGACGACACTTGCGTGACAGTGCATACAACTTCATGTGTTAGTGCGATGGATGTTTACATAGCAAACACAACATGTACACATGAAGCACTTACCTTGTGCACAACCAAAACATGGATGCTATAAAATTGGATGTAGGCCAAAATTTTAGAAGGTGTTGCAACTGCTACAACACTTGGCGACACATTGGTAGAATTCCAGCTTCTCTATTTTGGTTTATTGACAGCACAGGGCCTTGATCTTTCAAGGATTATTGAATCATTGTGTGGGTTACTTTGGCTTCCCCACTTACCCCATGGACAGACATGGTTAACGTTTTTCCAACTCAGTCAAACACAACAAAAGTTTCAGATTGATCACAATGTTTCGAAATCGAGAAGGGTAGTTTCGATCACGAGTTAAAAAAATTCAGAGTATAAGTTTTCATCCATAGTGTTGCTCCGCTGCCAGCAGGCCTGGATAGTACCCCGGTGGAGTCACGTAGGAACACATGCATTTCTCCACTGTCGACAAGCCAGGTTAGTACCCTAGTGGAGTTGCATGCTTCACCTCTCTATGCAAGAAGGCTTTCTCTTCTTTTGCCTTTGTATTTTTCAAAGAGGAATGTGCATAGGCACTTATTTATTTTTTGGGTGGAAGAGGGATCCTGACTTATTCAAAGCAGCAGAGCTTGTTCGTTAAGAGAAGCATGTAATACCTGTGACATAGGTTTACTCATTTAGATTTCCCCCTTCTCTGTTTCTACTAGTTGATGAGCTTGAACACACAGAGAAGAAGGCTAAGTGCAGGCATGGGGTTTCCCAGTGTGGAAACAAGTTCATGGTTGGAACCAAACTGCCCTTGCAGAAGGTTCATATTTTCCATGAATACTTCATTTGTAAAAGGTTACAACCAAGCACAGAGAAGATAGCCGTAACATTGGACAAGTGTTGTAGTGTCATAAGAATCTTAGATCTTAACCACATACTCATTCAAAAGCCAGAACTCAGTAAAGGGAAGCGCTTATTTACATAACCAAATAGCATGATATTAAGGAAAAGAATGAAACAAAAATAGTAAGCAGAGCAAGAAAAAGGAAAAAAAAATGGTAGAAGTAGAGCAAAAGTAAAACAAGTAAGCAAAGCAAGCAAGAAAACCAAAGAAAGTAAGTGAGCAAGCAAAAATGCAAACCAGAATGCAAAGAAAAGGAAAGCAAAGAAGAAAACACTACTCCTACTTCTATGTTAAACAGTGCATGGGCCTACTTACGTGAAGTGATATTTCCAATGCAGCCACCGGTGCATTCGCTGATCCATGTTGGTGAAGGCATGGTTCGTGAGAAACACAGTCAAGCGAACTAACAAGCATAAAATATATAACAATGAAGACCAACACACTTTGAGTTTAAACGCATCCACAAGAAAAAAAGAGTGAAAGTGCAAGACAAACCCTCTATGGACTTGCCATGGTGCTGTGACACATTACGTATAGATGATAAACACATGCACTCTCTTAACTGTGGTAGACAAGCAAACATGAGAAACATAGACAACTTACATCTTTCGGTGTGCTTGTTGTAAATGATTCCTCCAGTTCACAAGTGATGGGATCATGTGATTCTGGTGGAGGAAGTGAAATATGTTTGTTGGAGTGATCTTTAGTGCATACAGATGAGTGATGAGGAGCCTCGGGTGTTTCACAAATTTTCTGATCAGAAGTGGAACTATCCTCAGGACAGCAAGGGTTTGACATAACCATCAACTTAGGCTGAAGTGCCTCGACAGCCTGCGGGGTTTCCACTTTGTCGATAGATAGATAATCATACACCAGTGTCTTAGATAGATTAACAACGAGCAAATCAATGTCGTGATTAGATGAAGAAGTACAAATATTACCCAAGATCATAAAATTTAGGATGTTTGTCGACATCCTCATGATTTGATGAATCACACAAAGGGGTAGATGAGAAGAAAGGTTGTTCACCCTTTGCATTTCTGGAAAAAGAAGATGAAAAATCAAGTCGATGTTTAATGCAGAATTTATCCTCTCCACTCTAAAATGATGTACTGACATCTGGTGTGTTTTGCAAATGATTGGAAGTACATGCAGCTATGGATGGATTTACACAAGGAAAATCAAAGATAACATAATCACCAACGATGCTAGGAAAAGGTGGAGGAGGCACTGATAGAAGGAGGTCATCCTTCACTGTGGGTTCATGCTCAAATGCTCAGTCATACCCTTCGTGAATGTCAATGCAATTTGGTTGTACATCATCAACTCTGTCGATGGATTGATCTTCATTCACAATAGTTGTAGAGTTTGGAATGAAAGAACACAAGGTAGTGCAATCCGGAGGATCAGCAGAATGCAAAGATAGAGGTTGAGGTAACAAGTGTATATGAAAACCCATGGGCGCCCCAATCAAAATTGCCCAGATATTGAGAGTAGTGAGGGTGGGATGATGTGATAGTTGAACAAATGTGTGTGCATGTTCTTTGACATCACTCTACGGTGGTGGAGCTGTTTGATGAGGGGAAGGTGGACAATCACTTGTAAAATCGATTGTGTCTACTTGTGATCACGCGGCTCCATCACCGAAGTATGTCGAGCGAGGTTTGAACTTCAAATTCATCTTGGGACAGAGTGATTTGGTAAGGAAGTATTCAAATCTGTCCATGAGATATTAGAATTTCATCTTGCTTTTCGAAGCTTCAAACTACAATACACAGAAGCACTGCCAAAAATCCATAGGCGATTCTTGCAGAGTCTTCTATTGTTTTAATAGTTTTCCATCAAGAGGTTTCAGATCAAAATGATGGAAAGTAGATTCAATGAGATCACATAACTGCTCAAGTGAGTGCACACTGCCGGGTGGCAGGCTACTACACCATCGTTGTGGGGTTTCACGAAGTGTGTGTGAAAGTAGCAAGCTGAACTCTTCTGCATAGAACTCATCTACGTAAAGAAATGAAAATAAGCCTCAAAAGTACTCAGGCAAAGCCACTTCGCCTTCACTATCATATGTGAATTTCGACAAGAGATCAAAAAACTCCCTCGTGATTTCGAGATGTTCAACATTAGAGAAAAATCACGGAGGGATGAGTCTACCAATATCCATGACAGATATGTGAAGATTCAAAACAGGATGTGAGGACTCATCTTGTCATTTGGCCCTCCTACTAGCGCCAAAAATGTTGATGATGCTGGACCTCAAACATCAGAAGATCTCCCCAGTATGAAGTCCCAACTAGACCTCACACTGTTTGGTGTAGGATTCACATCAAGTATGATGGATCTATTGCTATTATCTTAAAGATATTCCTTATCTCTTTCTTTTCACCAAGTGAGAGTGAATTGCTTCATCTTTGAACAACAAGGTTCACATGCCTGGTGTGTGCTAGTGTTACGTGTGTCAAGGTTCTTTCACCCTAGAGGGATAGGGTGGAGGTGAGTCTCTAGTCAAATGGGAAGAGTCCCAAATTTGTCAGAGAGACACAACACAACAAGACATGCGCAACTTCTGGAGGACCAGTCCACTTGGATGCGGCAATCACAACACACAAGGGAAGATAACATGTAAAGCACCCAACGGACAGTCCGTGCGAGTACGATGGTCATTATAAAAAGTTTACGTGAAAGGTTCTGTCTAATGTTTGGGGAGGGGGTAACCAACAAGAGTAGGACAACGCTAACAACTTATACAACACATTTTCATAAATATATGTATTAGAAAAACTGAATGAGTTCATTTTTTTAACACAGGTTAAAACAATATATGTTACAAGTGTTCAAGATTAATCTTACAAATAGTGACAACACATGTGTGAAAACGTGTAGGCCTGTTATCAAGCTTCTGAATTAAGTGAAAGTTCCAAGACACATCAGTACACCATTACATCACTAACCCCGATGGCGGGGCATTGGAGCCACTGCTCGCTCCTCAAAGAAAATATTATAGACTATCAAGGCTATGTGGGACGAGCCAAGGTGAAAAGTCTGTTGTATGTAAAAATGAGGGTTATTTATAGCCAAGGTTAAAACTGACCCTTGTGACTGTTCGAATTCCCTCATGACTGTTTGAATTTCATGAATTTTCAACTTTACATGATTCTTCAGATTACAAGTGTGTCTCTTGGACTTCCACATTACATTACATTTATTTACAACAATATGGTCCACAATTTTGACTTTCATGACTTTTCAACTTTACATGATTCTTCATATTACAAGTGCATCTCTTGGACTTCTACATTACATTACATTGATTTACAACGATATGTCCCACAATAGTGATGTGGCTGACACAACTCATGACATGACTCGACATGACACTGTTGTTACGTTCATGCTGCTGGTGGTGTGCATGTCGAGCTGCAATGCTGCTGAGTGATGGATGTCCTCTTGGCATATCACAACTTCACCTCTGCATGGCAAGGTGTGTGGAGTCCTCAACAGTCATTGGGTTCGCTTGATGTTGCATGTGCACATTGCTCCTTTCCTGTACTTTGGCATGCTTGACATGTTCTTCCATTCGCAAAAATATCTCCTCACATGTTTGTCCATTCGCAAACACATATTCCCATGTTCATCTGTTTGTCTATTCATCCATTCACGAACACATCTTTTGCAGGTACTCTCCTTATTCATCCCATTTGGCATCGCAACAAGTCTATTCATGTACCTATATCTACAATCACTCATGACAAGATGACATCAAATCCATAAACATCCTAGTATATCATGATGCATGATCATTCACTTTTAGATGGAGGTTATCGGGAGAGAGGACAAGCCTGCGAAATTGCCTGGGGCAAGTTTCAGGCTGGGATGTGAGTTCCGGGCATTGCTGGTGAAAATTGCGTAGAGGTCACCGAGATATTGAGATGAACAATTCGGATCAATAGTGACTATCCGCGGGATTTGGATTGGCTGGAAGGAAGATCTATGCAATTTCTAGAGGGAAACAGAATGGAAAAAAGAGGGCCTTGGCAAGAAAGAATGTGCAATTCCTGGAGGGAGCTGGCAACAGACTGCAGGGTGCTTGGAAGCAAAATCTTCACAATTCCCAGAGGGAGCTAGTAGCGGGCTGTAAGATTGTTGGAGGCAAAAACTATGCAATTGCTGGGAGGTTGGCCTGTTGAACACATCTATGTAGTTTCAGAGCTGAGCAGGATGCTGGGAAACTGAGGGCTTTCTCATGAAATATGTGCAGTTTTATGGGTAAGTAGACAGCCAGCTGACTAGGTGGTTGGCTATAAAAACTATGCAATTCCTAGAGGGAGACAGGGACAGGCATTGGGAGCTTGTCTGGCATGTCTGCACATTTTCGTTAATCAACAGAGTTGTAAGGTCTACACAATATTTGAGGGGAGTGAGTCCTGGGGTCACTGCACAGTCAAAATCTCTAGTTGACCAATAGGAGGGTTCGTTGATCAGGTTGCAGACAACACAGATTGAAATGGCTTGTTGGGTACATCTGCGTTGTTCTGGGTGACAGTCGATCGAGTTGATTACAGGGTGGAGGTTCGGTTGTTCGAAGGTGTTCCAGTCATCAGAACTTCAGAAAAATGTCTAAGTGTGTGAGCAAGTGAATTTGTGCATACACGAACTTGCAAACACACATTCACATGACTTGATTACAAGATGCCTCAAACCATCAAGACAACATATGCTCAACATGACTAACCAATGGTGCGAGCAACAAGCGCGATGCTTGTGATAGATTTTTGAATGACCGCGATGATGATTGAGCGATAGTGCATACAACTTCATGTGTGAGTGCGACATATGTTTACATAGCAAATAGAACATGTACACACAAAGCGAGGACCTTGTGCTTGACCAGAACATGGTTGCAAGCGCGACATTTTGAACTACTTGCAAAAGATTGCTCGTTCAACAGTCAAGCGAGGAGGGTGCAAAGACTCCACACTAGCCCACAGGGTGAGCCTGAGTGCTTGCAAACATCAAGTAAAAATCCAAGGGAGGCTCCGAAATTGGATGCAGGCCAGGATTTTGGAGGTTGTTGCACCCTGAACAACGAGATTATATATAGAAAAGTTGCTTTGATTGAGCTTCATGTTTTTCCTTGAAACTTTGCTTCATTTATGCCTTTAGTAGGTCATCTTTTAAGAGGTCATCGAAGCCCAAATAGAATTCAATTGAAAATCCATCTGGCCTTGAGATTTTGGAATTTTTGCATATATATTTCAATGATTTTTTCATATATTTTGAAGCTTCTAGAATCTCAGAGTCCGTTACTTCCTCCGTAAAAAAATTATTCATTTCTTCATTGATAGCGGGGGGGAGGGAGACCACCTACAAAATGTCTTGTATAGCGCATCTAAGAGACACATGATAGAGAAATTGAAAAGTAGCAAGAACATGCCTCTACTTTCTCCTTGAACGAATGCAAAGGGGCTTTGTCTTTGGAATTAATCTCCCAAATTGTGTTCCTTTACTTCCTATAATTTGCAAATTGGTGAAACTTTTTATATTGTTATCTTTGGATTCAAGCCAAATAGCTCAAATTTTGAGGCGTCATAACTCTTCTTCCAACAACAAAAGAAGATGTCTTCTTTCTTTGAGGGAGCACATCTCCTAAAGGGACATCCAAGAGAGTAGCCCTGATTCAAATGATTGTGTATCTCAAAGAGCTTCTTTTCCATCTCCAATAGCTCCTTGTGTAAATTCTCTTAGTGTGCCTTGGCCCATGTGCGAGAAATATGCTTGATAGTTTGGAGAGTTTCCATGAATTAGGCCATATAAATTGAATCTTCCCAGGTAGTGAGGTGCCTCCATAAAGAATGGATTAGAGAAGAATAATCCTCCTCTTATAGCTAGGAGTAGTTGAAACAAATGAAATAGGAGTTAAAGTTACCCTTAGGACATAGAGGAAATGGGACTATGGTTAGAAATACACTCCATTTTAATATAATATTTAAAAGCACAATTAGAATTCGATAGGCCTTCCAAAATGGGGAATTGATCATTCCTTTTTGAAGCTTCACTGTGATCTGTACAATATTTACTCCAATGTGGAAAAAGCTTGATTGGTTGTATGTTAATTATACTGAGATTAGTAATGATATCCTAAAAGAAAGCACTCTTTGGATTGAGATGTGGATTTGAACCCCATACTTCTTGCAATGAAGTAGTGTAGTTTAGGTCACTTCCCAAAATTATGTAAAGATGTGCCTATAACTAATTCCTCCCAAAATATGATAGAATAAATAATATTCATATTTAATTATATAATTATACGATTATGCTATTTTAATCTAAAGTTCAAATTTAAAAATAAATTAAATATTTACAACTTTATAAACTATACCAATTAAATTATCTAGTTAAAATAATCTCTTATCTCACATGAGAAAAAGTTTTATATATTAATTTAACATCTTCACTTTAGAATTAGAATTAGAATTAGAATTAATATATATATATATATATATATATATATAATTAATTAATTAATTAATTAATTTTAATCTTCCCGTTCAAATTAAAATTAAGAATTCATTTTCAAATTCTCTTAATTTATCAACTAGATCTATTCATCTAGTTAAAAACCTTCCAACAGAAGTATTTGGTTAACATAGCTCGAAACTTGAAAATAATTAATACTTATTTTATTTATAGTTTAGGTTATGACCTTTTTGCTTTTTGGTCCATGCGAAAACAGATAAAGTGCTGATCATAATTTTTTTCCTCGTGAAAGAAAAAAATAATTTAAATATAGCTGAAAATAATAATTAATAAAGGTAAACCAATTAAAATTAATATTGAAACCATAAAAATTTTAAAGTTGTAATTTAATAAGAATGGTATTGATGTTAGCAAACAAGTAAATTTCATAGGTGGGTTAAAAGTTTGTACCATAGAAATAAATATTTATACTATGCTTCTAATATTTATAATATAGAAATAAATTTTAGAAACTAAATACATGTGGCAAGTTCATTACTGTTAGAAAATCGATGCCAAGTACTACAGGTTCTAGAGCACTTTCCCGAGGACAAAAACTGTTTCAATTTAACTATATTTGGAAGGCTGACGTGAAAACGAATGTGACTTTGAAGGAGATATTGCAGACTGTTGTGCAACAATTCACTTATATATACCTCACCTCAACATCATCCACCAAGGCCAGGCTCATTGCATCGGTAGCTCTATCTCGAAATTGAGTTACACAATAACTGTGAGTCACATTTTAGCTGCAGAGGATGGAAAGGAAAAATATGATGGCCATGGCCATCAATTTGATCATCGAGATGGTAATGATCTGGTACTGTTCCGAACAATTCAAATTGGTAACCGCAGGCAATGACAGAGAATGGACGCGGGCTCACGCAACATTCTATGGAGACGTTCATGGAACTTCCACTGATATGGGTAAATCCCTAAACATTTTGCCATTCAAATTATTTGACTGAAATTGCAATGGGTTGTTTGCTATTTCTGGAATCTGATGGGTTGTTGTTTTGGATCTGGCGGTGTTTGGGACCAATGGCATGGCAGGAGGAGCGTGCGGTTATGAGAATATGTACGAAGGTGGATATGGCGTAAGTAACACTGCACTGAGCGGTGCCCTGTTTGGACAAGGAGAGGCCTGTGGGTCTTGCTATGAGTTAGTGTGCGATGCTAACTCGGTCCCACAGTGGTGCCTCCCAGATAGGAAAAGGATTAAGGTGACTGCTACCAACTTGTAGTTAAGGTGATTAAGGTTGATTGCTGGATGGTGCAATCAACCTAACCATCACTTCGATCTGTCGATGCCTGCTTACCTAACCATTGCCCGCTACAAAGCAGGAATTGTGCCCGTTTTCTACAGAAGGGTGCCATGCCTAAGGGAGGGAGGGTTGAGGTTTTCCATGAAAGGGAATGCCTATTTCAATGTGGTGGTCATAAGCAACGTCGGCGGGAGTGGGGACGTGAAGGGCGTGTGGGTAAATGCAGATGGGTTTGGAGCTGATAACTGGCATCCATTGCACAGAAACTGGGGGGCGAATTGGCTATACACCATCGGCAACCTGCGAGGGAAGGCGTTATCCTTGCGAGTGACTATAGGTGATGGGCAGACTCTCACCACCTATAATGTGATACCTCCCAACTGGCAATTCGGCCAAACCTTCTTCTCTAGCCTACAGTTCAAGTAATCAGCTATTGATATGGCCAGAATAAGTAGGTCTCAGTCGAGTATTCCTGTCCTTTTATTGTTGTTTGGTTAGATGCAGAATAATCAGCAATTCATTGCACAAAATAAGTAGGTCTCAGTCGATGATTCTTGTCGTTAAAACTTTTCGTAGCTTTACCATTGTGGCAGTACCGTCTTATTTGTTTCTGCTGCTACCGTCTTATAATAATAATAATAAGGATCATTAGATATTTGGCTTTCACAATAGTTGATGAGTGCAGTGGTAACCAGTTTTCAGATTTGAATTTTTGCTCATGATTCATAGTATTTAATTATTAAAACTAACTTATCCAACTTTGTTACTGATAATATAATTATAATATTAACATAAATTTAAAGATCTGTTTAATTTTTAACAAATAATTTTTATTTTCAGATTTTATTTAAAATAGTTTAAGGGGTTTTGCGGGCTCGTTATGAATCACGTCCAGATGTGAATTCACTATTCAATTCCATGCTTTATTGGGATGTTATTTTGAAATATACCCGTGATATAGCTTTACATTACAGACTTTTATATATATATATATAATATTAATAAAAAAATCATTTTAATTATATTAATGGATGAACCTGGGTTTATATTAACGGACTAATTAATTTGAAGCTATTTTAAAAGAATTTGCATGTATAAATATTTTTTTTAAGTAAATTCTTTTTATTCTAAATAAATCGAAGTATAAAATATATTTAAATTAATTTTTAATAAATTTAAATTTAAAATATATTCAAGTTAATAATAAATATTTCGATTAAAAATATATAATTATATTTTATAATGGGGTATAAATGAACCTATTTAATTTAAAAAATTAATATTTTTATTTTAAAAAGTTTAGAAAAAAAATCATAAAAAAAACTATGGAATTAAAAAACTTACTTTAATAAAAATAAATGGATAAAAATATAACGTAACCATAATTTTTTAATTATAAGACATTTCATGTATTATAATTATATATATATATATTGCAAATAATTTTTCTTCTAATATATATATAATAAAATAAAAAATATAAATAATTTAGATTATGTTTTTTTAAATAAATAAAAAATTTAAATTCATAAATAAATTAGATATTATTTTGGGATTCAACTGCGTTAGTAATTTATTTATTTATGATCATTTCCATTCATTTCATGAGAAATTAGTGAGTTATCACTACTTTTCATAGAAATAATTATAGATGAATGGCTTTAAGTAAGTCATTCATCTATGATCATTTCTATTCATCTCATGAGAAATTAGCCAATTAAGACTACCTTCCATAAAAATGATCATAAATAAATGACAGTTGAATCCCAAAATGATATCTAATATAATAGACTACAGAAACCCTAATATTTAATTTATAAATAAATTTTAATAAACCAATCCTATTAACCTAAAAAACATAATACATAACTACCCAAAAACACAATAATATAAAAAACGTATTTACAAATATATTAATAAATTTCAAAATTAACCCAAAGCAATAACCGAAATAACTTTGTTAAATGTTACAAACAATTTAATAAATTAAAAACACTAACGCAAAACTATAATCAAAATTGAACCGTTAAATCTTGAATGGTTATCACTCCATACAGATCCTTCTAATATAAAATCATCCCCGTCTTTCTCTCAAACGTAAGAACTTCGCCCCCTCGAGAGCATATATCAACTTATTATTGAATGTTACAAAATGTCACCATCGCATTGCAAGTAAATATAATATATTCACTGTCTAAGCACCCTACAATGAGAATAGGCATGAATATGAATTTCAAATAATCGTGAAATATTATATCATTATTTTGCTTCCACTACCAGACTGAGGCATGTAAAGAATTGTAAAAAAAATTTATAAGTGGTCCTCTCTCTTTTTTTCGTAAGAGGTGAAATTCCAACTGTAATGGATAAGTACTAAGAAGAAAATAATAAATCTTTCAACTTTATATATAGAAGATTTATTTTAAGTATTGGTTTACTTTTAACAAGTATTTTCTCTTATTTTTTAAATAATATGAACTCCAAAAATAACATAAATTCAAAATAAATGTGATTTTGCAAAATAAAAAATAAAAAATAATTAAGGAATTTAGACTTCTGTGATCCATAGCATTGTTTATAAACTCTTCGGCAAAATCACATAACCAATCTTTTCTCGACGCGTTTCGAACCAACCAGTGTGGTTCATCGTCAGGACAAGTTGAAGAACCAATCCGGCTTACCTTGATTAAATAGAGCGTGCAGAGACCCCAATGGCTATATTGCCAACGGCTAATTTTGACCAATGATCAAAGTCAAACTACTAATATTCTTGATATATTTAATTCTCTCCAAACATGTATGTTACAATCAAATAATTAAATGATTTTTTAAAATTTCAATTACACAAAAATCTAATAATACATAATTAGATAGACTCATGGTTACAACACTAACCTTAAACAGTTCTCCGTAGGAGGAATTAGCTATAGTATCTTAATGTGACAAGTTCAAATTTGTAAATAATTGTTTTCGCTTGATAGGAAGCATTTGGAAAAGATTAAAAGAAATAATTGTATTTATATTTTTGTAAGTTTGAGCATATAGAGAAAATATAATGGAAAGATAAATATAAAAGAAACATAGAGGAATGTTGCACAGAGAAAGTTGAGAAAAATGATTTTTTTTTTGGGAAATATAAGGCATTTCACAAAAAACCAAAAAAAAATTCCTTCTATAATGTGATTTTCTTTCTTTATAATATTTTTTTCATTTTTTCAATTACTTAACTCTTAAAACGCTTCAGGGTTAGTTCAACTGATAAGTTTTTATAGCTAAATCTAGCTAAATCCATGATGCTCTGGGGGTTAGGATTTGTTAATAAGATGATAAAATGTGATCCCCTTGGGTCAGGTGACATTTTCTAATAAGATGAGAGGATGTGATCCTTAGGTTGGAGTGGATCAAGTAGGGTAGATCTACCTGATGTGATGCTTGATCTGATCCCTTAAAGACAAATGTTTTTTTCATCTTTGTATTATAAAGTTAGGAAAATCATCTTCTAAGTTGGTCAAACTTTAGGTATTCCATCTTTTCCTTTTTATAAAATCATTTTTAAAAATAATTTGGCAATAGGCCAACTTTTTTTAATTGATGAGATGATATCTATGAGTATATCCATAGAAATGATTTCTTAACAATTTCTTATGCTTCTATCTTTTCAACCAGCTGCTTTTTTCCAAATTAAATATTAGCTTCTTTTTTCCCAAATTAAATATTAAAAATTGAAGGTATGGCATTTGAAAATTTGTGACTTAACCATCATTGATCCTATCAATGTGAATCTTAGTTTTTTATTTATAAATATAGTTTCATGATAATATACTTCAATATATTTATTAAGCATAAAGAGACAAAATTTTCTGGTTTTTTTAGAGTGTGAACATGTCATTTGACTACGAACTCATCATTTTGTTATTAGTGTTAAATCAATTCTTTCCGAAAGCCATCCCATGATATGTTTAGTTGGCTTCCATGTGTCATGGGTAGATATGACAAAGAACTCTTAAATAATTTAAGGAATAACAATAAAATAATGGTGATATGAGATGGGGTTTGAAAAAATATTTTATTTCTGAAAAAAGTAAAAGTAAATAAAAGTGAAATTATTAAATAATAAGTATGATATTTTCTTATGACCGATTGCCATGTCTTATAGGTAAATATCTTAAAGGATTTAAAAGAAAAATCATAAAATAATGAAAAAATGAGATGGGAGAATTTGAAAATAAATAAGTAAAAGTAAATAAAATATGTTACACAAGCAGAGGGAAAAGGTGTGTGGTGGATGTAAAAAATAGATTAAGTGATATGACATACAAGTGGAAAGTACAAAGAAACTATTAAGATGTTAAATATGAAAGGAAATCTAAATTATATAAAAACATTTTCAAGTGTAGAAAATGCAATTGTATAGAAATTGAAATAGTTTTTTCAAAAATGTAAAAAAATAAGAAATTTGAAAAAATTAATTGGAAATAAAAATGGACGATCATAGAAATGGGTAAAATAAAAAGAGAGAAAATTTGAAAGTAGAAAAATGATAAGTATGGAAGTATAAAAAATTCTATAATAATAAGGATTAGAAAAAAAATAATGGAAAATTGACTATAGTTTATGGTAAATCAAAAGAGAAAATAATAAATGGTAAATGTAAAAGGTAATCGGTAAGATAATAAAAAAGGAGAAAGGATATAATGGATAAATTTAGGAAAGGTAGAATGAAAAATAGAAATATTTGAGGTGACAACTTTAATTTTTCATTTTGTAAAGTGTTGGAGGTAGGTAAGACAAAGGAATATCAAACGAAATTAGGAAAACATGTAATTTCTTTCCTTTTAGTAACCCTTTAATATTTTGAATGAGAGACCATCTTGGTTAGCTTTATGTAAGGAAGAATTACAACTTATAATTGATTTTAAACTTTTAAACTTTTTGTGTTTTTTTAAGGGTTATTAAACACATTCAAAAGAGTAAAAAATGTCTTTCAGTTTGATCAAGAAACAATTATTATCATCTAGTTCCAATTATTAGAAAGTGATCCCCTAAGTTCCAATTATTAGACAGTGATCCCCTAAGGATAATTAGAAACCCAATAGTAAACTAGTTTTCTTCTCCATTGTATATGGAATCACTCCAAACCATTATATCTTTATTTCAGCAAATGCTTATTAAGAAGGCTTGACTAAAATCATAAAATTTTATACTAGATCTTCCTTCCCTAACATACTTAGAGAGAACAGTAGCTCTCAAGTATACATAGTCTTCCACTAGAGCCATGTACATAAAAGTATTATATTCAGTTTATTGAAAGATTTTATAAACACTTCTCCATTGATAAGTTACAATTCTTCCAATTTAAAGTTATAAAAAAAAATAATGTTAAAAATCCATAGAGAATTAGAGATTTGATTCTTATTGTTTACCAAAAATCTTCTTGTTTTTAAAATAAAACATATCATTCATTTTATCTTTTTATTAGATGCCGCTTTATTATTTATGCCTAAAATTTCATTACATTACTTGTTTTAATCCAATCAGTTTTGTTCATGTAGGTTTACCTTCTTGTGGATTTGTACAAACTGGCTATGGAAATTGAGGAACTCTTAGAAATATTTTTACCACGATGATATTGAATGAAGACTTCATGTGAATTTAGTGGATGTTCATTTAAACCATCTTTAAACTCATTTTCAACATTTCTTCGAGATTGAACTTTTGAGAGATTACAACCGTCCCATAGAGCATGTGGTTGATGATATTCCATGTGGTTGATGATATTCTTTAATTCAAACATTTTCATCTTTAAGTAATAAATGAACATAATTAATGGTAATATATAAAAAAAATTATATTTTTTTATTATATATTTTTTTTAAATTTTTGTTTGTATTATTTGGAAATTATAAGAGTAATACTTTCATGGAGTCAAGAGGTTTATTCTACAACATAGCATGAGAGAAATGTGTAAGTATGTTGGTCTTTAACATTGAGTTGACAGGTGTCTTTTTAAAATTAAAAAAAAATATATTTAAATAAAAAAAATTAATAATCTCATTATATGGATATAATAAAAAAATAAAAATACATATACATATTTGGTTTGTTTAATTAAACATATAATAAAACATTAATAATCTCATTATCAGTATTTATACTAAAGAGAAGTAGTAAAAATATTTCACTCACACTATCAATTATAAATATAATTATAAATAAAATATTTAAATGTCCATATAAAACAACATCACTGTTACACACTTCAGCGAAAAACTGTTAATTATAAATAAAATATTTAAATATCCATGTAAAATAACATAATTCTCACATACCTCAACAAAAATAATGCACAATTTTATTTTTTTTTAAATAACAAACTCGACTGTTAAGCTCTGTTCACAAGTTTTACTGGAGTTGTTAGTCATTTTATCATGGTTATGATTTCTTTTATTGTAAGGTCTTCTATGATTGGTTTAATCTTTATTTGGCTCCATAAAATCTTAAGAATTTTTTTATTATTGATATAGTTCGCATTACACGTATTTCATACTTCGGAAATCAACCTAAATTTGGCTCCTATGTCTAACACACAATATTTACCACACCTTAGCATCGGTGGGTCTGGGCTTTTGGATGGATCCGGGTGCAATACAACTGTTGGTTACCATCTTGGAAAAATTTCCTCATATACAGCTCAATCTTACTCGACTTCATCGAACAGAAGGCATTGAAACCCTACCTGCTTGGGTACCTCCAACACCGCAGAGTTTTGGCATTTCCCCATCTCCACCTGTGAGCCTTCTCAGCTGCGAAATGTTGCCCAGGTGTGGTGAACATACTCTTTCTTGTCAAATTTGTTGACTCTGTGTCTATCCTTGATTATGTTATGCCTACTTGACTCATCCACTCTGCTACAGAGTTGTTGAAGCCCCTGCTGCACTCAATTACCAAATGAGCCAACCAGAATTCAATTATCCGCTACAGGTAACTTCCTTCCGGCACAACTGTTAAATTGATTGCATAATTTTAGTTTTCTTCTAACAATTTGCATTATTTTTGTCTTAGGACTCCTTCAGTCGATTGGCTCATAAAGCTATGCCACGCTACAGCTCCGTCCGGACAACCGATAAAGTGGATAGCCTTAGCTTTGAATGAAAGCTTAAGGTTTTATTTTGAATTTTCTGAGCGTTAGGGTTATTGGATTGCTGGTGCGTTACTTCTTTATTTCAGGGTGCGATGGACTGAATTATTTCTCGAGCCTCGACTGAGTTGTTAATTTGTAAAATTTTCTGGAGAGGGTTACCCTGTTAAGAGTACCCAGTTTTACTTTTCTGTTTAATTTAATGGGTTCGGTATTTATAGTCCGCTCGACTTGGCAGAAACTATTATTTATGCATCTGGTATCTATGAATCCATTGTTTATGTATTTCCAGTTTTAGAGCTAATATATGAGCGACTGTGTTCTTTTCCATATCTACTGGTGGATATTTACGGTGAAATTAAGGGTTCCACGGAAATGTGAGATTTAGATCGTTAATTTTCCGCCCACTATTGTTTTAACACAAACCCCAGACATTGGGTTTTCGATGAACACCCTTTCCACAGGGGTTTCATCCTTTATGTTCTAATCAATGTAGTTTTCTATAGCAGTCTTCTTATTCTACTGTGCATGCAAGTATTATTGTTGATTTATTTTCGATTGTTAGAATTAATTGAGATTATTGTTGTACCTATATTTTGCTCATTCCGTGTTTACTATTCATAGTTATTTCCAGTCGTTTAAAAAAAAAAACAGGCCTAGTTTACTCATCTTGTCGTTGCCATTTAATTATTAACTTTGTCTACCAGTCTATCACCCGGAAGTGTTGGGTTCTTAATTACCTCTTACTATAAATACCGGATACTAAAATCTTCTTTCCTCGAGGATTGTATAAAATAGATAGACTCTTAAAATCTTTATCTGTTTCTACAACAAATAATTACACAGTGATTGAAATTAACATGTTTCCGTTTTCGAACCTCCGCTAAATCTACTTTCTGCTTTAGGGTTTGGATAAATCCATAAACCCTTATTTACTCTATGTCGAACATTCTGATAAATAATGCTTTTAATTTCTCAGACAGAAGTAGGTACTTATCTAGTATTCTGTGCCAAACTTATTTTCTCCTCTCAGTTCGGACTTTGAATATAGTGCATTTTCTAAGTTCCTCCCAACCATGAGATAAGCTTTTTTTCAAGCCGAGTCTCCCTTTGAACCTACTTTTCACATGCAGGAAAATCATAACTCATATGCAGGAAAATCATAACTAGACTTAGCTGAGTATAGCAAGAACAATCCATCTGACTTTTTAGCATGTATCCCTATTCATTAGTACTTTCCTCTGCAGTTGTCTATAATGAGACTTTTTGGAAGCCTTTCCAGTGGGTTTTTCCGGTCAAAATCCGGCAGCAATTTATTGGAATCGTAAGTTTGATAGCTATTTTTTGCACAATCAAGGCGTCCCAGGGGTTTTTCAGGGTGCTGAATCCAAATATGCAGTTAAAAAACCATTTTAACTGCAACAAATCAAGATTTAACCTCAATTTCTTCCGCCGGATTCCATCACCGGAATCTCCAAAAAGTCGCATTATAGACAACTCCCTTTCCTCTCACACTACTCACTTTGTCCTTTTCTTTGAGAATAAATCTCCAAGAAGTAGTCAGGGGTAGATAACCGCTGGCCCTAACTACCTGACATGTGAGAAATATGTAATTGGCATCGTTTCAAGACATTCACTTCCTACGTAGCTTAATCAAAATATTTAAACATAAATAAATATATATAAAATTATTTTCTTTAGATTTCGTACTTAACTAGCCTTTGCACCACATGTTGCAAAAGAAAGGTCGTAAGGCATAAAAAAGAATAGCATAGAAGAAAGAAGTCAAAATTTTATGCAATTTTGTTTCTTTATTGATGTTTCTTTTTTATCATAAGTAAGACTTTACATTGATTTGTGTGTCATGAAATTTCTCATATTATATTCTTCCATAATTATTGCACATGCAAGAACTCCTTGATCACCAATATGCAAAATCCAGTGACCTCAAATTCTATATAAACCGAAAATGGATCCATATCAAAACCATGTACGCTTTTATTATTGCATCTCTAAGCAAAGGATAAACTCAGTTGCATAAACAGACATGTAAACCTTGTGGTCTCACATTCTATATAACTCAACGATGGAAACATACCAAATCCCACTAAACTGTTGAGCATATAAACATGCAAATATGTGTGTGAAAATTCCTGGCAAGATGAATTATAGGGTGAAAAATGCCTTCAAATCAAGACCATATATAACATGAAATGAAGGTAAAAATTGTCTTGGAAATGTAAGGACGATCATATCAGGTGTAAAGAAAAACCAACACCATGACAATTCTCTCTCGCTACCTCAACCCACTTCAGCGTTCACTCAAGACATGTCAAGTTGATCAAATAAAAAGGAAATTCTGATTAAAAAACAGAAAATATCATCCAATGATCAATAAGTGTAGATTTTTAACTTCAAAATACCATGTTGAGAGAACAATGTGTGATCAAAATAATGCTTATAAGCCATGCAAAAATAGGGAAACCAAAGACTTCAGTTAAATAGCTGCATGAAACTATTATGGCACAAGGGTTGAAGAAGCCTTGTCTACCTATGCCAAAATTTTCATGAAGATACATATAAGCAAAAACTCACCAAAATCTAATAATGCTCAACCTACAAGCAACACAGTGGCTGCAACCATTGGCTTTAGAAAAACACGGCATTCCAGTGTCAACACTGTCATTTTTTTGGCTACCTTACAGAGGCTTGTCCAAAGTAGAAAAACCAATTGTTGAATCTCAAGAAACGCCCCACAACTCCCTCAGCAAAGGAGGATGAGGATTTTCGACCACTTAGTATTGAATAACAAAGACATCTGGGAAGAAAATCTAAAAAATGGGGATGCCAAAAGTTAAAACAATTGAGGCTAGAGAGGCATCGCTGGAAATAGGACAACAATCTAGATCAAGAATTATGGGCTCCTTGGCCCATTATGCTACAAAAAACCACTCTTACTCAAAGGAGCTCAAAGAATTCAGAAGCCTAAAGCTTACATTGTTCCTCATTTCTCTCCAAGTTACCACCCCTTTTCCGATGTCTTTTTTAAAGACTTTTTGTAGTTAGAAATGCAAAATCGATTGCTCTGATGTTTACTCATGTGTCTTTTACAATACGTGAAAAATAGTGGGACAGATCAAGGTGTCCATGAGGCTCATCTTGGACAATATTTCCTAGAAGTGATGTTGAAATCATTGTCTCTCGAGAAGGGTTAAGGATCCATATCCTTTGTTGATATTAGGTTGAAGTGTTGGTCGTACGCTAAAGCGGGGACCTGAGAATTTCACCCCCAAGTAAGTATACATGCTACTAATCTCAACCTCCTCCCCTCTGAATAGGAAGTGAATATCTGAAGTTTTCTTCACCCCATTGAAGATGATAACCTTGGTTTTACCCAGGTTGAATGTCAACTATCGAAGATCACAAAACATAGCTAAGTCATCTAGCTGGTTCTGTAATCCTTCTAGGGATGAGGAGAGGAGGACCACATTGTCAGCAAATAGTAAAATAGATATCAGAACTTAGTGAAGAAGGTATCCATCGATGTCCTAGATGTGCTCGTGTAGAAATTCCTACAACTCATCAATATAGATCCCAAACAGGGTAGGGGACAGTGGACAACCCTGTTTAACCCCAATAGTGCTTCAGATGAAATCAAACATCCCATGAGGCATGCGAAGATGACCAAGGAAAAAATCACACAAGTGCATAATAGTTATCAATAGGGTTGAAAACATGTCAATATCTCTGAGTCTTTGGATTAAGGCTTCCCTCAGAACATAGTCAAAATATTTCCAAAAATCTACGAAACAACAGTAGACTTTTGAAGAGCAGTGTCATGCCTCCTCAATCATAGCGCAGAGGGTGAATATGTGTTTAATAGTCTGAATAATCGATTGAAAGCATGCCTGTCCCCTTGCTCTAATTTTTCTATGATCAAGGTCACTAGATAAATTCCTATGTATAATAGTAGCATACAATTTCAAGAACATGTGCCCCCCCATGATCATTCTATAGTTATTGGATTTGAACTAGACCCTTATTTGTGGATTGGATGGATGATGTGGTGTGACCATACTGGTGGAAAGCCTTCATGGACTACATGGTTGAAGAGGTCAACCAATTAGCTAACCAAAGCACAAAAACCATGCTTAAATAACTCTCCTTGGTATCCTTCCTCATCAACTTCTTTGTTGTTGTTCATCGCCCAAATATCCTCTCTAATATCTTTGTTTGAGAATAGGTAACATGAATAATGTGGGGAGGTAACATGAATTTGGGCCTTCCCTGGAATATCATAGAGGTTGGAAGTGTGAGAGAACATGGATGTAGGGTCGAGGTTAGATGGAAGAGGGGAGCATCGGGGAAGGATGGTATGCCAAAATTCTTTAGGGGAGTGGGCAAGGAGAGCAAAAAGTCCTTGTCTTCTATGAGAGACAAATATTTGTTTCTTATGACAGAGGAGATGAAGATAAGAGGTTTTGAGATCGGAGTAGAAGGGTTGAGAGTGGGTGAAAGCATATCAAATTTCTCGATGTAGAGTCTTGCATTCGTCATCTGCCATTTGTTCATGGGGAAAGATGCAACTTTTGGGGAGAAGAAGTGGAACAAGTGGAGTGGGGGAAAGAATTGAGCGATGCTTCCCGAATGGAAGATGAAAGACAAGTGTATTTAGTGGAAGCATAATCAAGCAAGGAGAACTAGGTCTTTGATGGGATCATCTTTTGCAGAGTAGAGGATAAGATGTCAGGACCACCTTCATCAAATCGAAAGGTGGTTTGAGGTGGGCCCCAAGGGGAAGGATGGGGTGGAAGGGGAGGGTAAAATCGAAGAGAGAAGAAAATAAGTACATGATTGACAAGGGGGATGGGGGATACTAAGAGATGTTGAATAAAAGGGAGCAATTTCTATCTAGCGGGGACATAATCAACTACACTTGCAGCCCCACCATATGGTCGACATGTGAAAAAGCGGGAGTCTGTGAGATAGGGGAGACCATTTAAAATAAACAACTCACGAGACTCCCCCAATTGCAATAGATTCTTACCATAAACTGTAGTGGTCCCCAAAACATCATCTGACATTTGGTGAAGCCCTACTAAATATTAATCTATCCCCTGGGTTCAAAACGCATCCTCTGATCGATCGTGGAGATGGATCTGGAGATCTCTAATCCAAGCATTGAAGTCACCTAGGAGGATGACTTCCCCATCAGTAGAGTACTGGGTGATGTTGGTGTACAATTCTATAAATGGGTCCCAATTTGAGCCATTATGGATGTCAAATGGTGAAGAGGTTGGAGGAAAGTAACAAATTAGAATGTAGATGTCCCTCAGAGGAGAGACTGTGACACTAATTTGAATCCACATAAACCTTACAAACACATCTTCGACTACCAAAGATACCTTGTTCTAGAGTGAGTCACTAGATAAACAAGAAACTCCACTTGATCCTATAACCTGTCTCAAGCTCCTCATCTCCTACCTACAGACTAATAGCCAATGGTAACGTGCAATATATGGGAGAGGTTGAACTAGGCTCGCATGATTCTCAGTCATGAAGAGGATGTCTGCTAATTCAAGAGCATCATACAAGAGTCGCAACAATGACCAGAAAGATCCATTGTTATTCAAACAACAAAAAGAAATTCTTGTACCCTATCGTCTCCCCAAGTGGGCCCATCATTATGAACCTCTAGTTCGAGGTTCCCACCTAAGTGGGAAGGAGTCTCGAATAGCTGCCTGAAGATTCCTGATAACTATCAATTTCCCTGCCTTGTCATGCTATCATAATATGTTCTCTATATTGTTTAAGTTCTACAACCTGTGCTCGAGTGAGGTCCTCATCTAAGAAAATCTTGTTGGGAAGAGAAAACAATTTATACTTAGACCTTAGGGTGCGGAGTTGATAGGATGCAGCCCAAAACGTAAGGAAGAGAGTGGAGTTGTAGCCCAACCAAGCTCTATCCAGAGCTATATCGGGGAGACTAAGGGCATCCCGAAGGAACCTAGCCCCCACTTCCATAGGATTAAGAGAGGGGTGATATAAGGGGGGACCTCTCACCTTGAGATTCAATTCTCTTACCCATCTAGTGTGTTTTTCCACAAGTTTTGCTTGCACCACCTCCTCAACTTATGCAAGAGGGGTAGAAGTTTTATCCTTCCCGTGAACCACTTATGCCCAAGAATTAATGTGTGTCTCAGTTTCTTGTTTGAAGATGGCCTATTGGTATCAATTTCTTCCTTCTTGCTTTTAAGGTCGAGAATATTTGTATGCAACTCATCATTTGGAGGATGGACAATTTCCTACTCTTTTCTTTCATGTAATATATTCTCAAGGGATAAATTATCCCCTCCAACCTCTGAAACTATGGTAGAGAGGGTGTGTATTTCTAAACGGAACTTGTTGTTTTCAGTTTCAAGAAATTCCATTTTCTGCAACATTTTTTTTACCTGGGATTTCTAGAATGAGAAGTCTAACTACATGGTCCTAGTTTCAATTTGTACCCCTTGACCCTCAGCAATGATTACTACAAGTTCAGGTGAAGTTGGGGGCTCTAACAATATTTCAAAGATTTGATCGACATCCATATCTAAGTCCATCAAAGGTCCTGTATCCTAACAGATCATTTCAAGGAGAGGTATTTGTTGGATAGAGAACTCAGAAGAGGGGAGTTTGGAATCACTTAATTGTGTATTGACAGAGAATCTCAGGAGATGTAGAAAAGTTTGGACACCTAGAGAAATCATATTAAGAATCATGAATCCCTCGAAATTTATAATACGAAATTCGTTGATCGGGGTCCCTCAGAGGAGAGACTGTGACACTAATATGAATCCACATAAACCTAACAAACTCATCTTCGACTACCAAAGATACCTTGTTCTGGAGTGAGTCACTACACAAACAAGCAACTCCACTTGATCCTCTAACCTCTCTTGATCTCCTCATCTCCTGCCTATAGACTAATAGCCAATGGTAATGTGTAATATATGGGAGAGGTTTAACTAGGCTCGCATGAGCCTTAGTCACGAAGAGGATTTCCGCTAATTCAAGAGAATCATACAAGAGTCCCAACAATGACAAAAAAGATCCATTGTTATTCAAACAACAAAAAGAAATTCTTGTACCCTGTTGTCTCCCCAAGTGGGCCCATCATTGTGAAACTCTAGTTTGGGGTTCCCACCTAAGTGGGAAGGAGTCTCAAATAATTGCCTGAAGATTCATGATAACTATCAATTTCCCTACCTTGTCATGCTATCATAATATGTTCTTTGTATTGTTTAAGTTCTACAACCTGTGCTCGAGTGAGGTCCTCATCTAAGAAAATCTTGTTGGGAAGAGAAAACAATTTATACTTAGACCTTAGGGTGTGGAGTTGATAGGATGCAACCCAAAACATAAGGAAGAGATTGGAGTCATAGCCCAACCAAGCTCTGTCCAAAGCTATATCGAGGAGGCTAAGGGTATCCCGAAGGAACCTACCCCCCACTTCCATAGGATTAAGAGAGGGGTGAGATAAGGGGGGACGTCTCACCTTGATATTCAATTCTCTTGCCCATCTAGTGTGTTTTTCCATAAGTTTTTCTTGCACCACCTCCTCAACTTATGCAAGAGGGGTAGAAGTTTTATCCTTCCCTTGAACCACTTATGCCCAAGAATTAATGTGTGTCTCAGTTTCTTGTTTGAAGATGGCCTGTTGGTATCAAATTTCTTCCTTCTTGCTTTTAAGGTCGAGAATCTTTGTATGCAACTCATCATTTGGAGGATGGAAAATTTCCTACTCTTTTCTTTCATGTAATATCTTCTTAAGGGATAAATTATCCCCTTCAACCTTTGAAACTATGGTAGAGAGGGTGTGTATTTCTAAATGGAACTTGTTGTTTTCAGTTTCAAGAAATTCCATTTTCTGCAGCATTTTTTTTACCTGGGATTTCCAAAATGAGAAGTCTAACTACATGGTCCTAGTTTCAATTTGTACCTCTTGACCCTCAGCAATGATTACTGCAAGTTCAGGTGAAGTTGGGGGCTCTAACAATATTTCAAAGATTTGATCGACATCCATGTCTAAGTCCATCAAAGGTCTTGTATCCTAATAGATCATGTCCAGGAGAGGTATTTGTGGATAGAGAACTCAGAAGAGGGGAGTTTGGAATCACTTAATTGTGTACTAACAGAGAATCTTAGGAGATGTAGAAAAGTCTAGACGCCTAGAGAAATTGTATTAAGAATCATGAATCCCTCGAAATCATATTATAAATTTCTTTTGAACAATATGGATCTTTCACCACCACTCTCTAGATATACTACAACCCAAAACCTCACATTCATATAAAATAACAGGGATGATGAGGATGTCAAGAGGAACCTTTTTTTACTCAAAATCCAAATATGAGCTGACTAACAATTATTTTCAAGCTCATAATAATATTTCCAGCCTCCAATAATCCTTTTGTCAATGCTATAATTCTAGTTGAGTTGATGATGGATGTCAATACCTAAATATTTGTATGAAGAAACTTGTTCCAAGTAATTTTTATCATAGACGAAATTACCGTGGTTGATATTTTTGGATTTAATTATCATGACTTTAGTCTTGTCGGTATTACATGTCATATCCATCTTGGAGCAGTAATCATGAATAGTTTTAATCTGATTTCTGAGTTCATCCTAGCTTCTAGATAGAAGAACGATATCGTTGACATAAAGGAGAGAGTAATGACCATACTAGCACGCTTGAGGTCATTGCAGTCCATAGTTTCCAGACACTCCTCTAACTTATCGATGTAAATGCCAAAAAGAGTATGGGATCGGGGACACCCTTGCTTAACCCCGATATTGCATTTAATTTCTTTAGACCACCCTTTTTTGGTCTCAATCTTGGCAACAACATTCTTGTAAAGAAGAATCATATCAATCCTCAACTCAAGAGGAACCATTATCTCTTCAAGTATTTTCCATAGCTTATCCCAAGAAATAGTGTTGAAAGATTTTCTCAAGTAAAAAAAACAACATAAGAAGTTAGTTTTACTATTGTGATACTCCTCAATAATGATCCTAAGAGTGACGAGATGGTTGATAGTCGAGTGATGTCTCCTAAAACTAGATTTCCCTTTAACTCTTTTACCATGGCTTTTAAGACTGAGGCTAATCTTCTTTTCTGAAATGAGCCCCTATAGTTTAGCTAAAATGTGGTTAATCATAATGGTCTTGTAGTTAGATGGAATGTTTTTGTCCCCACTTTTAAAGACAGACACAATAAATATTTCTGTCTAAAGCTTAGGGAAGCCATGCTTTACCACCAAATTGAGAAGCTTGTGGATATGAGGGATAGGGACAGACCTTCCCATTTTGAAGATTTCAACTTGGTATTCTTCAATATCTTTGACTTTCCCATTAGCGAGCTTCTTAATCCTGAGCTCCATGTATTCTAAAGAAAAGACATCCTCCTTTAAAGGAGTGTTTAATATGATGGCCATAGTGTCCAGGGAGTCATACAGCTTCTTAAGATAGATGTCCCAATTCTCTAAAGGGATCGAATGATTTTTTATTTTTATTTTATGACCAAGAACATTCTGCCAAAACTTTCTAGGTGCAACTTTAGAAAGGTGAAGAAAATGCTCTTTCCTCTTATTAAGATAGGACCTCTTCTTCCTTTTGATAAGAGATTTGTATAGTAGTGGAAAGGGTAGTAGATGCTTGAAATCTCTAAAAAAAAATTATCATATGATTTTGACAAAAAACTAAAAAATCACTTAGTTGAATTATATATTTATTTATATGATGTATATGATTTTTTATCAGAAAACGAAAAAATCACCTCATTAAATTACATCTTTATTTATACATATTACATATTTATTTATATGATATATATGATAAAAAGACAAAGCTATGGTTTAGAGTTAGTTCTTTTTATAGGTAAATCTCATGTTATGTAGAATATAAGACTTGTAGAATGTTTGTTTGATCTGGATAATGATGGTGATTTCTGTTTGACCATTGAACTATGTACTGGTTTTCTATATATAATATCATAACCTATGATTTTTCTTCCCCCAAAATAAATAAATAAATAAATAAAATAATAAATAAACAAAAAACAAAAAACAAAAAAAGACAAAAAAAACAAACAAACAAACAAAAAACAAAAAAACAAAAACAAAACAAAACAAAAAAAAAAAGTGAGTGATTATAATCTAAATAAAACAATTAACTTGAAAATAAAACATTCTTTTTGTTATGTATTTTATTTACTTTTATCAATTTTATTGACTAAATTTTGTTACAAATGTATATCGTTAAAGCATGGAAACAATACACACCTTTCAAATAATTATTAATTTAATTGAAGACATGGGCACGTCTAGGGTTGGAATTTGACGGGAAAAATGCTCGTCATAAGGCATTTTGGTTGTTAAATACGTTTAAAAATTTTCATTAATGTATATTATGATGTGTCTTGAATTTTGAAAAATGTATTTTTGATGGTCAATTATTTTCCTAAAACATTATTAATACCTTATGGCACTTGCATGGAGAACCTTGGAGCTGGTAAGAGGTTTATCGCTGATAGGGGTTAGATAATTGCTGGCAGCCTGGCACTATGGTTTTGCATGATTGAAATCTTATGAAGGAAATTTTTGGGAAGATTCCCAGACAAATCTAAGAGAAAGGACACACTTGGCTTGCGACTATGTGGTCATAATTAAATAATAATCCCATGCATCATGGAATTGAGAGCTAGAACCACCTGGCAGCAAAATAGGGTAATCTATAAAATAGAAATTAATGGAGGATTTGGTTCTTATATGTACTTTTTGTTTTTTTCAAAAGAGGGATCTTTAGCTCAATTGGATGGTAATTTTTACTACAACAAAAAAAAACTCATTTTATTGGGTCTCCAAGAAAACCAAGTTTTGAAAACTTTCACCCATATCTTGATATATAAACAAGTGTATATAATTGTGGTATGTGGAGAATAGGTAGACAAATAAAGCCATGGAGGAGCACAAGTGGAGTTGAAAAAATAAATTTACTTTGGTACACCTCCCACTTTATTAATACCATTTGGATGATGTTGTAGATACAGGTTCAATTCCCTTACCCTCTCGAATACAATGAAGGGAAAATTATGGGTGGTGTGTATCCAAAATATTTTTCTATAGAAATTTGCAGGCACTGTAACAAGTTAGAGATTAGTAATGAGAGTTTATTTTTTTCATTTATATAGTTTAGGAATACCACTTCCCCATGATTTGGATTTCATTTAGCAATGAATGTATTCAAGGAAAGTCGATATGTTATGCACTTTTTCCTTGTAGTATTATTATGTTGGTTCAGATCGCTGTGTGGTCTTGCATTTGGGTAGTTGGATGAAATTTTACAAGTTATGTTAATTTTCTAGATATATCAATCAAATATATGGGAAATTTAGTTACTTTTATTATAGTTATTTTACGAGGCGAGATTTCGATAGTGAACCATTCCCTTTTTGCACCAATTTTAAGATATGAGAAATTGAAGAAAATAAAAGGGTTGGAAGGACTAATAACTTGTTCCAAACAACTCCAAGAAAGTGATGTCATAATATTGTCAAATCAGACTCCCAGTTATTTGATGCAGAAATTATTGAAGTGTCTCTCTGATGTTCATCAGCTAAACTACATCTTTCTGCAATGCCACCCTTTACAATATGTAGAAAAAGTCAGTGTGGAAAAAGTTTTGTTATTCTGTTGTTTTGTTTGTCTTGGTTTAGCTTTTATATTAAGTATTTTGGTGTGAAGAGGAAGGATGAGAAACAATAATGGTATTCCAGTGGAAATACAGGTACAAATTCAAATCAAGGATAGAAAAATGGGCATGGGTCTTAGGATGGATTCGAGTACCATGGATGGGCCTCTGGTTGACCACTTTGGAATTCTTGATGGAGATCATGAGAGGAAGCCAACAGTTTGTAAGATATAGATACAATTTGATCTTGCTAATGTTGATCTATGTGTGCTAAACTTGTCTTGCAAAGTTGTAAATTTGGTGATCATCACCAAAAATCAAGAGTCTGGGGTTGTTGTTATGTTTGGGATCAAGCATGTTGTGTATTCCAAGTGGTCTTATTATGATTCATTTGGGTGAGTTTTCAAGTGGTCCTATTCTGATTCATTTGAGTGAGCTTCCATATTTTTTTGCAGTCTTTTATGGCTTGGATCTGGAATTTGAGGAAGCGGGTGTGTGGTATTTTCTGTTATTGTAGTGTCGTATGCATATGTAGTAACATGGAGAGAATTTTTTTGTTTCAATAGATTTCATTGTTTGTATGTTTATGACTATTTTGATCTTAATGTTTGTGTGCAGATTCTTAGTGGGAGCTTCATATGCAGCTGCTTCTCATTCATTACTTCAACTAATGTTATGTTGGATGAAAATGGTGAAGAGGACATCTACTATTCCCAGCGGGAATCATGCCTAGTTCTTGTTTGTAGGCGACCAAGTACACCATTGTCTTACATTTCATGTGAGTGTGTTGAAAAATTGGCATAGCTTATGCAATGACTTACATCTTCCTCACCCTCAAGATTTGTATTCTTAATTTTGAGGATTGATGTTATTGGATATGTGGTTTATACATACTCACAAACACACATGTATGTCATTGAAGTCCTCTTTCTTAGGAAGGAAAGGGATAACCTTCCTTCACACATATAAGTATCATTGAAGGCCTGTTGCTCAACAAGTAAAGGGATAATCTTCATGTCTCTCACACGTATATTATTGAAGGCTTGATCCTCGGCAAGGAAAGAGAGAACCTTTCTTCAGTGATTTGGCTACCTAAAATTTTGAGTGAAAGGATGGACTTATTCTTTCTAGATAGGTAAAATCTTAATGAAAGAGATTTCTTCTTCTAGCTTGGAAATGACATGTTTTTGGTGTGAGTAATGTGTTTCTAACTTGGAATTGATAATATTGTGATGTGAGTGATGTATTAGAGACTATTTCTATTTTAGAAATGTTCATAATAATTGTTATTTCTAAACTTATTCCAACCAGTGAAACAAAATACTAATGTAATAAGTCTCTTTTTATAGCTTGAAATTAATGTGAGTAATGTGTAATGTGTTTCTAGCGTGGATTTGACAAGTTTTTGGTGTGAGTAATGTGTTTTTAGCTTGGAATTAACAAGTTTTTGGTGTGAGTAATGTGTTTATAGATGGAATTAACAAGTTTTTGGTGTGAGTTATGTGCTAGAGACTTTTTGTTTTATAATTGTTTATAATGATTGTTATTTCTAAAATTATTCCATCCAGGGAGAAAAAATATCAATGCTATAAGTCTCTTTGTCTAGCTTGGAATTGATAAATATTTGTGCAAGTAATGTGTTTCTAGCTTGGAATTGATGAGCTTTTGGTGTGAGTAATGTATTTCTATCTTGGATTTGACAAGTTTTTGGTGTGAGTCAGTGTTATGAGACTATTTCTATCACGTGTATAGAGATAAAAACTTTTGTGAAGTTATCATAACATGATGTTAAGAGATCCACAATGTCCATTTATTAGAAGTTTAGTCTTTTAATTTTTAAAAGGTTCAGATACTATGCATTCAATCTGGTTAATATTGTTGTATATCCTATGAACCAAAGAAATGCTAAAATATATACGATAAAATGTATATTTTATCTTTAAATCCAATAACATTTATTAGATTATGTGAGTCATAACATAATCCATATTAATGAATCTAGTTTTGAGTTTTTATTGATAACATTCAATAGTTTTACTACGTTGGTCATCTTATATATCCCATAAGATCTCCTTAGTCATACCTTATACAAATGCTTTGGCATGTCCGGGTCAAGGACATTTGATCTCAAGTTCCAAATATTGTATTCTGAGTGTTCCATGCAATTATGGATATAAAATTAAGAAAAATAAAAGGGCTTTGTGGTTAGCAAAAATTGTATTGTTACATTTGGTGTATTAAAGGTCACAAGCTCAAATACTTGTGCTTGGTAATTATATTTTTACAAAACAAAAAAGAAGTTAATTTTTGAGGTTGTGATACTCACTACACTGGTTGGGCAGCAAGAAGAGGACATTTTGGATACAACAATTCCACTTTTATCTGAGCATGTCACTATATTTTATCTGAATAATTTTTGTTTTCATATTACTCTGTAAAACAGGTGCATTTTTGGTTAAACTTGACACCTGACAATGACTAAAATGGATTAAATTAAAAATGTATTAGAAATATTAAACAATCTTGTTAGTTCTACTACTGATGAAACTGCAAATATCAGTAAAGTAATTATTGTTGATATTAGAGTTCGCTTACATGATGCATTAGAGATAGTTGAATTTTCCAGATTGAGTCTCAAGTAGAGCGAGACAATCCTAATTCCAAATTACAGTAGAAGAGTAATGAAGCCACTTTAGGAGCAAATTTGGATGCAGTGGAAAGTCATGTTTAGGCAAGGGTATGCAAGAGTCATTTGCATATGGATGTGAAGCTTGTGGTTCCAAAAACCTTTATAATACTGTGGGAATAAATTGTACAAAACAAAAACATAAATGGTTTGGGATATAACGAGGATGTTTTGGATGTATCTTTTCATGTTCCTGATTTTTCTAAACCTATACAATTTCATAGTGCTAGATTTCTAGATGGTGTTGTTCCAGAACAAATTGATCGATGCCAACATTGTGATAGAGTTGGACATGTGAAAGATCAGTGTTTTGATCTTCACCCATGTGAGCATTGTGGAAAGCACAATCACCATTCAAACAAATGTTCCAGAAAGAAGACTACTGCAAGAGAGAAACTAAATTTTGGATGGATTTCTTCTTGGGATTGGTCCAAAATAACCAAGAAGTTTTACAGGTCATACTGTAGGATATGTTCATGAGTATTGACTATTCTTGTTGTAAGATCCCAAAGAACTGATTAGTAAATAGATCTGGAAAATTTCAGTGTTCTAATTGAAATGCTAAGAAGAAAAACACAGAACACAAGGGATAAAACAAAATATGCAACCCTTATTTATATTATTATTTGAAAGTGATACATGCCAAAATGATCAACCATGAAATCCCCCTGCTAGATTTCATGTGTGGTTTCCCAGAAAGACTACGCTAAAACACTAAAGAACAATCATGGACCCTGAATGGATCCACCAGACAAAGTCACTGTGGTGTTTTCATCTCAGGATCAAAGTGGAATTGGCCACGCTAAGTTCTTAACAAACACAATAAGGTAGGCAACTCAAGATGATCCCACTGTTAGGCTCCTATCCCCTTTTATAGGCTTGATGGACTCTCTAGAAACTTTATTTTATTGTTTTCCCTCGAAAAACAAAGGCAAATACCATGGACAGATTCTATCCACTTTGACCATATCAAGAAAATGGAATATTACAAATCCTCTTGCATAAAGATTTCCTGCCCTCAAGCAATCCACTTCTATCCACAAAAATAATCTGTATACTGATACCAACATCCCCTACAAACCAAGGTGTTATACCATGCCTCCATGCTAAATGATCATGAATGGATCCTTTGATACCTAAATCCCAAACAATCCTCTGGCCAATCCAACCCTCAATAGATTCACTTGGATCCCAATGCCATCTAAGTCCTGGGACCTATGGGTTATGATATCATCTGAACCCTCCATCACTTCTCGTGCCTAAGGGCCCTAGCTGCATTATGCTCTTGGCTAAGGGTATCCTTCTAGGAATCATGCCATCAATATAATTCCAACTCATAATCTCTCTCCAATCCATCTCGTGGGAAGTATCTAATGCATGAATTCTTGAACATGGAATAATTCTACCATGTTGATGTTGCCTGATGCTTAACTCATGTTGCTCCACCCAGTCACCCAACATGATCCATTTGGAGAACTCTGCCCTGCTCTCCCTAATGTATAAAGGTGGGTTGGTAGTGTTGTAAGCCCTATCTATGTACTCTCATAGAGGGTTACTCTGTAATTACCAACTGTATTCCTCCTACTTCCTTATGAGGGACTTGAGACATTCCTCTACACTAGACAACTTGCTTGCTGACTCGACACATACCCCTATGAGCTCCTCAAATTTTATGTTCTCCTATAAGATAGTGTATTTGATTGTCCTGACTCTCTACTTCAACATCATAATATTTTTCTTGAAATGCGTGATCTTTCCCTGAAATTCCTCTATTGGTGATTCTGGTGCACTATTGAATATCTTTGTACTTGTCTACACTAGATGCCCCAAGACCATAACTTCAAATTGAGCCTTTAACTGAATCTTTGGGAATGGTTCATTATACACATTATGTCTGTCATGATCCCCCTCATGATCATGTTCATCATGTCGGTTCACTACTATTGGATCCTCACTCAAGTTTTCCTGGCCTCCTCCATCTGTGAAGATAATATGTTGTTCATATTCTCTAGTTGTCAAACATAGATGGATTGGGGGACTTATATCTATATTTGGTTGCTCATATTCTTTATGGAAATCCTCTTATAGACCTATGGACTCAACTATATAGGATTCTACTTCATCAACACCATTTGGTATAATTTCCTCATGCACTTCTGAATGATTTTCATCTTGTAAGTCTTTGAATAATATCACAATGCTTCTCACCATCGTGAAAATCAATAGACCCAACTATAGAAGACTCCCCATTATTTGAAGTAATATCCTCTTATTCTATCCTTGTTGCTTCCTTCCTATCACCTAGACATGAATTATTATGTTCCCAAGGTCCCTTACAGTTAAAGCATAGTCCTCTCTGTCTTGATTCATTCTTGTTGCGGGTTTTACTACATTTGTTCTTGCTTCCTCCATCAATTATTTTAAGCTCCTTCTTTGTCAGAACCCTTTTTAAAAATTTTATGTTTTGCATGAACAAATTCTCAACTAGATCATAGGCGATTGGTGATACAATTAGTTCCTTTCTCCAAATGGTCAAAAATTTGGATCTTAGTATCTTGCAGATGTCAACATCTCCTTCTAAAAACAAGGACATAATATTTTGCATGTTTTTTTTTACACTATCTGAATGAGTTGATGCAATGTTAGTGTAAAAGTTCTGGAACACTTGAAAGATTAATTACTCACATTAAATATTCAAAATTAATGTTCCAAAGCTGAAATCTGCCATGAGTTCTAAGATTCTACACTTCTTCTGAAAGGTAGGAGGCATGATCTTGTTCAACCCTTAAAGGGCTTCTACTATCAGATGCAATATCTCTCTCATGATATCATTATTTTAAGGTAGTTGTGGTGACGTTAAAGCTATGATTCTATTGAGATAAGAAGAAACTGTGAGATTGACCTCCTCACAAGTGTGTTCCCAAAGTTTTGGTTGTACCAACGTAAGCATGGATGGCTTGAGAGCCAAAATAAGTTTCTGCCATTCTGGTTTCCCCACCTTGGATAAACATGTGTCTAATTCCTCCAACTTATGAAGGTCTATGACTGGCTTGGTTTATTGCAACTATGATCCAAGTGTGAAGAGCTTAGCCTCTCTTCCCTACTCTTCCTTCAATTCCCATGGGCACTTTTGCTGCAGAATGACATAAAATCTTTTCGAGAAAGGTCTACTACTTTGACCATTATTTTGTTCTAAGGAGATGTTAGTACGTAAATGACCATATATTTCCTATAGTTCATCAATATGTTTATGGGTGTTCTCTAGGATCTCTTCAAGACGCATATTCCAACATACCAAAGCAGAGAAATATCAATTATCTTTAACATCCTACAATCATAAGAGAGAGAAGGAGAAGAAGAAGCAGGCTTTAATTTTGGGATTTATGATGGTAGGATGTTAAATATAATTGATATTTCTCTGATTTGGTATTTTGGAAGATGGGTCTTGAAGAGATTCTGGAGAACACCCAAAAACATATTGATTAACTAGGGGAAATATGGTCCTTTACGCACTAATATATCCTTAGACCAAAATAATGGTCAAAGTAGCAAACCTTTCTCGAAAAGAGTTTATGCCATTCTATGGTAAAAGCACCCATGGGAAGTGAAGGAAGAACAGGGAAAAGAGGCTAAGCTCTTCACACTTGGATCATAGTTGCAATAAACCAAGTCAGTCATAGACCTTTGTAAGTTGGAGGAATTAGAAACATGTCTATCCAAGGTGGGGAAACCAGAATGGAAGAAACTTAGTTTCGATCTCAATCCATCCATTTTTGCATTGGTACAACCCAAAATTTGGGAACATACTTGTGAGGAGGTCAAGCTCACAGTTGCTTCTTGTCTCAGCAAAAACATAGCTTTAACACCAATAAACTACCTTTATATATCTTAATTTATTTAATATTTCAATGAAACCAACTCTTTTTATATTGACTATACCATACACCAAACAAAAATAGGTGAGGCCCTCTTTATTTCACTACCAACAGTGGATGGATTGTACATCGTTACAACATGAAAAAGAGAGTCAAAGGCTTGGATGAGACCCAAGATTCATTCAACACAACTGCCCAAGCTTCTGGCAAGGTCTAATTAAATATTGTACCTCTTTTACCCACTACTCTCACACCAACTGTCCATTCAACTTTTGTAATCCTATCGGCACAACTCAACGCTCAAGGATCATAATCACTATTTTGCTCTAGGATTTTTGCATGCCACCAGATATGTATCCAAGATGTAGGATATGATTCAGCCCTCTAAATGAATCTCATAATGAAAAATGAACCAACTAAAACCACTATGAACATCATTGTTATACTACTTGAATTAAGCCTCAGTGCTTGCGAACTTTCTCATAATCCTATCAAATAAGAAAATGTTACAAAACCTACTTGAACAACAAACAAACCCACAAATATTCAATGGATCTGATCCTCGACTTTCAAACTCTGATGCCCTCACAACTCTCGTTCACATTCAATAACATTTAGAAAAACTAGAACCTCGATCTAAACTACCTTAAATAATTCCCATCAAGGACAACAACAATCATTGTTACCCGATAGGTCTGTGGAGAACTAAAAACCCCTAAGATTTATAGGTCAATGTTGCCTCCCTGATTTCTTTCAAAGATTCCTCTATCCCCAAAACAACTTCTTGGTTGGTCCTTCCGCTTCAGAATGCAGAGATAATTTCATAAGCAAGCAATTGTATCCACTTGACCTTCCCACAACCGGATGCATTAAATTTCTCTAGCTACCTCAAAAGTTTATGTTCTCAAAATTTTTTTCAGCTGCTTAGACACCTGTAGACTCTTCACAATATCCACATTTGTTGCATCGATTTCATTATCCACAATGCACACCCATGGTAGAACGTCAATATCCACAAATTCTTAGTCCTTATGACCTGGATTGGCACTAAAACTGTTCCTTCCAAATATTGGCCTAGCCTCACATGAGATTGGTCATATAGCTGGCCCATGACCTCCAAACTCCAATGCACCCAAACTCCTAAGGTTTGATGATCGATGAAATTGGTGACCTATTGTAGCTACTGCAACACTCTCCAAAATTTAGCTTTAACTCAAACTTCAGATCCTTCCTTGGTCTTTTATTTGATTGTTGGAAACACTCAAGCTCATCCCATGAGCTTTCTTGAGTTTCTTTGGCCCCTTTTGCTTGTTGGATTACTTGTCGTCTTTTGCATATTTGATTTTTATGTAATGTTTGCATGCCTTTTCTATTTTTTAGAAGATTTGTTTTTGTGTAAATGAGTTGTCCTAACCATGTAAACATTTATCGCAACCATACACAAATTCTTGAAAGTTGTTGCACAAGTGTCATCACGGTCATCCCAAAGTCTATCTTAAGTGTCGCACTTGTCGCATCTTGTCATGAGACAATCACATAGAGGGGAATGCTTTGTTTATTTGTTTTGATGATCTATGTTTTCATGTTCTCAAAGTATACTAAGTGTGTGCTCACATAGTCAAGTTCATCATGAATCCAGTTCCCTTCCCACACTTATCCATTTTTGGAAAATATTCCCTACCGAGAAACTTAGCTTTACCGGGCCCTGACTGAGTTGTGCACTATGTAGTCTCAACCCTCATTGATGTGACCTTGCTTCCTGGAACTGCGCAATGCACAGTCACTATCCTTCGGGGCTATGGTTTTGCACAATTCTAGATTCCAACAGCGTCCATTGACCTCCAGAATTGCACAATCGTGCCTACTAGTCTTCCTTGAACTACACACTTCATTCCTTTAACCCTCAAGCTTTTCCTTTGACTGTTGGAATTGTGCAATGAAAAAATATGCCAACCACCCTTGGCATCAAAAACTGGGCAAATTCTTCCTCTAGTGATCTTCCCCTAGCCGAAGCTCACTACCCCTAGAAAATGCACAAATTTTCCCTTCAGGCCTCTCTGATGCTCAGTCCCCCTTGCCTCTTAAAATTGTGCATCATGTCCTCCTAAGGCCTCATCCCACAAAAACTACTTCCTGATTGAACTACACAATTTTGACCCTCAGTGGGCACTGCACAATTTTTCTCATTAGTAAGAATTATGCAGAAAATTTTCTCAGTCAAGCCTGAGTTGCGCTTTGCGCAGTGTCAGTGACTAAGCTCTCTCCTTGTCAGCTGTAACTAGGTAATATGCAGTCATTGAGCTCTTCCTCCCAGTATGTGACTTTTCTTAGGCTCAGTTCATGGATAATAATATATCATCTTAGACTAGGGAGTTTTCAAATTGATGTCGCCCCGTCATGAGTGAATTGCAGGAATAGGTACACTATCAAGTCATGGCGAGATGATGAAGAAGGAGAAGAAGGAGGTAAGCATGCCTAAGCACTCACTTGTATCTGAACTTACGAGTGGACCTATCAAGAGAAAGCAAAGGGACACAAGTTTGCAACCACCTTCCAAGACCGAAGATCATTGAAAATCCTGCATCATCAAGCTATGCGAAGGAGAAGAGAAAGCATATCAAATAACACATCTAGCACTCAGTAGCAATAGTAACTTGACATTGCCACATCATCAAGCTAGTCCATGTCAAAAATTTCAATGTCAAGTCGTGTCATGACTTTTTAGATGTCACATCACTATTATGGACCATGTTATTGTAGTCAAATGTATTGTAAAGTGGAAGTACAAAGGACACACGAATAAGAAGAGTCATGTAAGTTGAAAAGTCATAGGAAGTTGAATAGTCATGAGGGTATTCAATGAGTGACAAGGGGAAATCATCACCCCTTTGGTTATATATACCCCCTCATTGTATGAGCAATGAACTTTTCAACTTGGCTCCTCCTGCAAGGCATTAGAGAGATCGGCTAGTTCCTTGAGGAGCAAGGAGTGGCTCCAGTGTCCCACTACTAGGACTAGTGATGTATAATGTAAATATGCCTCTTGGAAACTTTTCTTAATAATAGAAGCCTTTTAAGGCCAGCGTGTTCTTCATGCATGAACTATGAATGTTTGTAATACTATTCTGTGGACATTTGTATTTCATGTTTTCTTTCAGATGTACTAAGATAGTTGAACTATTTCGGTTATTTTAGTGCTTATCTTGTTGAGAATGTCTTGTAATGGTTGTTATCGATATCCCATCCTTGTGGACTATTCCACACTATACTAGACAAAACTTTCCTTGTTTATTGGTTATAACGACTGTTGCATCTATTATGGACTATTCCGCTGGATGTTAGATGAACCTTCCCTTGTTTATTGGTTGCAACGATTGTTGCTTTTGCTATGGACTATTCTGCTGGATGTCGGACAGGTCCTTCCTGGGTGGTACTGTTACTTGTCACTTAGAGGCTCACTTTTCTCTCCCCCTTTGTAGTAGAAGAACCTCGACATAGTTGCATTGCATACTCACTAGGCACACTCCCCTTGCTTTTCAAAGATACCATTACATCATTCTCTTGTGCTGACAGTTAAAGCCAAGGCAAATATCTAAGGATTTGGCAACCGAGCCTTTATACCAGATGAGACTCCTACATCAAACGGTGTAAGGTCTAATTGGGACATCATATTGGGGAGATCCCTTGAATCTTGGCAGGTTTAGCACCATCAACATTTCTGGTGCTAGAAGGAGAGTTGCTAGTATTTTATGGTTGATAGACCGACCGACCCACTACTCCATCTTCTGGTCAAGGCAACAAGATTCACTCCATATCACCTACTCGTACTTCTGGAGTTGGTGACTCTTCCTAGCCCAGGCCTGAATGTGAAATCCCGTATGATCAACTACGGGTCATTCGCCCCATCCCTCATCAATTTGAAAAAGTTGTTGGATTGATTTCGGGAGTAATCAGTCTTCCATATTCTCAAAAGAAGAAGAATACCACCCGCACAGGAATAGTAGACTTGTCTGTTGAAGAAGTGGTCCTCATCACTCTTGAAGAATTAGTAAACATTTTGGAAAGGGAAGAAGAGCCTCCAATATTTCATGGAGGTAACAGAGGCAACCCCTTACTCTTAGGTACAAATTTTGGTGGAATAGGAGGAGAAGAAGAGAAGAAGAAGAAGAGGAAGAGGAATCATTAGATTCAAAAAGGAAGAGGAGGAAAACGAAGAGGAAGACATGGTAGAGAAAAATATGGATTGGATGACTTCGGGCCCACTGGTACTTCCGAGTGTCTTGCACAAGATGCCGAGGAATTCGAGGAATCTCTTGATGAAATATGACCCTAGAAAGACAATGAAGGTTAAGGATTACTTGGAAAACTTTTACCTACATCTCCAAACACTTGAGGTACATTACGATGATGTTTCATGAAAAATTTTTCAATATAACGTGGATGGTAGAGTAGTTGTATGGTATCATAGGCTTCCTCCAAACTCCATCTAGAATTGGAGGGGATACAAAAAAATCTTTCTTGAAAAATTTGATGAAGACAAGACCCCGGTCATGTTAATAAAGGAGTCGGTTAATCTAAAGATGGAGATAAAATAAAAGGTTAAATATTTCAATCAAAGGTTCAATCACATCTTGAAAAAAAAAAACCTGACAACGCAAAACCTCATGACTCCATCACCATAAACTACTACACTTTTGTCGTGTCAACAAATATTGTGTAGTTTTTAAAGAGAACTACGAGATAGAGATTGACAGAAAAGTACGATGAGGCAATCATCGTTGAGAAGGACATGTGTGTTATCGGGGTCATCATAGATGATGAATCAATAAAAGACTCCAAGGACACATGTAAGAGGTTTTAGGCCTCTGTGAACAAGGCTAAGGAGAAAGAACATAATGATTTTGAAAGCCTGAATCATGTCATGAAGTCCTTGATGACTGAAATGGTTGAACTCAAACAAAGGAAAAGTGAGACTACTGTGAGAAGAAAGCCCCCCACGTTTCTATTAAGAATGAATTCAACATCCGGCGGCAAGCAACAACAATCAGCTAACAAAGTCTACACAGAGTTCAAATGTTGTCCTGAATATTGAAAAAAATGGCACAAATTCATATTGCACATTTCATAATGAGCATCATTCAGAGAAGATGTGCCCACAATGGAACCAACTCATGAGTAGAATGGTTGCACAATTTGTTGACTTAGTCATGGTTGAGGAGCAGGCTAAGCCCGATGAAGAGAAGGAAGAAGTTGTTGCAGCTGATGAAGCTCCAAGAATTAGGCATGCAGTGAACATGTATCATTGTGTTCTCACAACCCAAAAGAGTATTGTCGATAAGCATCCCCCGATTGATGGTTCGGCCTAGAAGAAAAGAAATCAATACAAATTAAGAAGCCAAGGGCTAACCACTATGATTGAGGTTCTGAAACAAAACTTCAAAGAAAATTTGTTAAGGAAAATCAATCCTCCAGCTAACTCAACGAAGAAAACTCAGAGAAAGTCTGGGAAAGTTGTCTCAATGAAAAGTTTCCTAAAACCACAAAACAAGTTCCATCCCCGGACACCTTGGTTAGTCTACTCCCCATGGATTATAACATTTTGGACGATAGGAAGAAGGTCTGTGAAAACATCTCTATGTTCGAACTTACAAATATCACTGAGCTAGTGGTACATCCTTCTACAGGCACTTGGGAAAACCTCTTCGGGTAATTCCACCTCTTTGGACAAGGGATCTATTAAGTCTCCTTATGCTCTCACATATGTACTTAATGCACTCACAATGGATGCAAACACACTCTGACCACTATTCTTGTTAACATTTGAAATCTTCAATTTCAATGTACAAAATTGCTTGGTTGATTCAAGTGCATCGGTGAATGTCATGCCACTATTTGTTCCCAAGAAGATCAATGCTAAATGGGAAAAGATAGATGCACAAATTATTTAGTGCGACAGAAATCATTTCCAGGAAATTGGTGAACTCAGGAAGCATACATAGTGTTACTGAGAAGAGACTGGTCAAGCAAGCTTCAAGGTTACTTTGCCATAGACTGGTCACACCTATGGCTTTCGTACAGGGGCAAGAAAAATCAAATCTAGGTAGATCTAGAGAGATACATGAAGCACATGGTGACTCCCTTGAATGGACATAACAAGCCAATGGTTTTCATAGAACTATTATTTGGCTATTATTTTCTAGAGACACAGTTGGGGTGCTATCTTGCAGAGCCATCCCTAGTTCCACCGCACACACAGTTGGATCTCCTTCCATGTCCATGTTAATGAACTCTGTACAATTAGTATTAGCAGTAGTAGTAGTGTAGTTAGAAACCCTTGTACATATGATATGTGGACTATGTACTTTGTTGGATCCAAGACAAAAGAAGGCTCTGGAGCTGGTTGTGTTTTAATATACCCACTACAGAGAACTTTTGATCTCTAGCCACTTGGAATTCAAGTGTGCGAATAACACGACAAAGTATGTAGCACTCATATTGGGCTTACAGAGGGCCATCGATCTCAAATTTTCCAATATAAAAGTGGTAGGTGACTCTAAAATCATGGTGCTTCAAGTACATAACACTATACATTGTGTGTCACATCATCTTAAAAGTTATCAACAAGAGGTATGGAGACTCATCTCTCACTTCCAATAGTTTAATATTATTTCAGTTCCAAGAATGCGTGATGCAAATGTGGATGCCTTGGAAAATGTTTTTGCTAGGATGTCACCTTTAAGGGACAAATTTTCTATTGAAATTTTGTATAAACCTTTTATCCCAGATAATATCACTAACTTACACATTTTTTATGACGACCAACAGATGCTGTATTTCATGGTGAACACTGAAGCATTCAAAGATGTAGTGATCGACAAGGATGAGCATGAAAAGACACTGCAAGATACAACCAATACAAGTAAAGGGAACCTAATCCCCATGGGTGCAGTATCATTAGAGAAGTTGTATGATCTGCATAACCACTTTTGGGGCCCGTTAATGACAATACCCATAGCTCCATGTTGTCGCGTGAGCAAATAAACTTGGGAACTGAGAAATATCTGAAATATGTCAATCTCGGTACTTGTTGCACACCACAAGAGTGGAAAGCCTTCATCCACTTATTTAAGTAGTATCGTGATGTCTTCGCATGGACATACGATGAACTCAAGACATATGACACATGAATCATCCAACATGTAATACCAATCAAGGAAGGGGCCAAGCCATTTCAACAGAAACTGAGGAAAGTTCATCCAACACTTGAGCCCCTCATACAAAAGGAGTTGAGAAAATTGTTGGATGCTCGGATCATCTACAAGGTGTGACATTCAATGTGGGTATCAAACTTGGTTCCTGTGAGAAATAAGTCTAGGGAGATATGCCTGTGTGTATATTTCTAGAATCTCAACCACGCCTCAGATAAGGATAACTACCTCGTGTCGTCCATGGACAAAATACTCCAAACAATATTAGGGGCCATAATGTTTTCTTTGTTTGATGGATTTTTAGGATACAACCAGGTTCTTGTGGAAGAGCTTGACATATTAAAAACTACTTTTAGGATGAAGTGGGTCACATTCGTATTTCGACGAATGTCGTTTGGGCTAGTCAATGCTGGTGCAACATTCCAACGTGCAATTGACATCGTCTTTCATGGGTTATTGGACACATCGTAGTGGTCTATCTTGATGATGTGACAATATTCTCCAAACAAAGGTCAGACCACCTGTGCCGTCTGAAGAAATTTTTTGAGCGATGCCGTAAATACAGGATATCCTTGAATCCCAAGAAGAGTATCTTTGTAGTGTTTGAAGGTAGCCTTATGGGACAAATCATTGCTAAAATTTGGATCAAGGTAGACCCAGACAGGCTCAAAACTATTACATAGATTCCCCACCCAGTGAACAATAAATCCATGTAGTCCTTCTTGTTTAAGGGAAAACTAGTGTCAATTTGAACTGCTAGTCCCACTAAGATGGGTAGCTATCTTAGAGACAAACAATGAAATCCTTTCAAGAGTTCCTTTAAGTGTGATAGATTAGAGGGAAGAAAAGAGGACCAACCTGGATCTCTCGCTTTGATCCTAGCTTGATTTCCCTTCCCCTTGATAGAATTTTCCAATCCTCTCCTACTTGTCCTGCTTCAAAGGGTACCTGTAGAGTCAAAGTAACAGAAAACCATCAAAGCATCTCCATCTACAACATCATAAACAATGTGGAATCAGAAACACATTGACCATACAATTGCATTCATAAACAATAAGATTCATAAACACACAATTATATGGAGGAAAACTCACAAAACTTTATTAATAGTGAAAGAGAGGATTACAACCCAGTTGTCTGATCCAATATCATCCTCCCAGTGTAGAAGCCCTCTTTACCTCATGAATAAGAAAATCACCGAACAATGCAATGTCTCTTCTCACCAACAAACCAACAACAGTTCCTTACAAATTACAAAATTCCATCCTCCAGATCTATTAGATGAGGGATCCATTTATAGATGTCTTGCAAGGGTGTGAGTCAGCTCTGGGTTTTTGATTAGTGTCATTCCACTGATAGTTATTGGTTCCACTTGGAGATTTCTTTGATATCTTACTCATCACTGGGCGAATTCAGAGAGGCAAGTGTCACAGGAGAAGTTTCTGGAAGATTCCATGATCATCCACTTAGCAAACTTTCTCTGCCATTTGTCTATTCTCGCTCATTGCACCCCACAGAAGGCCCTTTTAGTATGCATCGCAACTGGCTAGTTTGGCAGCCAGTATGCATCTCACCTTGACCATGGAGCAGTCAATATGGTCCAGTTCTGAGTAGTTTTTCAGGTGGAACTTCTGGGAAATGATGTAATCAGTTGACCATGATCCTTTAGGGTATGAAACAACACTTTTAGGGACCAAAGAGCCCTTAGTCTATGGACATATGAGTGTGGGGTTGCAGTGCCCAAATATGTCTATAATAGTTGCCCCCTAAAGCATGAGGTCGTAAATCTTCTGATGTCAAGTGAAATGCTTTATCATGAGGATCCGAGGTATTCGAACTGGAAGGTGACCTGTATAAGATACAATACAATACATCATCATCATGTTATTTTCATGATCTAGTTGAGGCGGGCATTCCCATGCTTAGCTTTATAAATTCATTTTCATGTACATAGGACAGACAATCGTTTGCTGTTGCAGACTGGTGATTCTTGGCATGAAGAGTCATCTTCTTTTGCTTAGATGACTGTCTGTGTAGATTCTATGCACATTTGATGTCTTTATGTTCCTGAATATATTGCAGATTGGATGGATGAAACTAGATCTAAGGTCTTCAAACTCATTCAATCTTTGTCTGATTGTACAATTCGATCCATGTGAAAAAGATGTTCTAAAGTCAAACATGGAAAGACATTGCTTGATTACCAACCAATAATGTAAGTTGTTAACAGATGCGAGAGGAGTCACCGATAATGATGATGACCATCAAGGTACTACAGTACAATTCATGTGGTGTGAATATATGAGCCGATGTCGAACACCACGCAAAATCTTTTGGTCGAAGGTCATTGATGTAAACCTATTTCTGGAAGTGAGAAACTTGCAATTGAGGCATGCAAGCTTCAAAGTATTGAAAGGGTTGTTTCTAAGTCAACTTCTTGGACAATGAGCTGATGTCGACAAGAAGTGACCTGTCGTAGGAGGACCTTGATGTATCCCACATCTACGACACGAAACGGAGAAAATGATTTTTGTGGAAGTGAAAAAGATCTGATGATATAAGGTTCAGGAATGGTGGCCACGAAAAATGAAGGGTGGAGGTATTGCAGTGGATGAGATGTTTGCTGGATGGTGAATTCTCTGAATGACTTCTCTTGAACATATTGGTGACACTGATATGGACTGGTAGCATTAACCCCATGGATGGTACGGAGGACCAATGGTGATGGTGAGCGGAAAAAACCCAACCCAACTCAATCATGGTGATGGAGTGAAAGTGTCATGTTCAAGAGCGACTCGCTACCAATAAAATTCTTCAAGTTTTCTTCCCTTTTTCCCTAGTCAATGTTGACTAGTACCTCTTTATTTTTGTCAAGCTTGAGGAGGATAACATATCCTTGGTCTATAATTTTCCCTTCGGGAAAACCTGTCGCTATGTTTTAGCGAGCCTAGCGACAGTGAAACTCGTTCTTGTTTGGATGGAAAAGTTTTTCGCTATTGTTTTAACAAGTTTAACGACAAAGATAACTTGGTCCTTTTCTTATTTATAGATTTTGAAAAGGGACGAAAAGGAAACTCCAATAGTCCTTTTTCGTGGCATAATCCCTTAATTATGAAAAAGTATAGAATAATATGAAAGGGATCACTTTTCGATCACTTAACAAGCCGACAAAGACAAGCGCTCGATCTTTTTGTTTAATATTCCCTCAGGTCCAAAAAGATTAAAATATATAGGAGGGATGGTTCTCCCCTTACTTTAACGAGCTGGAAAGGCCAATGGCTCGACAATCTTTTTATATTTAACGAGTCTAAAAAGAGTTTAAAAGAGACTCGTTTTTTAGGAACAAGTGGTATTTTCGGGTAGCAACCGGTTCCAGGTAAGTTTGGAACTTCTCAAAACATGGCAGTGTGAAGAGGGTGGCAATTAGAATCACTCGTCGCAACTATTCCTCAAAAGGGTAAACAATCAAGTGGAAGTGTATGGTTAGCCAAATGAATGGAGGTGACAATAGGAACACAACCAAGGTTCAAAAAGCGCTGATAGCAAAGCAATCACAAAGGTTATTTACCAAAGGTGCTTTCATTTTTTAATGATCTTGAACCAAGAGAAAACTATGCTTAGCTGCAGATTTATTTTTTAACGAGCTTAAACCTTACGGGAACATTGCTCTTGATATTGGTCAAAGATATTCAATTTACCATTTAACACGTTAGATTCTTTTCTCGGTCATTCAACCTGCTTAATTGCTCCATCAAATTGATTAGAAATACACATATACATGCCTGAAAGATGAATTAAAAACTAACATTTTACTTGAAGTACGTGAATAGTAATATAAAAAGTAGTTTTACCTCTCATTTTTACCATTTCATTTCAAATTGGTATTTTGGAGCTCTGGAGTGGTTTTCCCCCTCTAATTTCATCACTGATTTTAGGAGATCCGGTGGACTATTCTCCGTGTCGTCGGGACTAGGTAGGAGCTAACCCTGAGCTCTTCACTTTCATTCCATATTTTTCTGATTTGAGTAAGTTTTTTCCTTGGCCTGGGCACCTAGGGTTTGAAGAACTCATTC